>JAOVVA010000024.1:7232012-7252881 GCA_028565275.1 Leiocassis micropogon
ATTATAAAATGCATACAGACACTTTTGCTAGTTTTTAATCATGGAAGAAGGTGTATGTAATCACTGTTAAAGATAATATGCCACTACGAGATACTACTATTAAGAGTGAACAAGTTTGATTAAACCTTTCTTGTGCTGAAGGTTTAAAATTGAGCTGTTGTTGTATCAGCTGTTTTAATGTCAGGCATTTTAAAAAGTTTTCTTTTATTATTTCCTCATATGTGTCTAACTATTTGCTTATTTACTTATTTTATCTCGTTGCATGTTACTATTTTTTACTGGGTTTTTATCCTTTTTTAATTACAGCATGTTAAGATTTCATTTATTTCTATAATAAAGTGAGCTATGATATTTGCCTTAAATATGGCATTTCTTCCTGTTTCGGAACATTTGTACTTTTACCCAGCTGTGCTTCTGAAATAAAGGTGGTCATGTGATTAATTATAACGTGATTATAGATTAACTTTTTTTAAATGCCCAAAACAAACAAAAACATACAATATTTTCATCTAAGAGACATTACATTGAATTATCTATTTTGTCAAAGTTGTTTTTTTTTTTGTTTTTTTTTATATATCGGGGTGAAATTTACCCCTCTATTCTATTGCCTTTCATGTAGTTTGTCAATAGCTTGCACTTGTGCAAATCACCTTATCGCGTGTGTGTGAGATTTACCATAGTCTGGTGAGAAAACACTGCACATCTAAAGGCTCGCTTATATTTACACACGCTTTTCCTCCTTGTTTTGTTTTTAGCTTTGAAGCCGGGTAAACACAGCACAGAGTTTCGTGTCAACCTAAAAACTGACAATATTGTAACAAGTTTAAATCCAGAATAAACAGCCAACAGCATTTAAATAGCAAAAATGTATATAAATAGGGGAATACTGTTTAAAAACACTGAATGTTAAGCCTACAGTACTGGTATTGTTTTTTTAAGAACCAAAAAAGAAAAAAAAAGAAAAAAACTTCTGCATTAAGACATAATGTCCTCCAAGAGTGTTAAGTACTGAACAGGTTAGATTTGGTGCATTTTAAATTAGGTGACAAAGTAAAATAAGTGATCTCACAGGATGTGTTTTCATTAACAACCCCCTGACTCAGGTCTTTTCAACCCAGGGTATTTGCGGCTATTTATGCTAATGTTAATTAATGGCTTGATTACCATAACTTACTGCTTCCACCAGATTCAAGCTCGTTTGCCCTTTCTAAACAAAAAGCAAAAAAAAAAATGCCCCTTACGCGGACTTTTTTTTCCCTCTGTATTTGTGCAGGTGTCGCATGCTTTTTTTCTTCACAAGTTTTGTTTGTCAGTGTAATTGTTGTTCCTGTATTAAATTACCCTCGTTTGTCTAAATTAATCGATCCATTTTAAGGACGTTAGCCGCCTGTGGTGAGCTAACTTCCTCACCTCAGCCTCCTCATGCTTCTGCAGGACGTCCATTCCTCATCTGTGTGAACTTGTACTGAACATAAAATTAAGATAAAAAAAAAAAAAAGAAAATGTGTAATTGGGGTCATAAAAAATAACCCCAAAAAAATTAAGGCAAATGACTGTTTAGAGAAATTTACAACATAGCCTCCATGGCGTTCAATGACGTCAAAATCCATTAATTATTAGATGCAATCAATTTTTATGCTCAGTGTCCAGTCAGGGGAAAAAATAATGCCAAATGTATATAGAATTTGTATATACACAAAATGAAAGTATTTTTGTGAAACTAAAAGCAAAATCAATGACATAGTTTGTGGTGACTGATATTTATTTTATATTATTAATTAATCATGATTTTGGTGTTAAACTTATTTTATATGGTAAAAATAAAACTTTGATGTATAATCTTAGTGACAAGACACTTCTTTAGACTTGACACTTTTTTTTAATGTAAAAAAAATGCTGTAATTAAATATTGAACATTAAAGTAAGAAAATGTACTTCATAAATCAAAGTACATACTATATTTCCAGGACACTGTTGTGCTCAATTGAATGATTTTGGCATCATTTTAGAATGAGCCACATTTTACTTATAGAAACAACATATACATTTTGTATAATATAATAGGATATTTAAAGCTCGAGTAGTCTAAAAGCACAGTGTTTATAGAATAAAGTATTGTTGTGTTGTGTGACAGAGGAGGAGAGACAGAGAGAGAGTTGGAGGGAGATGATCACCCGGTCAGGTTCACACCTTGTTAACACCACCATTTAGCTCTGCGCTACATTTCGCCGATTATTGACTTACATTTGCGATCAAATAGCACCTCTTTATCGCTGTTTACCGACGACCTAACGAATTTCATATAAAACCCTGACGATGTGGACGTGTTCATTCAGTCGCCTTGCAGATCGTCCAAGAGAAGAACAACCATTCTCACTCGACATGATGCTGTTTACGGCTGTCGTCTTCTTCCTCGTGTCGCTACTTCGCCTCACTAACTCCAGGCCTTCTCTTGACTACTCAGAAAACCGCTTTCCCATGGAGAACGACTCTGAGGAAGTGCGTTTGGCTGCCATCAAACGGCTTTTGGAGGTTTTCGGGATGGAAGACCCTCCTGCTTTTCCAGGTCGCGGCCACAAGCAGCCGCCTCAGTACATGCTCGATCTGTACAACACCGTGGCGGACGTGGACGGAGTCACCAAGAACCCAACTTTACTGGAGGGAAACACTGTCCGCAGTTTCTTTGACAAATGTAAGTTATTATTTAGTTTTGTTCATGTACACATTACTTTTCACACAGGAAGAAACCTATTATCTAGCTGCTTCTTCTACTTCTGCACCATTTGTGAGCTCACTGTACATACTGTACATAATGTAATATATCAAACTGTGCATCTAAAAATTTTTTTGTTTGTTTTATTGTTCAGTACACAGTCAGCAGGTCGAGTTCATGTTCAACTTGTCCACTGTGACCAGAAATGAGAAGGTGCTTACAGCAGAGCTGCATCTGTTCAAACTCAGACCAAAAGCATCACTCATTTTTAACAGACATCACTTCTGTCAGGTAAGATCTTCTAGCTGTTTTTATCCATCAGAAATAAAACCAGTGTATACGATGAAAAATTTTTTACTGCACGTTGGTTTAAGTGGTTAGCCTTGTCGCCTGGCACCCCAAGGGTCTGGGTTCGATTCCCGTCTTAGGGTCTGTGTTCATTTGCAAGAGTTTGAGTTTGCATGTTCTCTCCGTGCTTGACGTGGGTGGGTGCTCTGGTTTTCTCACACAGTCCAAAGATATGCAGGTTAAACTATCTGGCAGTCCAAATTGCCTGTAGTGTGTGAGTGCGCGTGTGAGGTCCTACCATGTTAAATGTGAATAAACACTATGTTATCACCATAGGCCATCACAATCCCTAGTTGGACTACATGGGTTCCTAGATGAATGGATACAATAAAAAAATTCTGCTTTCCCCACAGGTCAGTGTCTATCAGCTTCTTGATAACACCAAAATGAATGTCTCACAAGGAAAGAAGCTTGTGTCTTCAAGACTTATTCCTGTCCATTCCAATGGCTGGGAAGTTTTCACCATCACACAAGCGGTGAGTTTTAAAAATCCTTCTCACAAACCAGGAACATGGTTAGAATCATATATTTTGGTTATTTTTTTAATAATTGTATGCTTGATGCTGGCATAAACCAATAATGTAGTTCATCTCTTCGTAGGTCCGCGCATGGATGACGGATGAGCCCAGTAACCTGGGTCTTCTGGTGACTGTGCAGACTCTAGCAGGAATTCAGCTGGACATGGGGACTGTACGTTTTGCCTCAGGGCAGAAACACCATCATAGTAAGCAGCCCATGCTGGTCCTGTTCACTGACGATGGCAGACGTGTCACCTCACCAGAAGGTGCTCTAAAAGGTAAAAAAAAAAAGCTTGATCCTTCTTTTCACAACTTATCTTGATGTAGAGACAGACTCACCTGATCCGAACTTAATTTTTTCCACCAGGTTCTGATGATTCGCAAGATGGTCCCAAGCTCCCTCTGAACCGCCTGACCCTCCCAGGTCCTGGGCATCGTAGTGCTCGCTCCATTGACTATGATGAAGATCCAGATAGGAAGCCGTGCCAAAAACTGCCACTGTACGTCGACTTTGAGGAGATTGGCTGGTCTGGTTGGATCGTGTCTCCTCGTGGCTACAATGCATACCATTGCAAAGGGTCCTGTCCCTTTCCTCTGGGCCAAAACATGAGACCCACTAACCACGCCACTGTGCAGTCCATCATCAACGCCCTCAAGCTTACCAAAGGCATAGAGACACCGTGTTGCGTGCCCGACAAGCTCTTCTCCATCAACCTTTTGTACTTTGATGACGACGAGAACGTAGTGCTGAAGCAGTATGATGACATGGTGGCAGGAAGCTGTGGTTGCCACTGAGATCTGAAATCTGTACATTTTATGTATTTAAAGAACTCCAGGAAGTAGCTAAAAAAATATCTGCCAAAGAAAAAGAAATAGGGTGAGGTTTTGCTACAATAGCACTGATGAAGGTTGTGTGTGGTATTCCTGTAAAAATCTGGACTGCAACCCGGCTAAAATGACAAACTGCTTTTTACAGCTTTGTATAATATGTAAATAGATATAAATACTAATATATGGAGGGGCTTGAGTGGGTCACTGTAAATGTGTATATTGCATGTTGTGAACTATTATAAAGTTTAAATAAAATGTAAAACAAAATTTTGTGATGTTATTATTTGTTGTCAAGCACAAATGTCAAGAAGAATAAAAGAAACAAAGGGATGAATTAAAGTGGTCTTAAGAGAGGAATGTCTGCAAAAATGTATCAGCAAGTGTTAATTAGGAGTAAATTTCAGTTCATCATGAAGTGTGAGGTCTGACCTCACACTTCAGGTTTATGCAAACACTTAAGGGAGTGAGAATTTTGATTGTCAACTATTTAATATAGTAAAACATTACTGTAGATAGTAATATTAACTAATATTACTTTTAGTAGATGATGTATGATGAGTATTAGATTAAACAGCTGCTGGTCTCTTTAATACTTGAAGGTGAGATTTTTAAAAACTTTGCTAAATAAATAAAGTATATATTTAAAATCTGAGTGAATAGTATATTAATAACTTTTTGATACAAACTATTTTGATACAAACTAAAAATATAAAAAGTGGTATAAAAAGATCATTATGCTAAATGTGGTTTGATGCTTATTCAAATATTTTATTGGATTCTAAATGTTAAGTAATTTTACACTAATGTAGTAAACCAGTAGGTGGAGACATTTACAAGTTCGAATTTTAATAGAATTAAAAATATTAAAATCTTGATTATGTGTATTATTCAGAGTGTGTGAAGCATATCCATAGGGTCCATGATTTACTTTCAGCACAACCAAGTATTACGGTTTTACCAAACATTATCATTGAGTTCTTGTTGGTCACTTTCTCAGCAAACTCAAAAACAAGTATTTAAACAGTTTCCAGCTTGGATTTTTTGTGCGTCAGTGTAGAGTTCATTCAATCAATGTTAATTTAAATAATTTAAATAAAGTTAATGACATTTATTTAAAAAATCCAATAGAGCTTATTAATAATAATAATAATAATAATAATAATAATAATAATAATGACTAACTTTATTATTATAATTATTAGCAATAGTAGTATTTATTTATTTACAAGGTGCTTTGGCTACGAAACATTTGTGAGGCCCTGGTCTAAAATATTGCCTTGTATGTACATTGCACCCTCAGTAGTATTTTCTAAGATACCATTGACAAACTCAAATGAATTTTTGTTATTTTTTATTTAACCATTTAATGGAATAACATTTTAAATCTGTGTAAATTAATTCATGTAGCTATAGGAAATTATTAGGACAGAAAAACCAATCCCAAACATCTCACAAACTCACATAAATTAAAAAAATTGTAAAAGTGTAAAAATATGTCATCATATAGACATAAAATATAATCATCATATATTTTTAATATCATGTCAGCATATTTTTTAGTGCCAATTACAAGTAGTTGGTGAGATGTTGTATTGGATACAACAATAGTGTATTCACCATGATAGATGCATTTCTATGCTCAGCACAGAAGACAAACAAACAACAATAATAAAGATAATAAAGTTGATGAAAATAAAAATACATAAATAATAAAAGCAGCCCATAATTCCATGTTACAGATAGAGGACTGGTGAAGTATTAGATTCATTTCATTTATACAACAAGACTGTTGATTGTAAAAGGACCATAATAATAATACATTTAAAAAAATAAATGTATATAATATGTATATATGAATTGTTGTAAATTTATTTTGACATCATCAGAAGTTTTTTTCCTTGAAAAGATACTTAGCTAAAAGTCCCTAAAATAAGATAGGTCAAGGCAAGTTTAGTGTGTACATGTAGTACAAGAAACCTTAATGTCCCATGTATTCGCCCCTTCCATGCATAAATTCTTATAACCTAATCAAATGTAATCCATGTGAAGAATGTGACCAAAATGTATAAACTAATTTTTTGATTAATAGTTTTGACCCTGTTTAAAATGTCCATGTTTGTGGACAGTTGGTTTTAAAGGTTAAGTAGTACTATAAACTCTGATGGTAAACTTTATTCAATGTTTGCTATGACAATCAGGCATCCTGGATTGAGAGATTGGGATTGAAGATCAAGGTTGCCAGATCTGAGTAAAATCTTCTTCCCAACTACATTAATTTCAGAAACCATCGATACAGATACTGTTTCTAACTTACAGTATCTGTATCAATGCACCCTTTATTATTGTTTAATAAAGACCATATCCACATTAAAACAAAAATGAAAAGGTCGACTATCTGCACTAGTATTTTCCATTTGTTTGTCATAGTTTTGAAAAGTCATAGTTTTGTCATTTGTTTAAAAAGCATAACCCAGGCAACCTATTATCTGAATGATGATTTGTGTTCCATTAAAGTACTGTTCTAAAGATTCTGCCACCAAGTGGCATAGAGCCATATTACATATTATTATATTATTCCCTCATACCGACCTAAAAAAAAAAAATCCACTTCCAGTCCAATTTTATTTCACCTGTAGCTCCTGAGGATATATGCCATGCATGAAAGAGTTAATTCTTCATTTGGGTACATCAACACATCACGGCTGGAGTCTGAGTCTGGTCTGAGCAGACTTGCTGGGATTGTAGTCTGCTGTTTTCAGATTGATTTCCGATCAGTTCATTGTGCCAGTGACGACTTGTGTTGAGATTCTTTGTTTTGACTTCTCTAGGATATTTCAGGCTCTTCCTGCCGGCAAGGTGCTATGTTTCCTTATACCTGAGAAAAGGAACCAGGTTTAGTTATATAAGAGTCTTCTTTCAACACAGGCACATTAAAACCTTACAACAGGGTTTAACTGAAAGAATTGTGAATCCTTTTGCCTTTTAATTGAATTTATTTTTAGTTCTGTGTCAGTTTCCGAATTGTGAAACGTGTACCACGGCGTGGCACAGTAACCACTTCAGCAAGTCTGACGCCAACACAGATAAGACATGATGTTTCATTATTCATATGCTCCAGTCCTTTGAATTTGTCACACAGTCTGATCCTGAATGCATCATAACCTTTATTCTAGTGAATTCCCTTCCAATCTCAGATGGAAATAATGTGTGTGCGTATCACATTAGACATGGGTGCAGCCTTGGTGTGTGGCCATGTGAGTGAGTGGCTGGGTATGTGATTGCAAAATCACTCACGATCTCTTTAGACCAAACTCGGTCGTTGCTCCAAGTGTGTTCAACTGCTCTTCCAAAGCTGCAATACGCAGACCAATGTAACCCGATGATAGAAGCAGGAGCAGAGCTCTGCAGACACGCACACACACACACACACACACACACACACACACACACACACAAATTTGAATATAATTATCAATATAGGTAATTAATACTATGCCTCAGCTAAAAAAGGAACCCCATAGGTTAAATAAAACATGCACGAGCTACAATCACCCTACACCCACTGACTAATCAGATAAGCAAGATCTCCCTAAGCTACTGCGCTGATGAAAAACAGTTTGAGTTGCATGGCACATATTCAAGACTTAAGGCCTACAACATTTCTTCACATTACAAAGGGCACAGTAATATCTTTAAAAATCTATAAATGGCTTAACATTAAAACTGACACTGGCATATTGAGATCATGCATAAATAAAGCATACTTTATTTTAATTTCTGTGATTTTTCTCATGTGTGAAACTTCATTCAAAACATTAGAGAGTTTGATTGATATAACAGACAGCTTGCCAAATCTAGTCAACAGTATCTAAGCAATTAGTATCTGTTGTGTCAAAGCACAAACCTGCAATGCCAACAGCCTAGTAGCTACTAAAATATGGACCTAGTGTTTCTTAAAATAATGCACCAAATCCGTTTCATTTTAACAAACATGAAACACCCACATACCAAAAAAATGTAATCATACCATAAGCACTACTGCTTTTGTGTCACTGTATACCACTGCAAATAAATACCTAAAGAATCCGAGTACAAAAAGTCTTTTTTCGTTAAGATTTGCTGCTATTGTCGTACTTGCCCAACCCTTGATGCAGACTTCCATGGCTTAGAAGTCACAAGCCAATCTATTAATCTACCATCAAATTCAACTGGCATTCCACATCAGATACAGTATGTTCAGGGTACTATTAGAACAACTTAACGTCATGCTGCTTTTGTCTTACCTTTTGTCATATTATCTTCAAGACACAGTAGTTTAAGATAAAAAAAAAAAACATTTCGGGCAGTGCTGTTGTATAGGAAGTGCATTTTATATGAACTTCATCAGAACCTGCTATTTTTATAATTATACTTAAAACCACATTTAATGTAAAGTGATCCCATAAAAATTGCAACCAGGACAAATTATGACTGTGCATCTTATAATGTAGGGTATTATAAAGAACTTACAATATGAGATAGACAGTGACAAGTTTGTTGACGTTGACTCTGCCTCCCAGTGAAAGGAGGGATCTGATCTTCTCTGTTACCATGGCCACCCAGGAGACAGCTAATTATAGAACACATTATAAGAAAATTTTATATTAACGTCTGTCCTAAGCAGGCAAAACAACCTGGACTTGGAGTGTATTGATAACACAATTGAATATCAAAAATTTCAATTGTTTGTAGGACTGATGTTCAAGTCAAAATGGGACTTTTGATTGCAAAACACAGTTATGAAAGTAAAAACTTCATTTATTTCTCTATATAATCCTCTGCTACTCTAATGCTCTTATCCTAGTGTTTCACTAGTGCTTGGATACCAGATAGGTAGAACGTTTTCTCAGTAAGCTGAAGCCATAAACAGACTGCTTACTTCCCGTTTGAACTACTTTAATGGCCCAAACATGTGGAAATGTCTTGGAGCGAGGTCAAGAATGTAGAGGGATGTGGCAATAACTCTCAGCCGAGTTCGTATAATGTGCAAGAGTTTGTAATTAATTATGCAAGGCATTCCACTTGCTGAACGTTTACAAAAACAACTCCAGTGGGCTCTGAGCCACCTCGGCCAGGATCGTCATTCACAGATATATGACCTCCTTAAAATGTTTGCACCATTCAAGTGTTGTTTGAAGCCTTCTGTAAATGTCAGTTGGTTTTACACTTTCATTTAGGAGAAATTTCATAAAAACTCCCAGTTTGACTTGAACACACTCCATATATTGTGCATATATTGTTTATATATATATTGTGAATCTTTGGAACAATATTTAGTGGGTATGTGTGCTCTACTTTTTACCTGTGTTATTCTCTAAAGAATGACCATCTCCGTTCATGCCGTTCCATGACGTGGAGTTGTTTCTTGCTTCAGCTAATAAAAAAGTAATTGTGATATTCATCAATCATCAAAGAATCCACAGGAGAGTTTTTTAATGAGTCTATATATGACTACAGGAAATCCTACCAAATTAGAGCATACTATCTTATCATCTAACATTGCCAGTAAACATTTCAAACCTTAGTGAAAAGCAGACTTTGTGTCTGGCGAAGGTTTGTGAATATCAGACTTTTCCTGTAAGAAATTATTTTTGGTTAGCTTATTTTAGGAAGTTGTTTAGAATTATCAACATTTGAATCCTCTTAGAAATGTTGTCAGGTTAGCTTTTGTTAGTGTATCAGTGAAAATTCTAAACATTTATAAATATCAGACTTCTCCTGTCAGACATTTTAAGGTGAGCTTGTTAGCTAGAACTTTCAGTAAAGGTTATAAACATGTCAGGCTTTTCCTGTAGGGAACATTAGATTAGCTTATGTTAGCAATTAACTAGCATTTTCAGTGAAGGTTATAAAAATTTTTTACAAGGAGAATTTGTTTGTTAAAAATTATTTTAGGTTAGCTTATGTTAGCAAGTTGTCTAGAATTATCAACATTTGTGAATATCTGACCTTCCCCTTAGAAATGTTGTCAGGTTAGCTTGTGTTAGCGTATCAGTGAAAATTCTAAACATTTATGAATATCAGACTTTTCCTGTCAGACATTTTAAGGTGAGCTTGTTAGCTAGAACTTTCAGTAAATGTTATAAACATGTCAGGCTTTTCCTGTAGAAAGCATTAGATTAGCTTATGTTAGCAATTAACTAGCATTTTCAGTGAGGGTTATAAACATTTCTCTACAAGGAGAATTTGTTTGTTAAAAAAAATTAAGGTTAGCTTATGTTAGCAAGTATATATCAAATACCTGGGTTTACAGAAAGTTCAAGAGGCAGGTGAGGGAGAATGAACTAACGTCTGGACATGACTGGATTGTGAATTTGTGCTGGCTCCTGGAGTAGAGGAGGAATTGGGTATACAAGCTACATTTGTAATGATTTGAAATTAATACGAGGAGTGTCCTAGTCAAACAGTGACTTGATTTTGCAGAATAAGAGAACATAGTTCCGAGAGTGAAGCTACCTTTATTTATCTACATTATATAATCCACTGCTAAACTAATGCACTTATCCAAGCACTAGTGGAATGCTATAAAGTTTCCTCCATACACCAGAGCCATGATCAGCTTGCTTCACGTCTGAAACTCTGATCCCTCAAACATTTAATGGCCCAAACATGTGGAAATGGCCAGAACTATACAGGGGATTAGCGACATTACTCCCAAGTTCCTGTAATGTGCAAGTGGTGATGGTGGATGGTTGTGTGTACAGTTCCCACCAACAGATGTGTCTCTTCCTCAAGCTGGAGACAAATTATCTGTTGATTTTCAAGGATCAGGCAATCCACTTGCTGGACTTTTACAGGAACGACTGCAGTGGGCTCTGAGCCACCTCAGCCGGGATCATCAGTCATGGACGCACAACCTTCTTTAAATGTTCACACCATTCAAATGTTTTACTGCAGCTAAGGGTCTCATCACAGTACTGTGCTTGAAGTCTTCTGTAAACCTCAGTCATACCTCAGAGCATAATTTGTATTTCAAAACACTCGTAAAGCAAATCGAATTTTCCCATAAGAAATAATGGAAACTCAAATTATTCGTTCCACAGCCCCAAAAAATAAATACATTAAAATAATTAACAGAAAATATAAAGTAAAAATAAAACAAATTAACCTGCACTTTACCTTTTAAAAAAGTCAAAATAAATCCAGACAGATAAGTGTTCCCATTTGTACGCGCAGGCGCTGTGTGTGTGTGTGTGTGTGTGTGTGTGAAGCTAAAGTAAGGAGCCCCTCCCCTCTCAGTGGAAAGGGTACACGCTTTTCACACACACGCGCGCACACAACGGAAACACTGTTTTATCGGAAAAATAAACAAGAAATCTCTCTAATGACATTTGATTGAGCGACACACTAACGGAATCACTGCTGTAAAGTAAAAATAAAACAAATGAACCTGCACTTTACCTTTGAAAAGAATCACGACAGAGCAGTGTTTCTGTGTCTAATGAGACTTGCTTTTGCTTTACATGCATACGGACACAAAATAAAATACATGCATACAGACACGAAATAAAATGTTTTACGCACACACACGTGGTCACAGTGTTATAGTAAACAGTACACGCGTGCACGGATGTTGATTATACCAGTAAGAGACCTATATAAGCACTAAGACCCAGCAGGGGAGCCGATTACTCGTAATCCGAGGTTTCACTGTATTCACAAGAAGGTCTCTGTTTGACTTGAACACCTGTTGTAAATTCCCAGATCAGTATTACGAAGAAAGGCAAGGTATTCTTTATTATTACAGTAAAGCTATTCCGAAACATACAGTATATGTTGTTTAAAGAGTAAGTCACGACAAATCAATGAGTGTTTTTTTTAAGAGGTTAAATTTTAACTAAAATTGTACAATTGCTTAAACAAGAAATTACTTCTCTTATTTCAATGTAGAATATATAAAATACATCCAGTTTCAATATAAAGTGTCTCTGAATGAATCAAAGCTCACTGACCGTGGTTAATTTTGGATAGAGAATTATTGCTTCCTGAGTTCCTGTCCTGCTCTGAGGAAGAGAACCTGTGACGGTCTGTAGTGTCCTCCTGACTGGAGTGACTGGAAATCTGTAAAAAAAAAAATCATTTGAGCAATGCAGTAACCTTTAAGGCTTCTTAGGTTTTGTCATGCTACGGTTCGGTGCAAAAACACTACAAGAGACTGTTTTGGTATTTGCATTTTGTTATGACTATGTTTGCAACCATTTTCCTTTCTTTTGTAGTAAAAGATACATTAAAAAGGAAAATATGTCTTTAAATGCATGCAATTAAGCAATGTTAAATATTATAACCTGCTAAATATGAACTAAATATCTTTTCTTGTTCAAATAACCAAACAAGGACCAGCCAACTTCATAAACACCAGAACCACATTAATTCTAACAGACTATTGCAATTTATGTGATGTAGCTAATTATTGTGTTCTTACTGTGTCATTCTCCAGTTCGTGCCCATTTTCTGCAGAAGACATTTGAGGGCTTCCACTGGCACTTACATCCTGTGGAAAACAGGAAACCCCGTCAAACATATTCAAATTTAAGTAGATTAACCAATATATTTACCTCAACCTATGCACATTTAAAAAAAAAACAAAAAAAAAAACTCTGACCCCCCCTTTATTTAACCCCCCCCCCCCTTTCAATATGCAAAGGTCTAAAAAGCATCTTAATCAGATGATATTTGTGATACTGCATCTTGATATTACTTTACAATGCCATTTATTGGTTCTTTTGCATCACTAACTAGTCTTTTAATCTAATAACCTTTTAATTTTCTGCAAAAACATGCATGTTTATTGCACTGTGTGCAAGTGTATTCGCTTAATAACAATATCTAAACAAAAATAGGTAGAGTAAAAGTTACCGTCATTCTCAGTAGAGCATTACTTTATTGTGGGTAAGCGCAAAATTTGTTCAGCTGACATGACTTGGTATCAAAAGTAAGTTTCTTCTTTCAATGACAAAGGTGTGAAAACAATATGAAGAAATATAAAAAAAAAAAATTATTACCAACCTGTAGCTGTGGACATATAGACTTCAGGATCTTGAAACAAGCATCTCGATTCCGTAATGACCCAAACACATACTAAAGCACACAAACAGAATAGAGGGAGAAATAAAAATTAAGCAAAAAAATCCCCAAAAATCTTAATTAAAAAAATTTTATTAGTTCTTTATACAACATGCAAAGCTCATACTTTGTCTCCAGTGGCAGTGATAATAGAGATTGCATTGGGTAAAACCCGTGCTGTGTTCTTCTTCTTTATAATCTGGATTGTGGACTTATGTATCTGAACCTGGGGAAAAAAAAAATCTGAATAAAATATTTACATTGTGCAAGGTTCAGAAATAGAGCTACATCAGCTGGGTGTCAAGGATAGAATGCTAATACTTAATATTTAAACGTTATCATTTATATTTCATATGACGTTTAAAAATGGTATTATTAATTATTTAAAATACAGGCTCCCGGGATACTTCATCAAGCTATCAAATAAAGATGACAGCATTTTTATTGGACAATAATAAACCCTTTTCATGTTCCTGTTATTCCTCAGTTACAGTTGTTCATAGTTGCATTTAACATTGTAAAATGTCTACAAAATGAGCTACTCCCTTTTATTACAATGCTGGTGATATTAAATATAGTTTTTGTTTTTCTGCCTAACAAAACTATGTCTAGGTGGTTATTATGAAAAACTGAGCACATCAGACAGTATGCATTAATATAAAATTGTGATTTTACTTACACCAGGAACTACTGCCAGAGTTACTATTATAGAAAAATACCTCACAGTTTCTTGATATTTAGATTTGAGCATCAGCCCACACACACACACACACACACACACACAAGATTTTCAGTCCAGTCCATGTACCTGACCAGTTTCAGAGAAAAAAAATCTAACTTAAGGCATGAACGAGAGCGAAATAGGTGTAGATGATCAGGCTGGTGATCAGTATACTGGTGATGCTGAATGCTAAGTGGTTGGAACAGATGAGAGGGGAAATGAGGTTGCTGCTGAAGTTGTAAGATAAACAACCAATTTTTAAATTGTATCTTTAGGCACTCTGTAACCTGTCACAGTTAAACATTTGATTTCAAGATTTCCTGGTTTTACCTTGGTCTCCTTCAGTAGAACGGAGGAGTAGAAACACACACGCTGGTTGGATATGTACATCTTGCCATGGTAGAAAACTTCTTTTTGGAGAGCACAGGTGAAAGCTGAGAGAGTGAAAAAAGACATACTGTACTATCAAACCCAGCATACCTTTCAGGTATCGTGATGGTCATCATTGGATCATACAGCTGATTGGGCAGCACACAAATATGTCATGTTGTTCTCTGGATTTTTTTTAAAGCTGACGTAAAGATTGACATAGACCATACCATGTTTAAGAATGTATGTCAAAATGAAGAGGAAAAATTAAATCACTAAAGCAAATGCAATGTGTTGTATAAACATTGAAAAAATTTGACACAGACGAGACTGATCCTGTGTATACGCCCATCTTTGGCAGACGCTAATGGATATTAATGAGTATGTGAATGCAACAGTCATGTGAAAAGGTGTCAAAACAAACAAGATGGCGGAAACCCAAACAAGAGAAGATTCTTTGTGGCAGGTTGCAAAAAAAAGGTTGCATTATTTTTTTTTGCGGGTTGGCTCTGTGTCTACCATGACGGTTCTTTTGAAGAAAATTATAATGAGGTTTTAGGTCAGATGATCTCAGTGGTGTGGAAGGGAGGTTGGGCCTAATTAGCATATTAAAAGTACAGGCTGCACAAAACAATTTTTAAAAATTGATAAATAAATGTATAAATAAAAGGCCAAGACAATAATGCTATCATGTCATTTCTATGAATATAATTTATATATTTTTTAACTTATTTATAATTTCATTAATATTTAAGAACTTTAGAACTTTAGGAAGAAGGTGAACTGACACCATACTTACCATCAATCAACTCCTCCATCTCAGAGATGTATGGGAAATGTTTGTGGAATGTTTTGCTGTGATTCTTAATGATCTGCTTAAACAAACATTGAATGTGTAATTCAGTTAAAAATATGAACAAGAGACTTATAATCTGAATGCAAATTAATTACAGGTATTTTATGAATATGCACAAGGCTCAACATGCCATATCTTGTTTCCTGTTGATGAAAGAATAAATTGTGCTAATATATAAACATGATTTAGTGTTGTGGTGTATTCATACTTATTATTACTTTTATTATAGCACAAATAAACAGTTGTTCCTTATGATTGTTTTTTGGGAAAAACAACAAAGCTCTCAATCTCCTTTCTAGTTTCAGAAAAAACCCTGCAACAACAATAAATATTCCATACCAAAAGAAAAAAATTTAATAACTAAATAAATATCTGCTCAATCAGTTACACATGCTTAAAAGAACTATGTGCATAGATATGATAATAATTTAGAACAAGCGCAATAATATGAATGTTGTCACTGAAACTACTGATCTGTTTCTGACCAATCAGAATTGAGAACTTGGCAGCACTGTTGTGCAGTGATAATAAGATTAATACTCACATACATTACAATCTTAAAATGATTGAATTATAGAATAAGATACACACTTCTTTAAAAAAAGAAAGAAAGAAAGAAAAGAAAAGAAAAACTCACGCTGCGATTAAGAGGTCCATCTGCTTGTTCAGCCCTCTCCTCTTCTATTATGCTGGTGGTTCTGTTGGACACATTGCCATTCTTATAAGATGTTTTGTGCTATAGCAATGGATGATTTGATTCTTACAAAGTCACATTAGCTGGTTAATGTTTCCTAACTGTAGTAGATTTTATTTCATTTAAATTTTTAGGCAAATCATGAGCTATTATAGTATGTCAGTAAAAACATGATGTACTGATGTAGAACTGATATTTTTATATAAGAAATAAACTAAAACAATACTGTTAAACAACTTTTTTTTTAATTGCGTTGAGTGTATAATTATTACAAACTAAATTATTATTATTATTATTATTATTATTATTATCTGACTATTTTGATTCATACACATTCACATTCCATACGAACTTAAATAATTCTTTTGATTGTGTAAAGCTGCTTATGCGACAGTGACAATTGTTAAAAGCGCTATACAAATAAAAATGAATTGAATTGATTTCTTCTTCTTCTTCTTATTATTATTATTATACCTATTTTAGTTGTCTAACAAGTCCTGTAATACAAAAAGGCAGTGACTGTGGCAAGGCTCGCATGTACACTGTGTGCTAACCGTATGGAGTTGCTTTTCAGGAGGTTCTTGTTCAGGGGGTCAAAATGCGGATCATCCAGGGCACGACCCTTCATGCTCTCAGAACTCCTCCTCATTCTGCACTCTTTGGACTTCCCCAGGTATCCGCCACAATACGGAGAATAGCTGCAGCAGGGACATGTGATAACATTACTGCCACAAAACAATAAAAAATAATAAAAAAGGGATAATTAAATAATTAACAGTGACAATTTAGAGGGATGAGGTATAATTTTGGAAGTATCAGGATATTTCTAAAGAAGTTTTTAAACTTCTCAATTGCTCATTACATGCCATGAGATGCATTTTAACCCACCATGGTTTTAAAGCGTGATCATTTTTGTTCTTTCTCCAGGGCCTAACAGTGGCAGTTTGGTGGTGCTGGAGTTTGAAACTGTAACCTTTCGTTTGAACCTTATTAGTTCAAACCTTATTCCCTGGCCTGCTTCAATCTGATGTCATTCATGTTTGTTGTTTGATTTATCTCACACAGATATATTTGCTACAGTTTATGAAATATTATCACTTAAGGTATTTGATAAACTCTGAAATGCTGTGCTGTGTATATTGTGTTAATTGTGTAAATGCCATTTCATACAAAGTGAAAATTGTTCTTTATTTTTTAATTCCACACTCCAGTCCTTAATGTAGCACTAATTGCATCACTTAGCCATAAACTCAAAAGAAGAAGAGGAACCAATAATCTCGTAAAAATTACAGGATTTTGCAAATACTTAGCGGAAGATCTAATATGTCTATATTTTGGGGGAAATTTGTCAATTTTAGACCTTTTAACAGGTAACAAAAATGTTGTGATTCTGAATTCTGAAAATGTGATTCTGAATTGAAAACTGTGCTTGAGTCAATGAATCACACAGACAAAAAAAAAAAAAGATTGATAAAACTGCATAATTGATTTAATCACACAGCTTTAGTTAATTTTGTGTGTGTAAAAAAAAACAAAAAAGACACCAGCAAGTCCTGAAATACTCGAGGCAGTCAGTCTGGCTCCCACTATCATGTCACGGTCATAGTCGATGACGTCAAATTTTTCCTCATTCTGCTGTTTGATGTGAATGATAACTGAAGTGAAATGCATTTGCCTAAATTTACGCATTGCTGTCACGTGACTGACTGATAATATATTTACATAAAAGAGCAGGTGTACAAGTGAATTTGTGACTAACAATAAATATAAAATGCATTAAAAGGTTTAAACCTCATCATTATAATTATATCACAAGGATACTCATCTAGTTTGATATAACTGCTGCAACAAATTTATTCCTTAATATATTGGTTTAATAACTAAACAAGTGACATCAATACAGACCTCAAGGTTTTATCAGTTTAAACATCCGGTAAAAAGGTAATTGGAATCTTTGTGGCATGACACATTGTGGCTAAGGGAAACGGTTGGCAGGTCAGCAGTTTTTGACAGTAAACGAAGTGAAAACTGATATGCTGAAGAAATCTTCATCTTATAATAGCAGGTTCTACGAAGTTCAGTGTCACGTTCAATTTAACTGTAAGCCGAAACCAGTCATAATACACAGTTTGGCATATATTGAATGTACAGTTTAAAGAAAGATTCATATGTCAAAGCAGTGTGGAATAGTGCCTCTTCTTCTTAATCTTTTTTTTTGTAAAGGGATAAACACATGACAAGTACGTTTTTTAATTTGCTGGCACTTTTAACAAAAGCATATTTCTGATCTAGAGAGATAATGTATAAATAATAATATAAGCTTAGAAAACCTTCAACCTGTTGAAACACTGAACACCTTTTACAACATTTTAACAAAGTAATTTAAATATTAACAGAATATACTCTATTTTTAATCATCTCTTAACAGTATAAACTAATAACATGAAATTAAAACCATTAACAACATATATGTAGATTATCTTATGTATTTATTACCAAAGTGAAAGATTACCTTTACAGAGAGAAAGAGTTTACCATTCAGGAGATTCATGCTCCATTTATTACAGCGGAGACCACTCTTCACACTAGCGGATAATGAAATGTGCTACTCCAGGCTAGAAGAGTGCAACACTTCACACACGCAACACCTCATAAATGCTTTATTAACTGAAAGCGTTCACCTGCCAAACTGGTATGTGGACAAATTAAACTCGATTTGACATAACGCATGCTCAGTCAGCAAGGCTCTTTGAATGTACATTTGCTTCTGCTCTGGATTGCATAGCCGTGCTGTTTCGCTTGAATGGAACTTACTCTCTAAACCTTCTAAAAGCTGACAAACCAGTTTCCTTTTATCCCTTAATTTCCTGGTAAAAACCAGACTGAGCAGACATAACAAAAAAGGAGGAGCAACATACATACCATGCTGTCACTTCCAATATTAAAATATATTGGTTGCTATATGCTATATTAATTGCGCTATGCTATATTAATTTAATGTCAACCGGTTTTTAGATAGTATAAGTAACATTATCAACCACATTTCTGTAATAAGTGTAATAATAAGAATAACACTGAACTTATTGAAATATTATAATGGGGTTTATAAACCACTTGACGCAGATATATACAATACAGTACCAGTAAACAGTTTGGACGCACCTAACTAATTAAATTAATTTAATTGTTTTTGTTTAGTGTTTTTCATTCCTACATAAACATATGGAGTTATGTAATTAAGTAAGAACAACAACAGTAACATTCAAGCATTATTTTTAGACACCAATGTCAGTCATCCTGGAACAGTTCTTGCACGAACAGTATTGTCGAGTCCATTTGCGAAACCTCAACATGATGAACCTGGCTCTTATAAAGACCATTTCAGGAAAGCAACACCAAAACTTACCTCTGCTTCAGAAATTACCAATTAACAGCACCACAGATTAGAGGCTTTCCAGAGCAGGCACATCTCAATATTAACTTTTTAAAGGAAATTATTGCATATTTTGGATGCCTTTGTCATTCTTTTGCAATGTACAAAGAAATAAAAATCAGGAAAGACCACTGAATGAGAAGGTGTGACCAAACTTGTGACTGGTACAATACATTCCAACCACATGTACTAACTTTCAAGGAGACCATTTAAATCTACTACAATAAAAATCTAAATACAGTACTAAAACTGGTGAGAGGATCATGAGCACCCAATGCTCACTCTTGGCCTGTAGGCCCAAAGGCCAGCCCATCTGATCCAATTCCCAGAAAAGCCAATGCAACACAAATCGCCGACACTGGCCTCCAAACTTCCCAAATTCCAATCCGGTCAAGCACCCATGGGATATAGTGAACAAACAAGTACAATCTATGGAAGTACCACCTTACAACCTACAGCACCCAAAGGATCTGCTGCCATTGTTCTGGTGCCAGACACCACAGCACACCTCGAGCTACCCCAGTGGCACCAGGGGAACCCAAAACCTTTAATGTTATGGCTGATGTAACTGATGCTGATGTGAGCACCTGGATACTTGTTCAATTATGCAATTGTCTATTTAGCCAATCATGTGGCAGCGGTTCAATGCATAAAATCCTGCAAATCCAAGGCAATAGTTTTAGTTATTGTTCATATTAAACATTGAAATGGGGGAAAATGTAATGTCAGTGACTTGACTTGCTTGGGTGGAGTAGTTTAGAAAATCCTTGGATTTTCACACACATACTAGTCAGTAGCGGAATGGTGGGAAAAACAAAAAACATTGAGAGAGTGTGGCTTCTGCAGGTGAAAATATCTTGACTATCGAGATCAGGAAAAAATGGTTGGGCTGTTTTGAAATGATAGGAAAGCTACAATAAATTAAACAACCACTATTTATAACCGTGGTGACCAGAAAAGCACCTCAGAGCACTCAGTATGTTAAACCTTGAGGTGGATAGGATACAACTGAGCACCATTGTGGTGTAAGAGGAATAAAGCACTTCATGACATGCTGTTATAGAAAAATAAATTGACTATTGCCATAGTAGTAGTATTAATACTTTTGTTTTAGGATTCATCACATCAAACTATGATACACCTTGATAATTTTTCTGTTATATCAGCATATTTCTGGTATGTTTTATTCCTTGCTTAAAACTCAGTAATTTCTATTTGTTGAAAGGTCACACAAGTCAAGAGCATGCAGGAAAGCGTCTCGGGTTACTTTACTGTAACCCTGTT
>JAOVVA010000024.1:7266097-7289569 GCA_028565275.1 Leiocassis micropogon
ATACACATGCAGTATGCAGAACCTACTGACTTACAAAACAGTACTTGGTAATTGACTGCAAATCACCAGAAATACTGTAACCTGGATTGCTTTACAAAGTCAGATTTACAGATTTACATACAT
The DNA here is from genome assembly GCA_028565275.1 of Leiocassis micropogon. NCBI lineage: Eukaryota > Metazoa > Chordata > Actinopteri > Siluriformes > Bagridae > Leiocassis > Leiocassis micropogon. The sequence goes on from JAOVVA010000024.1 coordinate 7,266,221, forward strand.
AAAAAAATGCTTTGAATCCATAATTCATTATTCGAACCCATGCATTATCCTTTTAATGAATCCTTGGGTTAAAACCCTTTTTCAACCACACAATTTTCTAATAACTTACCACACTTTACCAGTGTCTTAAAAATGATTAACAATACACAAACATTTAACATGAACACACCTCAGGGCTCTGTCCAGAACCATGCTGTCCTCGCTGTCCTCTGAATTCTGTCTCTTCCACTTGCTACGCTTCATTTTCATCTCAGTGGTCTCACAATGTTCTTTACATACAATATAAAGAAAACAAGAAATTTCCGTACACTATTGAATTATTTAAAGTAAGAAGATAAATGCATATCATAGGAGGATTTACCTGTGGCTAAGGATGTGAGTAGGACAACCTAACTCTTGTTCGGACATGGGAAAGATTAGATTACCTCCGGTTTCCAGGACACAGGCCCTGTAGACAGTAATGAGATACAGTACAAGTAGAATGAGAGCCTTCAACAAAGGAAAAACTAAACACGCAAAGCACCCTGGGTAGGATATTTATAAATATGGGAAACAGGGACTTTACTATATCTCATTTTTTACAGCAAATAAATGAGTGAACAGCAACCAGGCGGTTAAATCAGGCAGGGTATTATTAAATATTTATTCATAGTGATTAACAGGTGAACCCCAGGAATTTGACGTGTGTAACAAACAAGAGAAATATTCTTTGTCTTGTTTCTGTCCAGTAAAAAGCACAGTTTTGTAGGTTTCCTGAACATGTGTTTAATCTGACCTGGTAAGAAATAAAGCCTGAACACCACTGCTGGATTGCTTTCAAGATCTTTTGCTGTCTGAGGGGCATCGCCATCTAGTGGAGGACACAGTAACACAATTTGAATAGTGGCTCTTATTGTTCTGCATCTATAGCCGCATTAATTTGCTAAATAGATGCAACCTTATTAGATATCTATAGATAGATAGATAGATATAAATATGCGCCACAGCTAACTTGCACTAGTTTTTGGTTTGGCCACATTGCGCAAGGAACACAAATGAAGGGGTTAATTTGCAAAAACAGATATCTCCTTTTTTTTTTATTGTCACAAATTATATTTTTTTATTATCCACTCCAGGAAATATCAATCAAATTGGTGCGGTGCTGATTTAATTAAGTAAAAAACAACTCATCTGATTTAGGATTCAGAATGTGGCATGCATAAAGAATTATACTCAGCAGTCAGTTTATTTTTTTAAAGATGGCATTTATCTGTTTTTACAGATTAACCCTTCACTTGCTTTAATTCTGGTTAGCCCGCTGCGTACGAGGCTGCATAGACACAGACTGGTCAGAGTACCCTTGCTAACCCCTGTCAACTTTAAAAGGGGCAACAATGGGCACTCAAGCATGAGAAGAGAACCTTGAAGCCTGGTCCAAATAAGTCATTTATTGTTTTTGTTTTTTTTTACGTCACATGGACAGCCTGGTATACAGTATGTGCCCCTTTTACTTGGTAAAGTGACGGCATGGCGACCGTATGAATGGTGGGAGAAAGAGAAGCCGGTTAAGGCAGTGTGATACTCTGAGCAAATATTCTGCTAGGAATCTGTGGGCCCAAGCATTGATGTAGATATCAGTTTGCCATGCGTTATCTACTGTACCTAAACATTGTTAAGGGCCTGGCACGCCCCTTCACAGGAATGGTACTCGGTAATGGCAGTGGCATTTTTCAGTAGGAAAATGCACCCTGCCACACCGCACATGTTACTTGGGAAGGATTTGAGGAACAAGCTGTTCTCCCAATTCTCTTAATCTGGTCGAGCAGCTGGAACAAGAAGTCTGAGGCAAGTATGATCTGAGCCTCCTCACAGCTTACAGCACATGAAAGTCTCAGGGTCTAATCCATCATAGCATGTTCAGAGGTCTTGTGGAGTCCATGCCTTGAGGGTCAGACCTGTTTTGGTGGCATGCGGAGGAAAAACAACACAATAGTGTAATAATGGTCATAATGTATCAGCTTATCATTGTACGTGAGTGCTATTGCTTTTAATACCTTCCTTTAATACTTAGAAAACTATAGATAGAACTGACTAGTATGAGAAACCACGAAAAGATGACGAACCACTTTCTCTAGCCTAGATTTCTTTTTTTTCTTTTTTTTTTTAATCGGACCTTCATTTTACACACAGCAAGATAAAAGTGAAGAAGGATGCCAGATGGGGGATTATATCTCTATATCTCTCTGTCTACCTGGATTTGAAAAACAAGAGATGGGTATAGAGATGATTGCATCGAAGACGAGGAGGGAGAATGAACAGAAATGGTGATATAAGAATGAATTGAGGCACAGGTAGAGAAGCATAAAAACAAATCAGATGGGAAAATAGAGAGAGATAGAAAGAGAGAGAGGGAAAAGCAAACAGAATTTGACAAGCTATTGCAATTCATGGCTTGGGAAGAAATGTACTATTAAACATGAAGCACAAAAATGTTGAGCTATTCACTGACTCATCGCTTTTAAGCTGTTGGATTCTGTATGTGCCTGAAATCGTGAACAGAAATAATGCATGGTACTGAGATGTGACTTGATCACCTGCCACTGAGGAAATATCTAGAAAAAGGAGAAAGCAGACTCGTTGGAGACAGGTTTTTATCTAGTCTTTCTGTTTTTATTACAAAGTCAACATATCTACATACATGATTTCAAATAAATCAGCAGAGAAAAGTAAGAGGTTGAAAGTGTGAACACTTGTTAGCACTTGGCCTGAAAATCTTGCAATGTTTTAAAATCTTGGGGTCTTTTTCATCTAAATTCTCAGTTATCCTGCTTTATTTTCCCTCTATTACATTGCCTCCAGTAAGTATTCACCCCCTAGTGATTAGTTCTTCTTTTCTAGCTGTATGCAACATCAAATATGCATCAAGAATGCAATTTTTTATCGGCTTCATTTGGAGTGAATCTTTACATAAATAAAACGAAATCCGTTGTTTGGATGCTCTCATAATAATAATTATTGTTTTAAAAAAAAATCTAAAACCTTTGTGAGGCCTCACAGATCCATCAGATCCATTAGACTGCTGTCTTGAGGACCAAAAAAATACAAGATCTGTCCATGAAGCTACAAGAAATATTGTAAAAAGATCAGCAAAGCTGTAAAACTCCTTAGGAGCACTATGACATCTATTAGATTTTTTATTATAGCATTATAGCACAACCAAGAATAAGCCATTTGCCCAAATTAAGCACATGGACAGGAAGGGCATTTGACAGAGGAATGTGCATGAAGTTAGCTACAACACTAAACAGGAGAAACTGTGCAGACTTTATCATCATCATCATAATCAGCTCTTCACAGATCTGCCGTCTAGACGACAATGACCAAAAAGAAGCCAGAGAAGGTATGGCTTCACCAAAATCTGAAAGCCTTTGCAAAAAGATGCATTATGGGGATACATTATTTTTAACCCGCTTGACACCATAACTACCTGGACACTGTAGCATCATGCTGCTTGGAAAACTTCATCAAGGAAAAAAATGATTCTTGAGGTGAATGTGTTCCAGTCAGCCAGATATCAAAAGAATGCTCGAGCCAAAGAGTCAACCAAAATCCAAATGAAAACTGGGGGCATGAAATAATATGGGAGACAAATTTGGGGACAAATTGTGTTAAGAAATGGGAGACAATAGCAAAATCAAGATGCACTATGCCTATGGGTTCAGCATTGTGGTGGGGGTTGAAATCTCTACCCCCCCCATATAGGGGGTGTCCTTGTTTTTTGGTGGGGTGGGGGGGGGGTGGTGTCACTTTATCATGTTTGTTTAACAGTTAATGATTTAAATTTAGCATTATGATATGATATTTAAATGGGTTTTGATTACTGGGTGAGTCTCATGTGCTAAGCTCATCGAGACATATCCATGACGATTCCAAGGACTACTTGCTGAAAAAGTACAATGCACTTGACAAGAATTGATACAGGGGTTGTGGGTTTGGCTGTGAATCCTTATCAATGAAGATGATTGATTTGTAAATCTAAATAATTCCTTTTTATTTTATTTCTGTAGCTAGTCACTTCAAAAGGAGAATGGAAAAAAATCCCATTCTAATGTATTAAGATGTACTGAGATTTTGATGTTATACCACTACAAAAAAAGGGAAAGACTTACTAGAGGGTGAATACTTTCTGTAGACACTGTATGTGCTGTAGTATTTGTAAGATAAGTCAAAGCTGGCTATACAGTATATACTGTTTGTACAGTTGGTTTAAAGTTGTTACATATTCAGTTCTTTCTTCTAGATGTGCTTTACCTTAAAGGACGAGGATTGAGAATACGTATCTCTCCTCTATCCCTTCAGCCCATATTAAACTGCAAAGTGCATTTGAACATATGCTCCATATGAGAGCTCATAAGTTTGATCATAATGCTGTATATTGTGCAATTTCACCATAACCATTTCCATATATTTCAACAAACATCAGCCGTAATCCTATATAAATAAGTAGATCGGATGATAAAGGGTAATAAATATTAAAGTTAAAATAACATCAGTATTCCATCAGTATGTGCTTTAAACAACAGGCTCGAAGAGTCGATCTGGTCATTTTAACATCCCTTAATCTCTCTCCATTATATTTAAAATGGTTGGTATATGTTTTGGCCTAATCAATATGATAAGCAGGAGAATTTTATTTATAGTACAGACACTCTGGAGAGATGATCTTTCGGGCAAGACACAGAGTACATGGTCATTTTCACAAATTTAAAGAGGGTTGTTTGGCCCGTCTGGGAAATTATTATTAATTTTTTTTATTTAAGGAACAAGCTTGGTCCAGGCCTTGTGCTGTTCTGTTCCTACAGGACATTCTAAGAGAGAATTGTACAGGAAATATCAAAAAAACGTACAGAGGGACCATGTACAGTCACGTTAGCTTGCCAACTACACAACATCTCGTCGATTATATTCCAGCAAGTACTCGAAAAAAAAAAAGAATATAAATATTGTTAAAAATACAAGCATAATATCAGGAAAAAACGAAATAAAAAAAAATCATGTTGGTTAAATATTTGACGACGACGATAAGGCTTCACTTTTAGTCTCTTGACGAGAAGAGTATCAGACCTATGAAAAAACTGTCCTCTGTCTTCCTCCTTTTTCAGACAGCTTGTGCTAAATCCTCTGGAACTACTCATATGAAACTCATCTGTGCTACGCCTATACACGAGTCCTCCACTAAACAAAAACAGAACGTTTTCTTCTAGATCAGGTTAATTAAGAGAAATTACAAATGGAACATCTGACTGGTTTCTGCAATCTTTCAGAAGTCTTCAGTCTTTTTTTTTCGTTTGCCAAGGGTTTGTATTTAACTTTATGAAGCTTTTCAGTTTTTAGTAGGAACGCTAGAATGCTTCGAAATTCACTTGCAAGGGGAAATCTTATCGCGACGTTTAGAGTCGGCATTTTTAGAAGTAGAGATACTTCAGGTTGATATTTTCTGCCAAGGTATATGGTCATGTTATGGTTATTACTACCCCTAGTGTTTATGTCGTTACACAATAAAGGCAGATTGTTAGAACACCATTTACACGTGGGCACAAACCAAACCAGCTTCTTTTTTTCAAATCTCGAACCTTCATATATTTTTTTTCTTGCCATTTTCAGGAGATGACTAAATTTAAGCCGTTGCTAACTCATTTTCTTCTCTCACACACAGGGTATAAGCAGCATATTTGTGGAGAGAGAAAGAGACAGAGAGAAAAGGAAAGAAAGAGAAAGAGTGACACACATCAGAATAACAGTATTCACAGGTGCTCTGTCGAAAACCGACAAAATCTATAGACGTATCTGACAGCTCTTCAAAAGGCAAGGTTCAATCACAATAGCGCTCCAACTGACCAGGAGTAAAAGAGACACTGAAGCTGATTATATCACATTAATAATGTAGTGTAAGAAGAGTCAGTGATACAGCCGTTCGCCTCCAAAAAAAAACCGAGAGAATCCGTAACCTTTGACCCTCCGCTGTTGTTGCTCCATTAGGCACAGAAGGTACGAGTTCTGCTTCCTTTACGCCACTGAAAACCTTCGTCATACAGGAGCTGACTGGAGTTCACCTCTGATCTTTTTGTTGGCAAATACAGTTCAGGTTAAACTCCCAGTAAAGAGTGCAGCAATTTTCCAGGCATTTGATTTCAATGTTTTTTTTTTGTTTTTTTTTACATATCATATTTGTTGTTGTTGTTGTTTTGAAAGAGGTTTCATTTATTTATCCACGTTGTAATATTTCTAAAAAGGCGACCACAACATTAATATCAATAACTGAACACTGAGGTAATAAGCTTGCTGTGATACAGAACTTCCCTGGGAAGCTCTCGAGAGAAAACATTTTAGTTTGTCATTTTTGTAATTTCCCCCCCCCTCCTCCAAACTAGTTTCCGATGTCATCGTACGTCAAAAAACATTCCCCTTCACAATGGCATCAAGAGAACAAGAGACTTTCTGTAGCGTTTGTAGAACATTGACACAGGTGTTGGTGAGATGAGTGTGCTCTTCCTCCCTTTATGTTGCATAGTGATCGAAGCTTCCCAGGTACTCGAGCGCGGCCTGGTAACAGAACTGGTATTCATCCTGAAGAGACAAAGACCAAGACACACACAGGGTTAAATCCACTACTGAAGATTTTACATAGATCTCATTTAGAAAGCTCGAATCATTAAAGATCCAAAGAACCCTTGAGAAACTTTCTTTGGTCAGGTTTTTTTTTTCCTTATAGTGACACACTTAATCCAAATAAACAGGTAATTATTAAGCCATTAACAAGCTTGACCATGTGTACTGAAGAAAGCATCATAATTAACATAAGAATGTTAAGAATTGAAGTTATAGGAAAGTAACTGAGAGCTAAGTGTTAAGTGTACAAGGTGAGGATTTAATACCAGAATTGTGCTAAATCTAAGACTAAGACTTTTTTCTATATCTCATCAGTTTCAATTAAAAATTAAACTGAGAGCAAAACCATCCAGTCATTTTTATAACCGATCTATTATCATCATCTACTTGACTAAATGCATGCATAATACCAACGATTAAAGCTGTTTTTCTGACTATTCCTTGTCAAACCTTGCTCATGCCAAATTAAAGAGCAAAGAAAACAACAATATTTGTACCTTTAATGTATTAAGCAAGACTTATGCCCAAGACTGAGGCAAATCTAGAACACCCAGTAAAAAAAAACAAAAAATTAATTTCTAATATTTCTAATATTTTGTACTAAGCACTAATATTTCGTACAAGATCCACAATCCCTCATGCTCACGGAATCAATCCTTCACAACTTGAGTAATTCTTTTGTCATGCCTGTACTTTTAGGAAAGGAAAAAAAAAAAATCCAACCCGTTCATTTAGTACCTTCAGGTCATCAGCTGACTTCATTTTATTGCCACACAAACGTTGATTAGCTTATATCTTGGAATGGGTCCATCACTTCATGTCCTTTCCTTCTTACCCTGACACGCCCTTTGCTCTGGTATAGAGTCATTCTGGACTCATCAGACCACAAGACCTTTTCCATTTTACTCCAAACTTTATGCTCTTCACCAAATTGAAGAGTTTTTTTCTGATTAGTCTCCCCTTATGACCTCACAGGTGTTTAGTTCCAATCCTGTGAGTTCTCATCACATTGTGCGTGTGGAAATGCTCTCTCTAATCTCTTTAGTTGTTTTCTTTGCTTGATCCAACTCAATAATTTAACCCTTCTGAAGTGGCGACAATTTATGTATTTATTTATTTTTGGGCCAGGCAGTATATGTTAATCCAGAATAACTATTGAGAGGACATTTGAGTCTTATATCCCTACATAGATCAAACAGACTTAAGTGCTATTAGGACGTTGCAGGTTCCGGTAAGCCTCCAACAGGGACATGTCTTAATTATGAAAGAGTCTGAAATTGATCTTAAGGGTACTGTTCATGATTGATATTAGTTCGACTCTACAGCACCGTTGTGTGTCAGTTTCCTACATTATATAATGCAGAAACCTGTGTTCTGGACTATAGAAATATCACGGAATGTCATTTGAAGCTAGTGTTAAATACGCATTGCTTGTCTATAAAGACGGTTGCCTAGACACTATTGAACATGCTGTTCCTCAAACAAAATTTGCAACTATGTAGGCGTAAACCACATACAGATGATTTGCATGTTCTACATTTTCAAGCTACATTTTACATTTTTTACATCTACATTTTTAGAAAATCAATTTTTATTATTGCATAACCTGACGATATGAGTATTTAAATAACACAGATTTAAATATTACCATAACTTTTTGCCATCCCTAAACGGGGCCTTGTGTTACTTATTTTCTTTTATTTATATAAAAAAAAAAAAGTAGAGTTCATAACAGTATTTAGTTTAAAATTAGAGGTTTGGTTTTACCTCCGTCTGCACCATGGCTGGTCGTTGTGTGCGCAGCATTTTGACTGTTTGGAAGATGTCCACAGCTCCCTCGTAACGCATCCTCTCCAGTACAATACTAAGAGTGATGAACACACCTGTCCTCCCCACGCCCGCACTGAGAGAGAGAGAGAGAGAGAGAGAGAGAGAGAGAGAAGGGGAGAGATCAACAACACAGTGTGTGTGGAGCATGAGTCAGTAAGCAAATGAGACGGATGAGGTGTGAGAGAAAAAAGGAAGTGGAAGAGAAGGTTGACTCCTGCTTAATGAATCACTCTTATTTGATTTATTACTTGGTCTAATGTGATGCAGCAGCCCATGCAGGTGTTATCCTAACCCTTTCTTTGCCCTTTAGCAGCCCTGTCATTTTTATATAAGATGTTACACGGCTCGATATTAAACCTTCACAGCAAATCTCTGGGGTAAATATAATAACCACCAAGTTTGGAGGCGTCAAAATGAATTCAGCGGCGTTTCTGTTCGCAAAACAATGTGAAGCTAAATAAGTTTCTTAGCTTATGGTTATCACTGCATCTATTCTGCAGATTAACATTAACATTATCTCCATCATTATCATGCATTTCTAGTAATAAACAGGAGCTAATCAGAAGTGTATGCACTGATCAGCATAACATTACAACCTTAAAACATTAACTTTGATTATCCATTATGTACTACGAAACTGCTAGCAGGATCACGGCACCCAAGGCCTGTGAGAAACATAGGCCAGTCTGTCTTATCTGATCCCACAGAAAAGCTTCGTTATGTCTGATCTGTGTATACACCTGTAATATATACCTAATAATTGTTGTATTATCAGAAAACATAACTTGGACATAACATCATGTTTCTCTGATACTGTAAACACTGTAAAAACATTTGGATTTCCATTGCATTTCAATAATGCAGCATTGAAGTGAATATGCAGGGTATGAGTGTACTCCCATTCATTTTAACGCATTTTTTTTTCTATTTGTCCTTGGTGACCATTCGGAACCACTAACAATACCATGGCACAGTTTGCAGAGGACAACTGAATCTGCCTGTGTCCTCAGAAAAAAAAGCACTGATAAGCAGTACAGGGTTGCACTACAGCTAGAATACAGGGTTAAGTTTCAGCTGTGCCATGTGACTACCGTGGTCTCCGAGGACATTTATATTTAACCAGCTGCATGTGTAGCTGCCCTGTATTCGCATGAGGTCAAGTGCTTTTTTTTTTTTTCCAAGGGTAACCATCAGTGGAGATTGCACCCATGACCCCTTGAGTAAGAGCTAAGCTATCGCAGATAAGCAGAACAGCGCTGCATAAAGATCAATCCAGTACTACAACAAACCTGCAGTGGACAGTGATTGGCCCGTCCTGCCCGAACTGCTCCTTGGTTTTGTGCACCTGCCCGATGAAATCGATGAAGCCCTCTCCTGATTTTGGCACTCCCTGTTCGGGCCAGTCTGTGAACTGGAACTGCCTGACTGTCCGTGACTGTCCATCCTTCAGAGAGGAACAGAGCGGAACGGGATGAGAAACATTTAAAACAACTGACAAAGCTTTTTTAGTATAATTTCTTTACTTGTCTACTTTGCCTTGTCTCTTCTCACGGGTTCTTTTCAAACAGGAAGAAGTTTGGCAAAAGAATTACATCAAACCTAATCCTCATATGAGGATTTTATAATAACATGAAGACACTGTAGTTGGGAGAAAATGTCATGTCCTCATATGAAGAGTCTATCATATACTGTAATTATTTTTATCCGTAATTACCACAGTGCTGTCAAATTCCCAAATCTAATTCGGCATAAGCTGTTGATTCATTTCCTCTAACAGCAGCTCTGTGGATTATATCATATAAGCATTGATATGGGGAATCTTTGTAAGTATGGTGTCAGTGCTTTGTAAGTATGTTTTCCATTATGAGATGTGCTTTATGGTTAATTTGTGGCATTCACAAACCACAGATCTTTGTCTTATTCATTTTTAAAAGATCAATAACTATTTAACAACTTGTTATAATGTAAGTAAACCAGCTAACTAGGAACTAACTATAAGAAGGCATCATTTATTCAATAATAAATTGAATATTGTAACTGTGGAATAAAACACTTGTGATCAACTTTCAGGTGATCACTGTAACTTTTCCTGGAAAATGTTCTGTTATACTACACCCTGTCAAGTTTTTTTTTTTTTCCCCTTTGAAATTACATTAAAATGTAACACAGCCGGAACCCAGCGTAAATTGTAGTTGGTACACAGTGCCAAGAAACCTTATATTTTTGCATCTTTGGTAAGGCAAGCAAATTTAAAACACTCTATATGCAACTGAGAAAAATGAGAAACCTTTGTAAACTGAGAAACGGAAATGAAAAGTCCAGAAATTCATGTGTTAGAACTGATTTTTAGGAAAAGTTTTTATCTGTAAGTACTTTCTTTCGGCCTTGATTTAATAAATTTATGTGGAAAAACACATAGCACACAAAAAAAATGAGCAAGCTGAATAGAAATGTTTACAGGAGATGGCATCTTTCGGATGACAATAACATATCTACGAGGGGTGTTCAAGTCAAACCCGGACTTTTGTTTACAAGGGTTTACAAGAATGACCCTAGTAGTCTCAGAGACACCTCAGCTGGGCTCGCAATTCACGGACGTATGGGCTTCTTTAAAACGTTTTCACCATTCAAATGCTTTACTGCGACTAGGAGTCTCATCACCATACTGTGCTTGAAGTCTTCTGTAAAAGTCAATCAGTTTTACACTTTTATTCACTAGTCCCAGTTTGACTTGAATGCCCCTTATATTATGCACATTTGTCTTAATGACTACACAATGTGGGGTTTGAGCCTGAAATGGTAAAAACACAGTGTACAGACAACTGTGTTAAAAGTCTGACTAAAAAAATCTGTTTAAATTAACACCACAGGAATGGATTAATGAAAACTGTAAGGAACAAAATATATTAATAACACCATAATTTCACTGATGTTTCTCAGTATTTCATATTTCACGTCAAGTAACACTTAAAGCTTAAAATTATGCTGCATTTTTCCCTGCGAGGTTTTCTTGACATGTGACCAGGACACACATTCATGAATAAATTTTTTTTTTCCAAAGGATCTCTCCACCTTTAATCTGCATTATATAAGAAAAGCAATTAGGCATATGTGTGCTATGTTTGAGTTTCGGTGCCACGGATCTCTAGACAATCTTGTTATTGAACATGCTTGCGAACTGCAATCTCGGATCTTTGATGGAACACTTGATGTATTTTGATTAGCAATGTAGATAATAAAAATATACAAATTATTTAAAAAAAAAATTATTCTGATGCAGAAATGTTCGTATGATATTCCATTAGTGTTGTGCAGAACTCACTCTTGCATCTGTAACTTTGAATTCTCTCAGGATATACTGAGGCATGTTGTACTCGGCCATGGGGTCCACAACAAAGTACTGGTAGCGGGCAGAGCGTTCGGCAGGCCAGTACTGGTGACATTTTTCCTGCGTGTGCACACAGACAAAGATTTTTGAACACAATGCCACGGAGACTTCTCTTATACGCTTGCACGTTTGTACAAAATCGTGACTCGATGCGTTCATGTCAAAAATATATAATAATTTATTATGTGACTTCATTTCTCTAATGAGCATGAAATTACATTTTAAAATCTAATCTAATCTAATCTAATCCAGGATGACCACGAAGTCCTTCCCTGATTATGTACAATCATATGTTAAAAACTATACTAGATAGAAACATTAATGTTGTGACATAATGTACATCAAATAGCACTTTTTCCATATAATATGTTTGTACCTACCATATGTTTTGTGTAATATATGTTTATATGTTTAAATTTCTGGGCAATACTTTATGCACACTTATCCAAAAATAATATGTTTGTTAGTATGACTCAAATAATATAGCAGGGTTTATAATATCTCATATATTACATAACTAAATTTCAAGCCCCAATACAGCAGGGTGTAATCATTATAATGAATTTATTAATTTCAGCACAATTAAGGCATCAGCACATGTTAATGATCTTTGCTTGTTTCATCTCAAGCATATACTGTATGTCAGCTTTTTTTGGCGGTGTGTTTGCAGGTCATTACCCACCCTCCCCATTTCTCTCAATTTGGTAAGCATGACCACGATGGTGGAGTTGTGCTCCCATAGCATCCTCCAGAAATCCTCTGTGGTCTCCGCTAAAGGACCTTGTGTGGCGATGTACGCCTTCTGTTGCCTGGAAGAGGAAAATACAATACATTAGAATGCATTAAACCCTGGGCTAAATGGCAACGTGTTCAGAACACAGCAGATGGGGAATAAAAGGACATGCTGTGACCTGGGATCAGAATGAGCAAGAACACTCTAGACAATCTTATTTAACCTGTAATGCAGTTTATACAGAACTTTTATATATTTACAGATATTGTACTGTATTTCTCTGTGTCTGAAATGACTATACATTCATTAGAAATGTCATACTTGTACACACTTTCCTTTTACTAAAATGCCATTTGTTTGGCAGTGCTAATAATTAAAATGCAAAAAAAAAAAGGTCTTAAAAAAACTGTAATGGCAACGTACTGTAGGTTATTTCATATATAAGAAACAACTTCCATACAATTCCTATTCTTTAACTGTAGACAGATTTTGCACACCCTTAAAACAAGCTGATTTAGTCTGGAAGGGTGTTATCCTCTACCTGTATCCATCAATAAAGCTGGCGTTGATATAGTCGGAGCCATCGAGGCCTCTGATTGGCTGCAGACACACACGGGTGGTCTCATACGGCATGATGTTTACCAGCCTGTTCTTGAACTTGTTGCAGGGCAAGTTAGCCGTCACAAACCTGGACGTGTGAGCTTTAGTGTTCGCCAGGCGCTACGAGAAACAAATAAAACATTCGTTTAGTGTCCGGCAAACTGATCAGAGGAAAGATATAAAGGTGAATGAGAGGATTGTGAATAAAGATGCTAAAATTATAAAAACAAATTGGTTAAACAAGCACCGTCATATTCACTCTTTAGCTCTCTCTCTCACTCATTTTCTATTCCATTGGAGCCAATCCCAAGAGACTCTGGGCACTAAGCAGAGTGAACCCTGGACAAGGAGGCATTTCATCACAGAGCACAAGCATTCACACACTAACACACTTGGAAACACCAATTAGCGTGATCTGCATGTCTTTGGACTGTGGGAGGAAATTGGAGCACCAAAAGAAACCCACCAAGCACGGAGAGAACATGCAACCATTATACCACTATCTTATTCATTTGTATTAAAATAACTTAAAAGGAATGGTTTACCGATTTAAAGAGGCAGTTTGTAATTTTGTTTGAGGGGAGAACTGCACAGAAAACATCGACCAGCCTTATCAATCTCCCGAACCAACACCAATCCCTTTGTTAAAACTACTTAAGCCAAATAAGTTGTCGATTAGTGCTGAGCAGCTTTTATTACACGAGTCAAACCCAATTTCTGGGTCAGGAAAAATGGAAACTGAAAAATGGAGCCAGAAATAAATAAACTAATCGTATTCATTCCATGCAATACTGAAAATCACTAAAATGGCTTTATATTTCTTCTGAACGATTATGTTTATTACAGGTTTAGAAGTATGGTTATACATTATAAATGTCTCCTTTAAAAAGTTTAAACTGGTGTACGAGTACACCAACATGTGTTTAAAAACCTTAATTGTAGCATCTACAAGGCCACCGGAATCGTTAATGACCCCCTCACAGCCCTCTCAGGAACTCTTTACCCTTCTTCCATCTGGCAGGAGGTACCGAAGCATCCGTGCTACCATGACTGGACTTTTACACAAACTGCTTCTTCCCTGAAGTGATCAGACTTTGTAACACACTGCTCGTCTAATCAAACCCTTCCTACCCTTCAGCCTTTACATAGTCCTGTGTACTGTACCAGGCTGCTGTATCGCTCCATGGTCTTGAATAAATGACACTTCATTTTATATTTTACATGACATGTGGCTAGTTGAATAGACTTTTCAACAGTTGACATGGTGTCTATACCTTGAATTCCAGTGCCCTGCCTGTGACATGCTCGCCACTCTCCACCTGTGCCAGTTTCTGCATGTAGGAGTAGAGGCTGCGTGCTGCCACCTCGGTGTTGCCACAGGTGACAGCCTCTAGTAGGGCCTCATGGATGAAGCTGTACTGATCCTCCGTCTGCACCATGTAATTCCTCTGAGAACGCATCAGCGTCACGTGACCATAGATGTCCACCGTGCGCTCGTGACGGATACGTTCAAGCATGGCATCGATCACGATGAAGCAGCCTGTACGTCCCACGCCGGCACTGAGAGAGAGAGAGAGAGAGAGAGACAGAGACTTCTCAGTCTGTGCGTATGATGTATAATTAATTCTCCAAAGACACATTCCATGACCAGAGACAAGATCCAGCTGAGTTAATCAACCACACACTGTAAGGCTCAGAGAGAAAAACAGAGCGAGACAGAAGAGAGGATTTTATACGCTGCTGAAAGTGGAGAAGAAATCAACATCTTACTTTTTATTTAATCCTGATTAGAGGGCATGTTACAGTTTTAGAGGTTTTCTATTCTTAAAATAACTAATGGGAAATATGCTGAAATATAATATGCCTTTTGTGGTATGGAGTGACACAAGCCCAAACCCAGTCTGGGTGTCTACAGTATATGAGGGAGTCAGGGAAAACCCTTTGCATGTGTCTGTTTTTTTTTTTTTTTTAAACATAAAAGCTGATGATCACAAATAAGAACTCAAACAATATTATTTTCTTTTCAATGTAACCTTACAATTCTTTGATAAACTGTAATTGATGGAATTTTATAAAATAGTTTTAAAATATTACAAGTATAAACAACTTAGAATAATCCAAAAAATGAAACGACATTGAACAAAATAATTAAAAACTCTTAAAGGTTTATGATATAAATAAAATTATTTCTTTAAATATATTATTGCCATTTTAGAACTTTAGCTTTAGCGAATGTCTGTAGTTTTACAGAACTTTGTAATATGACCATGTGAAGGGTTTTCCAGTAAACACATATGTACATACTTACAGACTTATAATATATACGCTCATATATAAAGGCTTTCTCTGCAAAACAAAATAAATGCATTTTGCATTTTTTAAAGAAAAACTCAGAAACTTTTTTTTGAAAAGGCTGCAAGGAATATTTCAATTTAATAGAAAATATTGTGCGCATTATTTTTGAGTCACAAAAGGTGTTATAAAAGGAACAAATGCCAAAATATTATTTATAATTTATAAATTTTTGTTTTTCTATTATTTAGCAAAATGCTATAAATCCTTCCATAGTTTTGTCAAAATTGTTCAATCAGGCTGGAATTATGTTTTTAGCAATATGCAATTTAGTATTCATAATATGTTGATAGTTTTAATAAAAATAATAGCAACAAATGCTGATTGTTTCACTTCACTGATCCTGGCACTGAAAAAAGCAATGTGATTGTCTTCTTTTGGATGTGTCACCTTATCCTGTGAAATAAAGAGTTTTGCCAAAAACATGTAAGTTCAAAGCTTCGGAGAGAGATAGAGAGAGAGAATATATTGCAATTTGCGAAAACATATTTGGTTATATATGCCAGATTTATTGAAAGTTTTGTAGTGAAACCCTTCTTATACAGTACACATACTGTATATAGTATATATGTAACTCTAGGACTATGCAACCTGAAGGTATTCAAATCTATTCTGCAAATACTAATGAACGTCCTACAAAACACAAATGTAACAACAGAAACAAGCAAAGTTTATTTACCTCATTATTTTTTTTTAAATTAATTTACAATTTAGCTGAGCAGCTGAGGGTTAAGAGCCTGGCTCAAGGGCTCAACAGAGGCAGCCTGGCAGGAGCGAGGATTTAAACTCACAACCTTCTTAGCAGCAGCCCAGAGCCATAACCACTGAGCCGCCATCCCTCAATGCCCCATGACTAAAGCCAAATTATATCAAAACCCATAAAACTGGATGGACTGTCTGCGTATGTGTTTGTGTGTGTGTGTGTGTGTGAGTGAGTGTGTGAGAGAGAGAAAGATGCCCTAGATTCTGACCTGCAGTGAACGATAATAGGCCCTGCATCTGGAGGATTACAGGCCTTTACTCTGCGAAGGAAAGCCAAGAATGGAGTAGGATACTCGGGAACACCATGATCAGGCCATGCCGTGAACTGGAACTGTCGCACCTCTCTCCTCTCATTACAGCCACCCTGAGAAAGAGAGACAGGGACACAAAAAGAGTGAAAAAGAGTTTAAAACTAAGTTAATAATGTGGACAGTAAATGAAAATGATTGCTTGTTTTCTATTTTCTATTTCTCTCAATAAAGTGCAATATACTGTCTGTAATTATATTAATTCATTAATCCATGATAAATTTTTGACTAAAACATGTTTTTGTGTTTGTTTTATTATTACTTCAAATGTCAGTTATGAAGCCGGAATTTTTCGTTACCTTAGTCGATAGGTTTCATAATTCAGCCTAAGCATTCATTACATTTTAAGTTCTCTTAATCAAGGACAAATTTAAAAAAAACTGCCACAAAATCAAAAGGTGGGTAATTCCTTTGTGTGAATGTGCGCATGTATGTGTGACTGAGAGAGAGAGAGAGAGAGAGAGAGAGAGCGAGAAGCCTGATACGTGATACACTCTCCACAAGGGAGGAAGGTAATTATAGAGCCTGAGTCTTCAAGTCTCTGGAGGAAAGCGTCAGTAAGAAACACAGAGAATGTCAACTATTGAGATTAATTTAGACAGCAAGTCATGGAGAAAGAGCTACGAGCAGAGAATTTGAGACAGGCAGGGAGTAGAAAGAAATATCACCTGTTAGTCGAACTGAAAGCAGAGAGTGTGAGAGGGATAGAGATCGAGAGCTAGAGACGATGAAAGGAAAAACTAACAGATATTTTTAAACCTTATTGTATTATATGCGTAGTTACATTAGGATGTATTATTTAATGTGTATTGTAAAATATGTTCTGATCACCTTGTGCAGCGAGAGCGTCCGGACACAGAACGTTGCGAGCTCCATGGTGTCCAGAAGTGTGACCTGCACCAGGCCATAAGTTTCCGTACCTCTGCTGGGCCAGTACTGATCGCACTTAATCTACAAAGAGACACACAACTACCATTAATCACAAACATTCAGAACGTGATACATCTAGGAAGACACAGATATACCTACTGTATAGACAGTATACAAACATATACCATATTATACTATATATTATACACAAAGACTCACTAAATCACTCATCGTCTTCATCCATCCATCTAGGAACCTCTGTAGTCCAACTAAGAACCGTGGAAGACATTTTTCCCATTTTATACGACCATGGTAGGACGTCTGGTCGACACTCACACACGCATTCACACACTCTACAGGCAATTTAAAAATCTGCATGTCTTTGGGAGGAAACTGGAGAACACAGAAGAAACCCACCAAGCACGGGGAGAACATGCAAACTCCATTCACACAGACCTGACGCGGGAATCAAACCCAGGACCTGTAGGCTGTGGGGGCCTGGAGCTTATCCCATGAGGCAGGGTACACCATGGATGGGTTGCCAATCCATCACAGGGCCACACCCACTCATTCACACACACTACAGGAAATGTGGGAGCGCCAATCAGCCTAATCATGTTTTTGGACTGTATGAGGAAATCGGAGTACCGAGCACCAAGCATAGGGAGAACATGCAAACATTATGCACACAGACCCCTAGGTGGGAATCGAACCCGGACCCTGGAGGTCCAAGGCAACAGTGCTAACCACTAAGCTACACAAAGATGAGTATACAAAAATTCTTGAAAAAAGAAATTAAAATGTATTAACCAAGAAATACATACACTAAAAATGGAACTTATTTAATTAAGCACTACAATAAAGCAATTTTTCGCCTTTACGATATAAGCAACCAGATGACAAACATCAAACACATGTAATTTACAGCTAGTTTTAAAAAGATACGCTGCTTAGCAAAGCATGGCATTGCTAGCATAAAAGTACAATTTGGACCTCAGGTTTCACTTGCTTTTTATTTCACTACCTATTGTTTTCCCTGACCATGTAGACATGCTACACTAGCTAATTTTGATCACATTTTCGACAGTGGCTTTAAACACTTTGCTAATAAAAGCAGGTGTTGCGTTTTACACTTTGTCTCTCACTATCTTTTACACATTACAGTAAAACTCTCCCTTCTCTCACATACACACGTACACAAACACACACCTAAAGTTAGACTTTATGCTACAGTAGCATAAATATGGGACTCTCTCACACTCACTTGGCACACTTTTCCTTACACACCCACTTAAAAGGAACTCTTACCCGTGATTTCTCCTCCAGTTTAGTCATCATCACTATCGACGCAGCTCTCTGCTCCCACACCATCCTCCAGAAGTCTCCGAACGTTTCAGGCAGCGGGCCCTGTGTTGCGATGTACGCGTTCTGCTTCCTGTAGCCATCGATGTAGTTTGCATTGATGTAGTCACTACCGATAATGCCTGAAATGGACAAGCAAGAGGCATGGATATGTGTTTAAATACAATGCATAGACCTGAGTCGTTTCCTTAGTATTAAATTGAAACTTTTTCAAAATGTGACGTCCCTAGCATAATAAAAAAGAACACGGAGGCTTGAGTCCAGGATTAGCTGTAAGGTATATTATAAAGAACTCTGTCCTATCTGAGTCTGTATCCAGCCAGACAAGCACGAAACAAAAGGTGGGAGCTTAAGATAAATACATTGCGTCTTATCAGGAATAGACACATGGACCTCCTTCGTCCTGGAGCTAACACCTGTTTACACCAGGGGAAAAAAAAAAAAAAAAAGAACGAAAAAAAAAAACTTTCAGTGCTAGTGGTTCTTTAATGTAATTTTTCACCACTTAAACTTAGTGGTCGTGCTTTAGAGAGGAGCCCGTAGTAGAGCAGTTTATGGGCGAGCAGTAATACTGTGGTTATCTGTAGTAATGGGGGTGAAATTAAAACGGCTCCCATCGGAAATACGCAAGACAAATAAGAATGGGCTTTATGGCATTCCAACAAGACTGGTAATAAAATGTGTATTAGCGTCCATAAATCCGAAATGCACAAATTAGTGCTTTGCAATGACCCAATATTTCACTGTACAGATCAGTGAAGTGGGGAACAAAGGAGACCTATTTCTCTCTTAAATGATGCAATAACTTGCTTTGAACAATAATACAGATGTTTTCAGTGAAACTCCACCCTGAAACATAATACATTTAAAAAGTGATTTAGATTGAAAGATTTTTGATGCAAATTTGCCGGGTGTTCCTGTTTTCTATTTGAAATTATTTAGTGCTGTGGGTTTGTGCTGTGACGATGACGATGTCAACTATCTTGTTAGTGTTTCATGAGATAACAGGCATGATGATGTATTACAAGAAAGCTGATCTGTCTGTGTAGAGTATACAGATGAGAAGGTGAGACGACTGGACACAACTCTCTCTTTTGGTGGAGATGAAGCAGAGGCCAAACCCTACTGGCATCACTGGAAATGTAATGTAGGAAACCACTGAAAACCATTAGGTTTATAAAGGTAGCTTAAAAATATTTATTTAATAAATAAATCTTGAATTTAAATTAGGTTAGATTTCCTTAAGGAAATTCTTTTCATCAATCAATGAACGGGCCTGTCTTCTGTTAACAATGAACACCAGGTGGCAGCCTCATGAAGAAGCTGTCTAGTCAAAACCAAAACCAAATTATGCATTCAAACAAGTATACTATAGATTCAAATCTGAACGCAGCTGAGAATAATTAAAGGCCTTAGATTTTTAACATTTTTATGACATAATTAGGCGTATTCACACACACACACACACACACTGATTTTGTCTGCAAATGCAAATTTTCAGTTCATTCACTCCAGATAAGAATATTTGTCATATATTTTTATTTCTTTCAACCATCTTGTTTATTTCTGGTTGCGGGATTTTGCGGGATTTCTGGTTGCGGGATTTTAATATAATCTAGCGATCTGAATAGGAAGTGACCCAAGCTTGGTGATAATGTTAAATGTTAATTAGGGTCTGTGCTAAAGAGAAGCTGATTAGTCCACTTCCATGCACAAACAAGTGACTGTTTGGTGAGCCGAAAGGAATAACAAAAAAAAAAATGTGGATCCTAGATCTATTTTATATATATATATGCTATATGCTATATAGTGCTTTTGTGTGTGTATGTGTGTGTGTAGGTGTGTGTGTGTATTCATGAATGTCACTATACATATTTTGTACATAAACAATAATAAGTCATTTCTTGCTATATAATGGAAACCAGATGAATGGATAGGGCATGCATATAATGGCAAAATAATCAAAGAAAAATCAATAGTGTAATGCCATTAGGAAGATTTGAGATATCTATACGCACATTTATTTCGGACCTGTCTTTGAACCATGTCCTGTCCTGACTGAGTCCAGGTCTTCTGTGTTAAACCCTAAGCTTCTCTTTAAACATCCAGGCATGTTTTTGTGTCTCATTGCGAAGAATTCTGCAGCTGAGTTTTTTTAGTCGTACTTCCTACTACTTTATGCACTTGTATCAAAAATATGTTAGAAAGAACCACACTGTATTACATAACGATCACTCTACAAAGCTATTACATTTAGGAATGTGGATATTTTCTTATGAAAAGCATGTGTATAGACTGGGTGCATGATGAATGGAAAAAACAGTCAGACTGCAGGTTACTACAATAATTGAAGTGGTAGTGAAAATTGCATTGTACCTGTAGGAAAATTTGAATTACACTTCCTATAGCTTCAGGAGCACTTTCCTTACGAAGGAGTTTCATCAATAACTCTGTGTGCTACATTTTTTTTTTTTTACCTCGATTATACATATATACACCATGCAGGACACGGTTGCAGATAAGGGAGGGAAAGCTGCTTCGGGTTTACCATTCACTGGTGCGAGGATGACTCTGGTGTGATCATAGGCGATGACGTTAGCGTAGCGGTTCTTTGGTTTGTTCACTTCCAGGTTCGAGTGCTCCCATGTGAACTGCTGCCCAGGATCAATAGACTACCACATAGAAGCGGGAGAGAACAAGAAGAACTTTAAACGATGAGAACTATTCAAAAGATTGACACAGAACTGACAGACAACAGAAGGGTGAATTATTGCTGTCTTTCCTCCCTGATGAACAAACCTGCTTCCAGCTATTCCTTAATAAAACATCGACTGTATTACGTGCGCCGCTTCCAGAGGCTCTCACCGAGTAGCAGCATGACTGTACGGGCTGAAGAGCTTCCACCAAGGTCACCTTGGATTTTATGATCACCTTTCCTTTTCTACTCATTCTTTTTCCCCACTTTTCCCGTTAAATCATCACACCCTTCCTCACTTATCTGTCTCATTTTTTTACGTTGTTTTTATCCTCTTTGTTTTTCTCATTTCTTTTTCTCTCACAAGTATTGTCTCTCTCTCTCTCTCTCAATCCTCATAAGGCCCCCCCACTCTCATCAGTCACCTCGTACTCCTGGGAGAGCCGGAGGTTGTCGTTGGCCTTCAGAAGCTCGGTGTGTTCTGCCAGCTCGGAGATGGGAATAGGGGGGTGACTCATCATACCTGCAGGGGGTCAAAGGTCAAAACGGAAGATCAGAACAGACCGCAATCGCCATTAGTCATGGAAACCACTGTGCTAATGAGCCGTGTAAGCGGATGCAATAGTGTGTGTTGTACCGTGGGTATGCAACAACATAGGTGTAAATGTTTCACATGTACTGTACATACTGTATGTATGGATAAGGTGGTGGGTGGGCAGTGAAAGGAATCAGACTTTCACCTCAGTATAATTTCACAGTTATGAACCATAAAAGTCTGCATCTCCAGAGACGTTGGCCATTTTGTTTTCAGGAAAAAATTTATGAACGGAGAGAATAAGATGGAGGAAGAATCCTGTTTCTGATCAATAAAGCCATTTTTGGCATCTTTTTAATAGGGCTTTTTTTTTTTTGCCAACTGCAGCAGATTTGAAATCATTCAGGATTATGCATTTGGTGTAACTAAAGTGATCGACTCTCTCCAAGTGAGAAAGAAGTTGCTGCCTGCCAGCACACTGTGAATTAACTAGATTTCTAAGGAGTATTTTGTTTCTTAGCATCACACGTAATGTAATAGTTTTTTTCTACTTAAACGCTGCTTAAATTTCTGTCAACTGAGAGAAAAATGTATGCACACCTCTACTGTACATATACTAATCATTTATCTTCAGAGACTGGATTACTTTTTCAGTTTGAATAATTTGCCGTTATGTGTTCGACCGTAGACACATTTCAGTTTCAGCTTGATGAGGCATACAGTAAGCAGCACAAAAAGCTTTAGGAAAGCACTTAACTGAAATCACTTTTACTGTATTGCTACATAATGCAACTTTCTCCTCCCAAATTCCCACTTACAATGCACAAACTGTCCAGAAGTCATTTATTTGTCATTTATTCATGTGGGTACGTCTAATGCTTTTGTGAAGAACAATGTTTTTATGCTCATTCAGACACTGACAGACAGTGATGCACTGCGGGGGTGCATTTTAGACACAGAAAATAATGTTTCTTTTGTGAAGAAACGTTTTTGTGGTAAAAATTGGCAATGAAAGTGGGAAATCGAGTGGGTGTTTTTTGTACATAATATCTAGCTATGTTATTAGTGTAGACATACTGTAAATCCTGGAGCTACAGTACCAAGAAATCATTGCGTTCATTAGGAATCTAATGACCAGGTATAAATTATTTACCTTAACATGGCCAAGCTCCCTGTCTTATATAAGCTGTAAGAAAATTACTTTTGTGGAATAAAATGCAATAACACCAGCAATAATTAAGTAAGTAGTAAATTTTAAGTAGTAAG
>JAOVVA010000024.1:7293509-7305471 GCA_028565275.1 Leiocassis micropogon
GTAGAAAGAAATAAAAATCAGGAACCATCATGGAGTTAGAAAGTCACCCCAAACTTTTGAACGGTAGTGTATATATGCATACTGTATGCGTAAATAGGTCCGAATACAATTTTACTGTATTGCATAGAAACATTGGAATTGGCGTCTAAACTTGTCTAAACAAATGATTGTTACTCACTTCTTGTACAGCAGGATAGCAATGACGATGCAGATGATGAAGACAACAGCTAGGACGGGTCCCACCACCCAGATGAGTCCATCTCCAGCATCCAGAGGCTGGGGGTCTGAGTCAGGTGCAATAACCGGGTCCGTGTAGGGGCTGGCAACGAACATCTTCTGAACACACAAACACAGCAGTGTTACACGGAGGAATGAGGTCACTGCTGTCTCTAAAGTATCGCTGCTGTGCTGCTTAGAGATTTTTTTTTTTCCCCAGAGAAACTGGAGATGAAGACTATGGTCAAAACTGACAGCAAAATGACAGTTTCCTTTGGTTTCATTTCGTGTGTAAGGTTAAGCGTAACACTTTATTTTTACCTTTTCACACTTTATGTGAATCAGAGGTGTAAAGATGGATCTTTTTCAGCTAATTAAGCCTTCAGCTGTATGACAGATAAGCTTAAATACAAGACAGGCCACAATGATTCATTCCTTTTTTAAAATATCATACCTTTGTATAATTATTCAGAAAGGAAACCTGGCTTGCAGGAGAGGTTGAGAAATAGTTAAACTATCTGCCAGATTATGGCCTCAAGACAGCCATATATAGCACATGCTCATAATCATGTTTTTATTTGTAGTAATCTTGAACAAACTACTATCTCAGTTTTATCTCCCCTATTTCGTTTAGCTCTTTTTTCCCCTCAGATCTAGCCTGCTGCATGCTTTCACTTTATAGATTCCTAGTCGCAACAGCTGCATAAATTATGCATGTGACATGCAAATAAGAGATTAATGGGTGTGGTCCATACAGCTGATCGATGCCATGAATCAGACTTGTTTCAGACGTTTCGTGCTTTCCATTCTACACTTGTTCCTATGCAACTTTAATGAATAAATGCCACTGGGGTAACTGTTAATGTTTTCTTTCTACCGAAAAACTGATTTCAATTTGTCTGTCCTGCAGCCTGGTGCACTGTGTGTATTATTGTATGTTATATAGAACAAATTACTTGGCATATTTGTCGGTAATGTCGGTAATCATTACAATCGTTTTAACTCCGTCTTGTTGGTTCTTTGCCATACAAAGTATAAAGACGAGATGAGAGCATAAGGCTAAAAATGATACAGATTCACTAGTTATGCTAACCACATAGGGTATAAAACAAAGACACTATATACAACATAGTGCACTCTATACAGTATACCAAATATAATGCTATCTAAGATTTCATTTCTCATATCAAGCAACATTTACACGGTTTCCATGATGGAGGAACACAGCAGCGATGGTGAATTTCATGGAGAATTGTAGCGAGCACATTTACATAAACATCTCAAAAAACCTTGCTTGCTCAGCTGCAGCCTCTTACCCCAGTGGTGGAATTGAGTTCAGCGAGGATAAAGAAGACGTACTCCTGGCCGGATTCCAGAGCACGGTTATCAAAACCACCATAGTCCAGCTGGTCCCCAAGTGTGAAGAACGCAGGCAGGGTGGAGGGAGTGAAGCGAGCGGTGATGTAGGCACGACGAAGGTCCACTTGCCTCTGCCGTGGGTCATGCTGCTTCTGGCTAATGTCCTTCAACAGCTAAAAGAAGACGCTCATTTGAAATCAGTTTATCACTACCAAGGTAGAAAGACAAGAAAGAAAAACTAAAATGACAAAAGAAAAAAGAAGAAGAAAAAAACAGAATGAATTTCTAGTTGAAAATTACACAAATGCAGCCGAAACTCTCTTTTTTGATACTTCTAAAACCATTAGTGGATTTGGTGTTATTAAGGTGCCTGTAATTTGGAAGCCACAAGTGTTAATTGTCCTCTTTAAGGAAATAAAGACAGGTTGTTCATGTTTTGCCATGTGCCCATTAATTTATTTTCAGTTTTTACTTTAGATTTCATTGTGTTGAACTCTTCATCTAATCTTGTTCAGTGTCCTTGTGCATTATTTATTGATGACTTCCTGTATTCGGTTACAGAAACTCCCCCTGTTTAACATCGACTAATCTTTGACTCGTGCTACAGACGGCGATCACGACGATCGGCTTGCCTCTAACAAAACTCACTGACTAAACAGACTTTCATCTTGACTTTAATCACATGTTCCATCCATAAATCATTCTGTCATCATCCACAAATCTGTCCTTCTGTCTCTATTGCGTGCATGTTTGGGATGTACACACACAAACACACACACAGGCTGAAGTTCACAGCTCTGCATTACGTCTCTTCACTTATCATGTGCTCCAGACTCAGAGAACAGACAGCTGAAAGTCCCCGAGTAGCAGCTAACTTCAGCCCTGCACTTAATTCTGCTGAGTACCCTCATCACTCAGACTCAATATACCGCTGCCTGCAGGCCAAACAGCATCAGAGACGTACCTTGAAGTTAGACACGAGTGTGCCAAAGAAGCATGGAGGAACAGCATTGCGGTTTGGTGAGCTTGATTTTCCAACACTTCCAATTGGAATCCTATTCTAAGAAACACCGGTAAACTTTATTTTTTAGGCCACGAAAAAAAAAAAGTGTGACACAAGCTGTACACAGCTCTCCTGACTGTAATGTCAAAAATGCCATACTACCTATAGTGCGAGTACAAAAAGTCAAAGGTGTTTACCCACCAGGAACACTGACGTGTTTCATCACTGACATTTGCTCAGGCGCTACAGGATGTTGACTTAATAAATTTTTAATAGAAATCCGGATTTTCATATTTTAAGTCCGTGTGGAATCTAATTTCAAACTCATGATTATTTACAAGATTTCATAACTCATAAAATCAAGTTTTCAAATTCAAGTAACACACAATTGTTTAGTCTTTTCTAGCACTTTGTATCTTATATTTAAATAAAAAATTTAAAAAAACCTACACACATACATACAGACTAAACTGATTCTTTTAGTATATCACCTGTATAAAGGACAAAAATGCAACTGCAACTACACTATTATTAGTGACAGTATAGTAAGACACTTGGTAATGTAAAGCATTTGCATTAAATCAACAAGCTGGTACCCGAACACACTTTCAGTCAACCTATTCTGAGCCCTAGGTTTACCAAAATAGCACTTCTGCACATTTTTACAGTAGGTATAATGGCATAAATGTTAACAATGTTAACAATGTTTTAGTGACAGTACACTAAGGCAGATTTCTGTTTACCCACAAGACAAGCCAATTTGCAATTCGCTGACGTTTGCTCTGAAGCGACAGGGTGCTGGCATAATAATTTTTTTTTTTTTTAATAGAAATCCAGACTTTGCATAATAATGCAAGTTCAGTACAACCTGTTTATACAGAGAATGTTGGTTGCTCATTCAGTAATTCCACAGACATGCACTGTTTAAATACATTATAAATATTTCCCTTCAGGTCTGCATGATATATTTCATGCACTCCCTCCTGCAAGTCTAAACACTTTTTAAAAACTGTGTTGGATTAACCAGGCTAAAGTATATCCTTTTAGGTTTGGACAGAGCATAAATTAATTATCTTGCACAATTGATAAATAAAATCACCAACGTGCTTTCCAGTTCCATGTTTTATTTGCCAAGAAACCAGCTATCCTGCAAAGTTCCAGCTAACATAAAACGATCAACTTATTGGACTGCATCAAGCAAACAAAACATGTAAATTTCCTGGAAAAGGGTTTAGAAATGTCCAACACATTAGTAAATCATGGAAGGATAGTGTTGAATGTTGTCAATATTCTGGAAGAAATGTAATCAGAAAAAAAATAATGATTCTGATCTGTGATCACTTAAAAGCTTGGGGATGCTGCATCTTAAGAACTTGAAAGTAGAAATCAGAGCGATGTTTAATAGTGAAAGAGTTTTTCCATATGTACACTAGGTGTCATGAACTTAGAGGATTACAGGAAACAGCTTTCTGGCCATAAGAAAACCACTTGGTAGTGAGAGTAATCAGAAAAAAAGTCTTCAGTTTGGACTAAAGATTGGACTTTGGAGCAATGGAAAAAGGTCATGTGGTCTGATGATTGTCCCTATTCCAGAGTAATCAGAGTAAGAAGATACAAGCGGATGAAGCAATGCACCCATCATGCAATATACAAGCCTCTGGAGCCGGTGTTATAATCTGGGGTTGTTTTAGTTGGTCAAGTCTAGACTCTGTTATGTGGCAATAAAATGAAGTCAGCTGATGACCTGAATGACCAGGTTATAACATCTATGGGTTTCTCTTCCGTGATGTTATGGGAATATTTCATGACTCAAAAGGTTCTGGAATCATGGGGGATCATTTTCAGACCTGAACTGGCCACCACATTGTGTGCTGTAATCAAAGTTAAAAGCAGTCAAGCAAAATATTTTATTGTATTTGACATTTTTTGTAGGCCAGGAAGTGTACTTTGCTAGTTAAGTGAATTAATACAAACTTAGAAAAAGCACCAAAAATATGATCATGTACCATATATTGTTGGCATCCATACAAAAAAAAAACAACTCTTCTAATTAAAACCTATGGGGGATGCAAACCTCTTTAACTGGAATGTAGACAGATGGTGAATAGACAACAATAATAGCAGTCATGCAGCATACCTCTTCCAAATCCATTTCATCTGGGCTCTTTAGATGCCGGTTCCCTCCTCGGCCTCTCTTCAGAGGAACCACCACCACATAGATATTCCTGAGAGTACAGAGAGACAACAGTGTGAGCCAGCTTGTCAGGATTCTCATTAACTAGGCTTACAGCAGAACAATGGAGTCTGCTAATAAATGTTTTCAGCACCAAACTCCCTGAGGAGCTTCTGATCTTACTGGCAGGTTCCACACCAGCAGACGCAGAAGGCATTGGCGCATACAGGTGAATTTAATACTGCACTCAACACAGCAATTTATCATCGGTCAAGCCTGTGGGGAAAAACACTAACCCGAGCAATTCTGTGGCATGAGAAAAAAAAAGGAGTGCTGTATGAGGTGTGTGTGTATGTGTGTATGTGTACTGTATCAGATGATCGTTCTATGAGGTTTGGTTGCAGATGGAAATGCTGGTGCAGCATTTTTTTTTTCTCCCTGCAGTGTGACTGGGAACTTCACAAGACAGACAACTGGGCAACAAACTGACCGAGAGCCTGAATTATTAACATATTGAGAAACTGGTAGAAATATGGAAGTGTGAGTGTGAAGTAGTTGTGTGTGTGTGTGTGGGGGGGGGGTATGGGATGGAAGTGTGAGGTTGATATATGTGAATGGATCTGTGATTCAATTTCACTATGTGTGTTTGGGTGTAATGGAGATGTGTTTGTACACATGAGTTATGGATGATTAGTCATGGCTGTAGTCATTTTGTCATTTGACCTGTGGGTTAATGCTGCATAAATTGCATTAATTGTACAATTAGGCCAGTTATATGTTTCAATTATTTATGTTGTCATTTGCTTGTGTTTTCATCGTTTCTGTTGAAGTCCAAGCTTGGATCTCCACTTTTTCTTGTTTTGTATTCTTCCATATATTACATATCCTAGTTCAGACACTTGCCTAATTTCCTACTTACTAACTACGGATAATCCTTGCTTCACTCTGCTCTGCTATATATAGTACTTGTATTATAATTCTTGGATTAACTCCAATTTAAAAATATATATTACGGTTTTGATTATGCGCAATGTCTCTGCTCAATGCATGATACAGTATAAAAAAAAAAAAAATTCTTCAAAAATGTGTGGTCCAAAGTCCAAATTACAAAACAGTCCAACCCAATTACAAAAATGCTTTACACATTTTAGGAATAAGGTAGGTGTATAAGCTTGGGTATTTACTTTTGGCACATAAATATCTTAAGTAGCCTGACAATCAATGCCCTTGAGTGTTAGAAAGAAGCAAGATGCTTCAAAGTGACTTGTTTCTTCTTAAAATTATGGGGTAGTTTATGGCAGATGGCTGACAATTAGGTAAGTAGAAAGATCTGATTTAACATAATATTAACGTTAGCTCTGTCATCACAGTAAAGGAAGTTTGAAGCTGTGGGTAATTCTCTCTTTTTACACTGAGTGAAATGCAATAAAGGTTTTTTTTTTGTTGCAGAATAAAATCTTCCATAAACTACAACTGTTTAAGTTGCAGGAATAAAACATATACGAAATGACGATGGTGTTATCTTCACGATTTATAATATGTATCACAATATGACAAAATAGTGGCAATTCAAATTCTAAATACTTTTTAAAAAACTAAAAGTGGTACCAAAATAGATTCTCACCTCCAACTTAATAAAAACATATTCTTATTATACTGTCACATCGTCTCAGTTCTACTCCACCTCTCCCTCAATTGATTAATTTTAATATTCATGTGGTTTCCTACAATTGTACAATCACCAACGATTTCCAGGAATTGCTGCACCGCCTTACAGTAACTGTCTGTATAACCAAGTTAAATATCCACAACTCACTAGCTCACGACTTCCTGGCCATTCTCTTAGACATGAAGATCCCCAATTCACCATCTAAGGAAAAATCGCTTTTTGCAACCTCTAAAACATCTCAACCACTTCTTCACTTCACATATAAATGTAACCCGATTCTCAAATGTTTTTTTTTGACCCACATATGAATGTCAAGTTATTCTTGAATGTATTTGTGATAATACTTATTTCCAGACTGACAAATGTCCATGTACAAACTGCTTGCCTTTTGTGAACATCACTGCATTTGTGTGTGGATATTTAAGTCTATCAGATATCGCAGTGATCACATGAATGTAAATGCAGGGGTATGATTGAAGGTAAAGCATATTTCATTATATCTACTCAGTCAGGCAGAACGAACCACAGGTATATGTATCAATGGAATTAACAGATTTGGAACGTTAGCATGGCTTCAGGTTGCTGCACTCCACAGGTAAGTTATGTGAAAATCTGATAAGCTGTACATGATTACACGTATCTATAAAAGTAAAAGAACGTTTTTGGCTGTACATTTGTCAGAACCTGCTTTTTCAAAGATACCTTTTATGTTCCATACATTGAACGACCCAAAAGAACAACCCAACATGTGACACAGCATGGTTTAATCCAAAAAATAGGCAAGTACACTATGAAAACTGAATATTTAAAGATTTATGGACAGATCCATGTGTGTTTATTCTTCCTATGGGAAATTTAAAACCAGTTTCATGTCTCATATGTTTTGAAATCGTGGCGCTAATAAAAAGCAGTCATGTGAAGCGTTACTACAAGATAAATGCAGGTCATTAAAACAAACATAACCGCAGCAGGCCGAGGTGTGGGCATGTAAAATACCCGAATTGACAGCACATTGTTATGCACTGAAATCAAAATGTTGAGTAAAAGTGATGTTATGAACAGTGGTGTGTCGGATTTAATAATCTACTTTGTAGGAGACATCTGATAGCCTGCAGGGAATGCCCTTTTGGAAAAACAAAAAACAAAAACATAACTGTGCATCGAACCAGATCAGGGAAGTCTCAGAAATCTACATACAAATACAGGGAGGTTCACAAAATTTGTAAATGCAAATCTATCATTCTGTACATAAATGTAATCACAAAATACAGTTGTTAACTACCTTACACTTATACAGTATGTGGATTACTGAATACATAAATTATTCAGTAACATATTAACATACATGTAAATTATTAAGCTGATCCGACTCCATACTTCTACCACTAAACTACTACAATGAAACACTCTTAAACACTCTTAATCTCTTAATCAACTGGCCCCAATCAGAGTCTCATGTCCAGTAATAATTCTGCCCTTTGGTATATTCTTGCACTTCATCAGCTGAAATCCTGTAAGCGTCAGGTAGATCAGCTCTGGCCTCATAGTCCACATTCAAGCCTATCTTCTACAACGCAAAGATGCTTTAAGCGCAGCTTGGACTACCTCTCAGCAATTCACACCTGATGAGTGTAATGCTTTTCTTTTATTCTTTCAATTCAACTTAGAGTGCATCTACAACAACCTATCTAGAAGCACTTCCACTCAAATTCCAAAACCCCCTCCTGCCTTACAATTCAACCTTTTAGACAGTTCTCCCCAATTGTTCTTGCTGACATTTCTCACAAGCATAATAAAATTACCACTGGACTCCATCCCTTTATAGCCTTATAAAGACTTTCCATCCAACCATCTGTCTACTTATCACTGGTACTGTAAACCCTTTCCTTTTCCTTGACCGAGTTCCCTCTGGCCTCAAACTTCTCTCTTCATCCCCCATCCACACATGCAGCAAAGCCAGACACCTTTCAAACATTCCCCTTTTTATTTAAATTTTTTAAATGTGTTGTTGAACCACAGCTTAAAGCTCACCTCAACTCAACCGAAATTTGAAAAGTGCCAACCGTGTTTTCCTTCTCACCATAGCACTGAAACAGCATTGCTTAAAGTAACCAACAATCTCCTGCTCTCTGCTGACTCCAAACACCTCAGCATACTTATCATCAACACTCCATCCTTCATCTGTCTTGCCTGGAAACATTATTCAATTTCACAGATACACATCAACATTGTATTGTTTTTATTGTTAGTAATCATAAACTACTCCTCTCAAGCAAGGTGTCCCCCAAGGTTCAGTGCTTAGTCCCTTTCTTTTTATCTTCTAGCTTCCCAGAATCAGATGGACCCAGGTTCCACTGCTACAATATGCCACCCAGCTTCTGTTCCTATGCTGACGATATACAACTTTACAAAACCACCGAATCCATTACAGCCAAAACTTACTCTACCTTCACAAACTGTCTGAAAGACTTAAAACCATGGATACAGGCAGACTGCAAGCTGACAGGAAATAAATAAGAAAAAATCCATCAGTAACATTTTGTTGTAAGATTCACAAGAATTCACAAGATTTGTTGTAAGAT
This sequence comes from Leiocassis micropogon, assembly GCA_028565275.1. NCBI lineage: Eukaryota > Metazoa > Chordata > Actinopteri > Siluriformes > Bagridae > Leiocassis > Leiocassis micropogon. The sequence continues at coordinate 7,302,512 of JAOVVA010000024.1, forward strand.
AACACATCAGTAAGATTCTCCTTATTACCTACAAACCACTCCTAACATAGCATTTTTCAACCCTCCAATCTATTACATGGTCATACTCTGCACAGCACCCTTGTTCACTTATTCCAGATCTTCTTTCTGTCTAACATAGCACTAAGCACCAAACCTAGGGGAAAGGAATTATTTTATAGCACTGCACCACCCTCTGAAACTCTCTTTCTGTTTGCTACCCTCCCCAACCTTTAAAAAAAGCACTAAAAAACTGAATTTTAAAGCGGATCTAGGAATACCCATCTGTAATAGTTTCTTGGCCTGTGTTAGTAATGCGTACATATATTATAAATGCACATGATATATCGTGTATGTGTGAACGCTCCCCACTCACCTAACATTGTTCCTGGTATCCAGTGATGGCAGTATGATTGTGATGGTGGTCTCAGTGTCACGACTGTGGTCGATCTCTGGCCGATTGATGACCATAGGAGGTGAGGTTTTGGCATGGATGCGGTGTCTCAGGCCTCCCAGGTTGCCCTCGGGACTGGTAATTTTGAAATCGTAGCTGGTGTCAGGCATCAGGTTCGGGATCACGGCCTTCCTCAAGCGAGCATCCACCTCCATCTTTTGACGGTTGTACTCCACCTGACAAGCCATTTAGATTATCTTCATATCATCATTTTTTAACAGTCATAGAGATTCTATAACAGTGGTAATGCAACACAAGGCTGTAGCTGCTTTGTCATACAGAGCAGTGATAATGGACTCAATTCCACACTGTGCTATACAGGACTAGACATGTTCTATGTGTGAATCAGGCTGAAGTGAAAGGACACTAAGGCACCGAATAAACTGAAGCTGCAAGCTATATTGGCTTTTGCACTACTGATACAAAAAAAAAAAGCTCACAACATGCAATGACCCTTCGAACAAAGCATAATTTGAATTCAAATTTTCTTAAACAAGAATTAATTAATGTCCTTAAACTTTAATTTTCCACTCATTTCCAATAAATATAAACCACTATAATCATGATTCGTGATGATACCATTAAAGTGCTTTTTTTTATTATTCCCTGTAGCATTTTATCTAGACTAGATAGATGGAAATTGCTTCCAGATGTACAAACGTAATGCATAATTAAGCAAGAAACACTTTCCCACTCGCAATCTTTTTACTAAGTTCTAAACAAGAGCTTTCTGCAAGGAAAAAAAAGTCTTACATAATATAAACTATTAGCTGTTAAACTTTTAAACACTTATGAAGCGAATGCTTTTGGCTCTACATCATGCTGTGTGTGTTTGACATCTTGGTGACACTCACAGTAAATCGATAAGGGGAGCTGCTTTCGGGAAACTCCCACGTTAGCAACACACTCGTCTTGGTCGCCAGATTCACAGAGAAGTTCCTGGGAACATCTGTCAAAACACACAAGAATAATTGTCCCATTATTAAAAAAAAACTAATTATTAATCAAAAGGTGACACATTTGTATTAAACACAGAGGAAATATTGAAGGGTGGTGTGTGAGCTCCTTCCTGCTGTTCCTTTAATCAGCGGAAGGCTGTGTAGGGAATTCTGGGAAAGAGAGAAGGTGTGAGCATGACGATAACAGTTGGCCGGTTATGAAGGGCCGCATATGTCACCCTGGCTGTGTTCCAGAGAGAGCTGGCCTAGATTCCTGTGTTTCTCGTGAAGAACAGAGATATGGACATGGACATTCAAACAGTGAGAACTTTTTGGAATGAACCAATTTTTTTGGTTTTTGCCACATAACAAACTGGAGTGGGAATGGATGGGATTTATAAGAAATTAATGAAACCTGATAAGCAAGGATGGCTAAGTGCAAAGCCTCTCCACAACTTACTGTAATATGCTCCCTTAAAAAAATACATGGCTGTTACATTCACTTACCTCTGCAATCAACACCAACACGACCTACTGACTTTTACCTGCATGCTTGTGAGCATATCATTCTCACAGTCACAGCACTGTTCAACTGGGGGCAATATTAATTGTGTTGCTGGGTAAGAGTTGAAGGTGGAGGAAGGCAGTGGAGGAGGTAGGGGTGATTCCTCCGGTCTAAAAGGTTTCCATTCGCGTTTGTGAGACTGAATCCTTACATCGTCCGCCAACCCGCTTGTGAATGGCATCAATGGTTTCCCGCGTCTTTATCGCATCGGTGCCTGGATTTTTCCTGCTTCTCCATAATCCAGAAGCATCCAAGAGAAGTGGAGGAAACAATGGGTAGGAAGGTTCCCATGGTCCCCTTGCAGTACCCAGAGTGCTCCCTGGTAAATGGGATCAAAGAAAACAAAGAATCGTGTTTGCAATGAGAACCAGCTCTTCTCATTTTCTACATACAACGATACCTCCTCCAATGTTAAAAAAGATGCATGCTAGAGAAGCAAGCTCCCTTTAAAAAAATTGTACAATTTCCCTCTAATTTCCCTCTGGGGGAAAAAAAATGCTATTGCAAGCGACTTGTGGAAGAACACTTGTGATGTGGGTTGTGCTGCCTCCTCAATTGTGCAGATTACCAGAAGGCTGTGAGTATGGAGAAGATTCCGTGCCAGATCGAAAAGCAATCCGTGAACGAAAAGGTGAAATGCAAGACACACGCAATTGCTTTTCATTTAAGACTCGCGGTCACAATGCAACGCAAACGTGCCGCACTGAAAAGCAAAACCTTCAGTGCACTACTCTCGTGTTGCTTGATCTTTTCAGTGAAAAACATTGAGCAGGGGATTGCTTTTTATGCATTAAATGTAAATGTGATGTGAACGTGATCAAGGTTTAAAAGCAATCCATACCACCTGCATTGCATTTCACTGTGCGATTCAATAGCTGACAAGCAATCACACCGGTATAAAAAAATAAAATAAAATAAAAATCTGAAATGCAATCACAATTTGCATTGCTCCTTATACAGTAGGTCACATGCAGAAAACAATGCGATCAGCTGTTGGGGAATATAT
>JAOVVA010000024.1:7308248-7344646 GCA_028565275.1 Leiocassis micropogon
ATTTAAGTGTGACAAACATGCAAAAGAATAAGAAATCAGGAAGGGGGCAAATAGTTTTTCACACCACTGTATATATAAATATATATATATATATATATATGTATATATATAGAAATATATATATATATATATATGTATATATATAGAAGATATACAAGGAAGACCTTTGTCCTTAAGATTGCAGTGCATCCTGAGCCTGATCATGAAGCATTAATAAACTCTGGATGGGATGTCAATCCATCACATGGTACCATGAACATCACAAACTCATTCATACCTAGGGGTAAATTTCTTTCCTTTTCTTTTCAGCTTATAAAAAAAAATTCTACATTCTTCTACAGTACAAAGCTTTAAGGAAAATGGCAGAGCTATTGGTTGGGTATAGAGCAAATCCAGTGGATTACAGAGGCCAGGTATAAAGTAAATTCCTGGATCCATTACAAAACAATACTGTAAATTACAATATTTTTAAAAGGTACAACTATCATATGTCTAAAAATGACCACAATTCACTTGTTGCTCTTACAATTCAAGCAAGAAAAAAAAAAAGAAAAAATACAGTAATCTCCATTCATGCAAAACTTGAAGAGGATTATAGACGTGTGCAACAGGGGAACTAATACTGACAGTCCTTACAAAATAATCAAAAGCCAATTTCCTGTGAGCGCTTGCTCTAAAGCCTCCTGATGAGATTTCCGCAGCTGTTCAGGTAGTGTAGTCTGTTCCCTGCCACGCATACAAAATCTCTGAAACATATACAGCATGGGTAACGCACCTTATCAGTCACATTAACTGTCTCACACTCACATTGAATTATGATGCATACTATACTAGACAGTATATATAAATAAATATATATATACCTACTGTGTCACATACTAGGGGCGTTCAAGTCAACCCAGGACTACTGATTGAGCAGAATAACAGAACACATTTAAACGAGTAAAATCTACCTTTATCTATCTCTATATTTTTTACAATCAAGTCATGCCTTTTTTTTTTGTGCTACAAGTTTTTAATCTTCCTTCCTTGAGCAGTGGGGTGTAATGTACAGTACAAACACTTGTTCAAAAGGAGAACTTGCTCTAATGAGCTTCACACCAATGGTCTGAAATGTGTCGGCTCAGGTTGATCTGTCTCAGCATCAAGACAACACATTTACAACCAAGTGTAAGGCAGTGAAGCCGTTGTGAGAAAATTTCATAACCAGGTTTATGTAACATACACGCACATACGCACACAGTCTGACACAGAACTACACTGATCAGCCATAACACTAAAACCATTAACATTAAAGCCACCTAGGTTGTGGGCTCCCCACACTCCGCTCTTTGTATCCTCAGGGTGGGGTTCTGCAGGGCCTCTGACTGTGTCTCGTGATGTGTGACAACAAGAATTTGGCAGTTGTCAAATGCTGTCAGATGCTTTGGGTGCAGTCCGTGGGTGCTCGATCTGGGACTTTAGAAGCTGGATGGGTGGCCTTGGGCTCTTTGCCTGCTGGGCCCCATGCTGTGGTGCATTGGGTGTTCTGGTGCTTTTCTATCAGAGCCAGCATTGACAGTTTTCTGCGATTTGTACTGCATTGGCTTTTCTGTGGAATTGGACTGTACAGGCTGGCCTTTGTTCCCTATTGGCAAGGGTGGGCCTTGGGTGCCAGTTTGCTGGTGTACAGTATGTTGTTCAGTTCACCTGGCGGTGCTCTTGATGTTATGGCTGATCGCTGTAATCTTATGCTAAAGCTTAATTTTACACTAAAATCATAAGAAACTAATTGCTAATTTAAGTACATTTATTCAAAATCCATCATGACCCTACCCAAACTAAAGTGCCTACCGATCACAAATAAATGTATGAAACTTGTTTACAGTGTTAAGCAGTCATCCATGACTTCCTGTTTCACTAAGGTATAAATATGATGTTCCTCAGTTATTCATTAAGATGAGAAATATTAGAGAATATGCAAATAAAAGGAGAACAATGTGTGCTGTAAAAAAATAGCTCCTGCAAATACAGATATCTACTGTTACTGCAATAATTACAGTTTGAAACCAATGCTGGAATGAACCAGCCTGAAAGATGAGGATGCAGGCATGTTTTGCTCCCATGCACAATAAGGAGGATGTTTGGAGAGTGAAAGAGTATCACAACTCAATATTTGCAGAAGATGGAAGTCACACAGTCTCAAAAATGTAAAATTACAGACCACTTCTGTGTCAACAAACTATTGGTATGGGATGCCAGGAGAAAGACTTTTCTTTCATCTTACCACAAATGTATGCTCGTAGTGTTTGCTACATGCTTGTGAAACTTTTACTGGAACTGGGTTCTATGGTCAAATAGGACAAAAAAAAAGTTGTTTCTCCAAATGCTTTGGGAACCTTTCTAGGACACATGACATTACGGACTTGATAAAGTACCTGTCTCTGCCAAGAAGTTACTGCTAAAGGATAACTATCCAAAAATGTCTAAATCCACAGAAAAAATGTGGAATGACCACAACATCAAGCTTCTGACATGATCATCACAGTCCCAGATGAGCAACATCCAGGAGAAAGGAAGGGCCTTGGAAAAGCTGTATTCCGCATCCTCACTGAGCTTTATTAAGAGAAGCACGCTGCACAAATTACAATACGCAGTGGTCCACATGTTGCAATCGTGAGACATGTGGATTTGATTAACGTGCAGTGTTTAATGACTTTTTAAAATCTTTTTTTTTTTCCTAATGAATTTTAAAATTATAAACGTTGGCTCATATTTTCGACGTGAACTTGCGCTAATTAACCGCGAACCCTTTTCACCCATCTTTAGCAAGGGCACCATTGATTCTGGAGCAGAGTCCTAAACTGCAGTTCCGCCTCCCCTTATGTGCACGCCATACTCACACTTTTTGCCGCATCATCCGTTTTTCACTAATACAGTGCCAGCAGGAAGAGAGGGAAAAAAATACACAGGGTGAGGGAGAGAGAAAAACAGAGAGGCGCAATGGAGAGAGGGAGAGTGAGGGAATGTGGAATGTGAAATGTATGAGTCAGGAACAGGGGGAGCGTAGGAGTGAAGGAAAAAAGGGAGCGAAGGAGGGAGCGATCGAGTGAACGAGCAAGCCATTTTCTGAAAAGGGAGAATGGACAGCCGGGTGGAAAAGCAAGAAGAGTTGAAGGCTAACAAGCAGAAAGAGAAAAAGTGACAGAAAGAAAGAGCCATTTGTGCTTACAAAACGCCCATTTCACTGAAACATTACTTATGGAAGAGTGGATTTGTGGCTTTCGCCACTTTTGCATTAATTATGGTAAGCTAAAGCTTGAATGAACAAGGCACGTCATTAAGGAAAAATTAGCAAAAGAAGCTAATATTTTCTATAATCCTACGAAAACATGATGCCTTTATCCCGAGCAACTTAATCAGGATACAAGTGATCAGTTGAGGGTTAAGAGTTTGGCTCAAGGACCTTCACAACATCATGATGTTTGATTTGAACTTCAATTGATGGTTTTTTGGTTTTTGTCTTTTATATCTACGTACATTATGCTACTAATTCATGACAGGATAACTACATGAACAAGCAGGGGTAGTAGTGTTCCTATTAAAGTGGCCAGTGCGTGTATGTATGCATGTATGTACAAAAAATATCGTTACTGAAACTTATGCTAACCTGATCAGATTTTCTTTTTTTTTTTTAAATTATACCTATGAAAACATGACAAAAATATGATAAATGAGGCCAATTTGAAAAACACTGAAAATCAGTTTTTTTTTATTTTTAATTTTTTAACATATTTAGTCAGCTGAAAAAAGTGATTTATTTAACACTACTTTTTCACCTGGCTACTCATTTTTGGTAAAGTCTCCTTATGAATTTGAATTATGATTAAAATATGGATCATGGATTATGATTAAAATATAAAAAAATTTAATCTTAAAACTCCCATATTTTACTATTTCCTTAACAAGTAACACAAGTCTCAAAGCTACCCCATAGTATGTGTGTGTGTTAATGCTCTAGCTGAAATACACCTAATACAGAAAATTCTTTTTCCACATGTGCAGTTCAGTGTTTATGTACATTTAAATGAGCTACTCCTGAGTCACACCCTACCAGAGAGCTGAGCAACAAGCTATGAGGAGGGGATTATCTTATATGATGTCACATAGGGGGAAAATATATTTGGCTTGGTCAATACAAAAATAAAAGGTGGACAAAAAGCAGAGGATTTTTTTCCCTCACATTCTTTTGTTTGTACACGTAGACTGGAGACCCACCTGCATATTTAAAAATGTATAAAAAGTGAATTTTGCATAATATTCAAAACAGTCTGTTCAGTCTATAAAAGTACTTAACCACTACTGAACAAAAATGACTACTAACACTTTGCTGTACACCAGGAAAAAAATATATATATCTGAGTTATAGCCATTATTTATTTAATACATCCAGCACAGTTTGTCTTTATAAACATTCTGTTCACCACATATGACCAAAAAGCCACTAAAAGTCTGTCCATTCGTGCTATAAAATGAATAGCTTTTGAAAAAAGAAAAAGAGGTTATATTTAATGACCAAGTCCGAAGTCCAAATCACTAACAAACCTGTCAAAGCTGTGAAGAGAGCCATTAGGCCTGTATTATATATCATCCTGATCAAGCACAGCACAAAATCAAAACAAGCACTTTTATTTGCAGACAGTAGACAATAAGCTTCACATTTTTACAGCTCTAATAATGTTCTTACTGTGTTATCAGCTGAACTTGATATAGTTAAAGTATTTTTGATCACGTAGCTCTTTACATTACCACTGGATCAAAAATCACTGGTTCATTATATGCTTAAATCATTTAGGCCTTACAGTAACTCTGATACTACATACTCTATACTGACACACTCTCTCGCTGAGCTCCATTTGCAAATTTTACATTAAGTTTCAGGTTGTGTGTTTGTTGATCACCTGTACATTTATCCCATACTATACTACACACAACACAATATAAAACCTATAAAACGTGCACAAAATGAGCAATAAAGGGTTAAATGAAAGAGTAAATGTAATTTTGACTCACTACAATGCCAATACACTCACTCACTGTCTATACCGCTATATCCTGTATACAGGGTCACAGTGGGCCTAGAGCCCATCCCAGCCTGGATGGAGCACAAGGCGGAATACACCCTGGACGGGGAACCAATCCATTGCGAGGCACACACATACTGTACTGTACACACTCCCACACTCATTCACATACTACAGGCAATTTGGGAACGCAATTAGCCCAGCTGTGTGTCTTTGGACTGTGGGAGGAAACACACCGAGCACGGGGAGAACATGCAAACCCCATGCACACAGACCCGAGGCGGGAATTGAACCCGGACCCTGGAGGTACAAGGCGACAGTGCCACTAAAACGACTAAGCCAAATGCCGCCTTATGCCAATACAAATATTTTATAATATATAATATTGATAATTTAAAAAAGTGACTCTTCAGACTTGTTTTTTATGGCTTTAAGTCCAGCCACAGACAGATCAGATGTTTATATGATGCTGTTTGGTATTCCAGAGTTAAATGTTCTACCTGTTTACTTTATAGGTGCGTGTTGGCTTAATTCATTTAAGAGACCAATTACACAGAATTTACTTCTATTTTTTAATTTTCAGACAGATGGATCTCCAGTGTGTGTGTACAAACAAACAAATAATTGTGTTTTTTTTTCCATTTTAGCACTGACTAGGACTTGAAAAAGCCAATTAGATTTTCCTCCTAATATGATCTCATATAAAGGAATCCCTTCCCTGGCAAGTTTCTCAACTGTGCAGCTCTCTGGTGGAGCTCGTGGCTTGGCAGGAGCTCATTTACATTGAAACTGCAAGTTTGGAGGAGGAGAGAAATACAGGGAGTTTAATGTATTTAAAAAATGCATTCTGTGGGAGTTTTTTTTTTTTAGCTGCAGCATTAAGTCAGATCTCTGACGCCAATGTCAACTCATCAAAGAAATCGTAAAACATGACCATGTAATAGTGCAATAATATTTGCATATTATGTTTTGAAGTCATTTACGTCAAGATTTACATTAGATTTACATTAGGCACTTTTCCTGTGTAGGAGAACGATATACAAAGAAATATCCACCTCAACGAATGATGCTCACTGTACCCAAACCCTCACAAAAGGCGATGTGAAATGACATCACCTGGCCATCCTCCAGTTCACAGCTCGGATGCACACCAGCCTGTCAGACTCCCTGTTCTCCTACATCTGGTAACCATAGCTCTGCCCTTTCTGTTGCCCTGGCAACACCAAATCTCCATGCTGTCCTGATGGCAGTGGAGATGAGCATCCTTACCTCTACCTGTGAGGGCACTGCCCCACACATTCACACACACACACTCACACGTCTGAGCTCAGTCACACAGCGGTCACAAAATAGCAAGTGATTTCCGACCCCACACAGACACACAGAGCCTCTCAGCAGCACTGTGGTGAAAATCAACCCTTAGATAAAGTGCACTACTTTGAAGTCTAGTATTATGGGTTTTCACCTCTGCACACACAACAGCTGCTGTGATCTATCATAGCTTTCTTTCAACGCTAATTTGATCACTACAACAATAATACGGTTGCAGAAATGCTCACAAAACATACAGTACGGCCAAAGGGCTTTTAGAAAAAGTGCCAATACATCTCCAGTGGTTGTAAAGAAATACAAATAGAAAATACACAAGAATTAAGGCTGGGGTTGATTTCAATGCCCAGTTTACTGGTATATAATTGATAATCAGTGTTAATGTGCTAATGGTGTCCTCTTAACATCGAGTACACATACACTTCCAGAATATTGTACATGGTTTCAAAGCATTAAATTGTCAAGCACTATGGTAACACAATATGCTATTAGAAAGCTTGGAATCTTAGGATGTGATACATTTACACCAGTTTCTATAGCGAGTAAATGAGACAGCGCTGGCATATAAAATCTAATAATAAGCATATAATAATATATGGATCCTTAGCAAAATGCGTGGGCATATTTGCACAAATACATATGTAAAGAAAATGTTTATTTTCAAAGCTATAGAAGGAATTTTTCGATCAGAGCTGTATAAAGCCTATGGCTGCAGCCTGGTAGATTCTCTAAGGTCACGGTGTTGAACTGAACCAATATGCACTGATCAGTTCAGAGGTTTATAAATCAGGAAAAATTAAAATACTTTATTCTATCCTCTGTTAGTCGGTGACAGTACTGTAAGTACCACAGTTTTTCTGTCTTAGATTTCAAATGAGATAAGCCATAAGGATGAGGACCAAAGTATGTGGGAACAGAGACCATCTGAATATGGGTATGCCATTCCAGGAAAAATAGGGGAAAATCTGGTTAATTAAAGGTGAGAATAGATAGATAGATAGATAGATAGATAGATAGATAGATAGATAGATAGATAGATAGATAGATAGATAGATAGAGATTAATAATAACAGTATGGCTCAAACATATTTTGGTATTAATTAATACACTATTATGTGGCATTATTTAACGATTAAGGTTTTAATTATGACGAAATATGATGTGATCTATTGTTTCTGCTGCAGCTTTGTTTCAGCATGAAAAAAAAAACCCAACAACAACCTTGCACTCAAAGGCAGCCTTACGTCACTTTCACACATCTATTTATGTATCACACTCTTCCTCTTACAGTGTGCCCTCTCCTCCAAACACACACACACACAATCATTTTCTTCTACACAATCATGCACACATAGTATCCCTGCAGAGGACCAGGCTTGTATCATATCTTGTCTCTTAGCAATTAGCAGTTTGCCACTCGGGCTCCCGTGATACTCAGTCTCCATTGCTGGAGGAGATGGGATCGTCTCTGCAGGGTACAGTACTGTGTATGCAAGTCAACCACAGGATAATATAATGAGCACTCGGAAATCTTTATTCAGTTCTCAATCTGTTTTTACTCAGCAGCATGCATTGTTGGATTTTATATTATCCATATATTTTGTTTTGTGTTTGTAAAACTAATTTATAAAAGTATTTTTGAATCTCAGAGCAAAACTATGTAGACTTTATTTCAATGTTATATGTCATGTTTAAATGATTACTTAGGTTTGTCAACATCTTATGCTACCAATATTACTTTTTATTTTTTATTGTTCCAATATTTTTATTTTAAACTTAAATATTTATTGTACTTCTATAATTGGTTATATATTAATTCATTAAGAACAGGGTATAATGTACATTTTTTAATTATCTACAGCTATATAACTATAAAAATGTATTTAAAAATATGTCAAACAACTTCAACTTCATTTCTGTATTTTGTCATAGTAAATAACTGACCAGGTTCATAAAATTAAGCTACCTTTTTTTGCTCACCAGACCATCAAACACTAATATGTGTTTCTGCCACAAAGTTGGAAGCACACATTTTTCCAGGATGTCTTTGTATACTGTAGTATTACAATTTCACCTTACTGGATCTAAGGCATTCAAACATGTTCCAGCATGAAAATACCCCAGTGCACAAAGCAAGCTCCATGTAGACCTGGTTGCCAAGGTTGAAGTGGAAGAACTCAAATGGCCTGCGCATAGCCCTGACCACAACCTGACTGAACACCTTTGAGACAATTTCAAAAGGTTGATTGCATACCAGACCTGTTTATGTCCAACATCAGTGCCTAACCTTACTAATGCTCTGGTGGCTGAATGGGCACAAATCTTTACACTGACACTCCAAAATAAAGTGGAAAGCCTTCCCAGAAGATTGGAAGCTATTATAACAGGAAGAGCATTCTGAATCTGGGATTGCATCTGCAAAAACCACATATGTGTGCGATCTAGTATATTTGAGGGCAGCATGCAATATTTGATGATTCCAAAGTGAGCCGCAGAGGGCTCTACATAAAGGAGGACCTAAGACACTAAAGGATTTAAATAGAGAGCCATATAGAAGACTCGGTGATAAGTATTCCTAATATACATAAATGTACAACACTTAAAATTCAAAGCTTTTTCGCTTTTCTTTAACAAGGGTGTCAATAATTCTGGAGCTTTTCGTCTTGTTTTTTCTATCCTTCTATTGTTTTGTGAATTCATCATGCTTTAATGTGTGCCATGGTATTTAAAAAGAATTGAGTTGCTAAATAGCATGCTCATTTACAGGTTTATTGATGAAGACATATCAGCAGGAAGTCGTCTGGTTCTGGTTCCTCTGGATCGTATTATATTTATCTACTTTAAGGATGTGAGCTCTACTCTGTTAAACACAGCCACAACCGAAGCAGTACCTTTCCCAGATTCTTCGTCAACATCTGATTCATTTTAAAACCCATAAGGTTCGACTCCTGGGCTGAGAGTCTGGAAATATGCCTATAGCTTTTAAGACACCCGTATCAAAGGAAGCACACTTAAAGGGATTGCTTGGATTTTTTTCAAGTCTGTCTTAAATCAAAATATGTAAGTACAGTACCATAAGTCTTGGTCATTATTAATTTTATGACAATGAAGTTTGTCATCCAGAATGCGAGAACAACGAAAGTACAGTAATTGGGGCCAAATAACACAACCCTCGTTCCATGCGCAAATGCATTCCAAAGGTTAGCTGAGATATAAAGCTTCTGCAGTGCCCAAATCAAGTAGGTATCTTTCAGTGTTACAGTGTATTTCACAGGAAATAGTTGTATGCCTGGTTCGAGTTAGCCATATGGCTAGAACAGGAAAATTTATAATGAAAAGACCTATCGCAATGTACTATATCTACCTCAATTTTGATTGGCTAACTTTTTTCAACTTAACAAGTACGAGCCAGAGTTGAGCTGATGCACAGAGTAGCCAAAGGGCCGTGAGTGGGCAGAGATAATCGAAACCAAATATCAAGAGGGTGGAGCGGCGCAAAGAAAGAGAAATTCGATGAACATGAAACACACGTCTGGAAATGTAATAATGTAACATCAGATGGCGGAGATGAGATACTGGAGACGATTTTGTGTCCCCAAGGTGACAAACAAATCAATAAACCTAATTATAGGCACCAAATTCAATTTGGGTCAGAACTTAATAGATGAATGAGTCGAGCAAAACATACAATGAGGTGGTGAGGAGAAATGATATTGATAATGTTTGTTAATGGGTCTATACTGTAATGATTAATACGAAGCACCAGCAGTGTTTACCTGAAAGAACCTGGGAAACACTAAAACAGTCGCCCGGCTGATGATGAAAGAAGCATATTGAACTGGAACGCGCAACCTAATTAAAGGGAAAAGGAGTGTGCAATGGATAGCTGTCACCCATCACCCCTCATTCTGCTGCAGCACAAAAAAGTGATTGATGGATGGGTGGATGGGCATCTGGCCTGAGCGTAGAAACGGATCAGGCTTCTCATCCATATGGTGACAGTTTATGGCAAGTGAAACTAAGCCTTGTGCCGCAGTCTGAGACCGATACGAAGCATTTCATTTACAATCCATCAAGGGTTATTAAAAAAGATTTTTTTTGAAGGATTATTAAATCCTCCTGAGCATATGCCACAAATCAACTCTAATTAGCTTTTTTGTTTAGTTAGATAACGAAGGAGGTAAGAATACATATCAGTTGTCATTATGCTGCAGAGACATTGGCCATAGAGTTACTTGTGTCTCACAGTGATTGATAGATAGATAGATAGATAGATAGATAGATAGATAGATAGATAGATAGATAGATAGATAGATAGACAGACAAGTAGTACAGTCTGAAATCTGTACTTTCTCCTTCCTCAAGGAAAAACGACACTGTAAACAGCATACAAAAATCGTAGTTCATCTACTGCATTCCCTTCAGAAGCATTCGTGTTTTGATTACACTGAATGCTCTGACAGCTATTATAAAAGGTTAATGCGTTGTAGTTGTGGACTATGGATAAACGTGATTTACCAGAACACATCCATATTAGAGGAGATTTGACTCATTTGACAGCGTGCTGTGTGTAGTGCTGTGCTTCAACCGTTCTTCGATTTGTTGAATTGCAGATTAGTCGGAGAGGCTGTGACACCTCTTCCATGTGGTTCATCAAGGATTACGGAGTAACACATACCAAACTAATATACAGTAAATCTTTATTGTGACCGCACACCTGGCATCACCCCACGATATAATCCAAAGAAATGCTTAAACCTACAATGGTGGCAAAAAGTATTAAGACAACATATGCCATTTATTATAGTTGTGCCCAAAACTGTGATTTTACTATTAGCTCTCGTGTGTTTAGGTAACAGATGGGACAAATATGTAGCAGGACTTTTATTGCAGTGTGCACTTCTGCATGAAAATGGCAAAAATTGGGAAATTCTCTAAAATTAGTGAATTGAGAACTTTTGTGGCAAATATTCTGTACATGATCTTCAGGAAGCAGTCAAGCTTGCATGGATTGAGCTAGCTCATTTTTTTCTAATTTTAAAAAGGACATGGTGTCTTTATGCCACGGTGATATATTTGGTCTGGGAGATTTCCAAAGCATCAACAGATGGTGCCTGGCTATCAAGGATGTGAAGGTCAAAATATCTAATTGCTTCATAGTGTACAGAGATAAATACAATGGCGTCCAAACATTGCTACACCAGGGCAGACATCAATATTAATGTTAAGAACTGAAGACATAGTTTTGGAAAACTCAAACTCATAAACCTTTATAGGACAAAAAAAACATTTGATTTAAATTACAAGGTGAATGATAACATCTGTTACAGCTGTCTGGGGTAAAACTTGGCTAGCCTAGATTTTGAAAAATTAACTCTGTACAAATTTATTGAAGAGCACATATTGAAGTTGAATTTCAATACTTTCTGCCACCACTATACTGTAGATACAACTCAAATGATCATTTTGAAGAGTAACATGAAGAAGGGTTTTCTTCTTCATCTTTGCACCGTAAGACTCACTTAAAGAACTTACAATGTACACACTAAATCTTCTTGTTCTCTGCATTAGATTACTCCATCATATATTAATTTTTAATAAGCAATGACGATACTTTTTGACGTCTTTTTCTGTGAGGAAAATGTGAAAAATGATTTAGAACCCAAAAGTGAGTAGTACTGACCTGCCACGCTTCTACATTTGTTTTTAGAAAAAATGCATTTGCTTTCATTAAATTTTTCAATTTTTGCTTCTAGCCCACAGGTTAAATGCAAACAAAAAGCAGACCTGTTTAACCACCCATGCGTGACACACTCACATTTTTTACATAAAGAAGAAAGAAATATAATTAAGCAATATCACACAAGATGTAGTTGTGTTGTGCTGACTGTCAGCACAGCTGTAATAAAGGAGTAACACGGGGTGCAGACGGAGTGCTGAAACCGGGAATTAAACTTCTCCACAACCTCATCCCTGACCTGTCTGGTGTGTTCGTTGGGCTTCATGATGCTGTTTGTTCACTAATGTTCTCTAACAAACCTCTGAAGGCTTCAGAGAACAGCTGTATTTATACTGAGATTAATTTACACACAGCTGGACTTTATTTACTAAATTAGCTGACTTCTGAAGGCAGTTGGATCCACTGGATTTTAGTTAGGGGGTATCAGAGTAAAGAGGGCTGAATACAAATGCACGCCACACTTTTTGGATTTTTACTTGTAAAAAAAAATCATCATTTTCCTTCAAATTCACAATTACAGTATGTGCCACTTTGTGTTGGTCTATCATGTAAAACGGCAATAAGACACATTTACATTTGTGGATGTAATGTAACAAAATGTGGGAAAATTTCAAGGGGTATGAATACTTTTGCAAGGCACTGTATAAGCTGTGCTGATATTCAGTACAACCTCAACTTTGAGTGTGATATTGCTTTTATACAACAATTACACAAATGGCATTTATTCTCAACAGACTATGATTCGGTCGTTTATTTAATCAGTTATTTTGCTCTCCTTCTGAGAATGGCAAAACAAACCAACTGCAACTTGTGGAGCTGGCGACTAACAGTTAGCAACCAAGTTACTGTAATTATCAGGGGTGAAGGAGAATAAACAATAGAGGTTGTGAGCACAATATTTACTTTATATTTCCACTTATTCTGCTTCAGAGTATCGGCTATCATCCAGGGTTTCAGAGGTGAATCCCAAATAACATTACAATGGAAAGTGCTATGTAGGGTTTACAATCCCCTCGTACTTGTTCCACCCACTACAGTAAGTAGTCCCCTTGATCAGGGGTTAGAGAGGGATTTGGGATTCAGCCCTGTGTTAGAAGCTAGTTAGCTTTGCCATGAACAAAAAAAAGTTCAGAGGCAATTCAGCAAATTACTAAGGAGACAAATGTTATATAGGATGGCGTAACATTATCAGATGTGTTTCCTTGCTGAATGTGGGTTTTTGCAGGTAGCTGCTCTCCGCTCTTTACAGTACTGTGGACCGTACCGACCTACATTCATCCATTTTGACATCTGAGAGTTAAACGTCCCAGTGCTGTTCCCATCTATCCCATTGTGGACTGTCTCTCGTTCAATCAGATTGCTTGGAACGATTATGTACAGACTACAGTACCTTCTACAGCAGATTCAACATATACACAGAATGCTTTACTCATACAATGTGATGTAAACTATCCAGCCTGACATATACGTATAACTTGCTTTTTTAAACAGTTGTGGCCTTACACCAATTACTCATCCCCTCCTAGAAATCTTAACATTTCAATGTGTGAACTATGTGCTGCCACACCACATAGAATGACACTAATAGATGGCGTTAGTATGAATGGCAGCAGGGTTAATTTGGATCTTTGGTCTTTGTGATTGAGGGTAATTGCCTGAAAGCTCCACAGCTGAAGGCTACGCTGATGGGTGAAGCAGCAGAAGCGAGGGACTTATTAGAAATAATGGGATCCGCGTCACGCCGTCATAATAATCAATAAAAGTGATAATGCTCTTCCTATGAACTGCCTGATCTCACGTACACAGCGATGTGGCATGGCCAGTCATGTAATACAATAATTATAACATGGCAATATAATTACATTTAGGGTATCAGTGATGACACACGGAATTAAGTAACGACAATGTATAATTGCTTTCAAAATGGTTAGTCTTGGAACAATGTCTAAAGCACGCACACAGGATAATTAGGCTAAGTGTGGCTCCCATTGTGTATATGTTACAGGTCAACACTCTGCGGGCAGCGACCATGAGGGCAAAATCAAAAGAAGTCAGCTTTCAGCGCTGACCTGAGCTCGACATTTGACCGTCTCTTAAAAAGGCTTTATGAAAGGTAAAATCAGTTAGGGGACTGCGAGACTACATGACTTATGGCATAATGATATGGATATTGGGATGTGCCTCTGAAAATTAAACCAGCATTTTATAAAAGGTCACCATCTTCTGAAATCTGCCTCCTAATGGTATCAGTGGACTACTTCATAATTATGACTTCCTTAAATGAAAGGCAAGAGTTCCATTCTCTAGAAATGCCATTTCCTTTTTAGAATCCTACAGTCTTGGATTTAGCAGCAATGAAGCTTGTGGCGATGTTTGCAGACACTCAATATGTACTGACTCATCTTAGACAGTAAAAGTCAGAGTCAGAAAAAAAAATAGTTATTCATTTCTAGCCAAGGGCAACATTTTAAAGCGAGGCAAATGAACAAGCAAAAAAAAAAAGAAAAAGAAGATAAAATTATGTACTGTGGAGTCTATTTTTAAATAGTCTTCTATACAGACATACCGTACTGCAAGTTTTAAATCATTACCAGGTTTTTATTTTACTTCTGAGACTCTAGGACGAAACATCAGCAGCGCGGATTCAATCCGCCCGCATGTATTTGCTAGATAACGATTCCTGCAAGTAAAACGGTAGAATATGCATTCGCGAGGGTGAAGCAGGACGCTTATCTTGATCTGACAGTCTTCTCCTGGATCGTCTTGTAGATGAATTCTTCTTCAAGGTTATTGTAACGTAGGACAATCAGAACGATTGTGTCTGTGTCCTAGTCCTATCAAACTGATATAATGGCTTTGATAGCCAGTCATAACAGGCAGTCGGACTGCTGTGCTGTCAGACGTCTAGCTTTTAAGAACATGGTTTTGGAGACATTGAATATGAAGGAAATAGCGCTTCCTCAGGACTTAACAGCTGTATATGCACATCTGTCATTACAACCAACCTGGAAAGCACCAAAGCAACTTTCTAACTCACCTCTGTGACACAGAGCTGTAATGTCCGCAACAATTAATACTTGAATTGAGATTTGCTCAATAATTGGTCTAACATTTTGTTTAGTTCCTAGCTAACATGATTTCCCTTTTACTGTTCTGGAAATAAATAAAAGTGTATAAAAGCCTATTGAATCTGTACCCAAGACGTTTTTCTCTTTTAGTTCACACTTGACTTACTGGCATTCATGCTTGGACTCGGCACTAGGCGTTCACAATATGGTCTTGGTCTCGACCAAGAGTTTGTAAAATTTTATCCCAGCAGGAATTTTTGCTTGTGAATATGTTGTGGGTACGTTAAATTGGCAACAGTATGAAAGTAGGGACACCAATAGGATTAAATAAAATTTGAAAATTACAAATTACTTTGACATGACACTGGGATATCATTGAACAAACAACCCCAACACAATGTTGCAAATACTGTACAACTTTAAACCTATCAAATCCTAGCATTCATTTTCATCAAATATACTGTAACTATGTAACGCTCACACTGCTGATAGTAGGCTTGTTTTTTTATTTTTTTATTTCTGGAACTAAGCCGATGGCCTGCGTGGGACTTGAACTCCGCTTGCTGCGTGCTTACCAATAGGCCACTAGGGAGCATGCTGCTGAGACTAGTAAATGCACATATATATTGCTTTGTCAAACAACAAGCATCACAAAATAACTGCTCTAAGGTGAAAAATAAATAAATAAAACAGACAAACTGCAATTTATCAAAACATAAGCAGCCAAAAGGGGGAAAAAAACCCTTAATGTCCGAGATCTGTTCCGTGAAATCAGATGTTATAAAGTTTTATACGGTGTGGGAGCACTACATTACAGTATGGTCATTTGAGTGCTATAACGTACATCATGGTAATATTTCTTTTCAAAAATTTACTGCTACAACACTAAGAGTCGTACGGTGTGTGCAGAAAGCTGTTGCATTTGTCCCAAACCTGGTGATATCTGAACTTTGTTAGAAGCTTAAGGAGTCATAGATATACAGTACCGTGCAAATGTCTTAAGTCACCCATCCATTCTTTTTCTCATCTAATTCATTCATTTATTTCATTGAATTATCTAGATTATATTAAAGAAATGTTTTTTTTTTTTTTGCTGCAAAGTGTCTTTTAAAATTTGGTTGTTTATGTAATAATCTCACCAACAACCTCATTTCCCCTCTCATATGTTCCACTCAGCATTCAGCACCACCAGTATAATAATCACCGGCCTGATCACCTGTCATCATCTACACCTGTTTCTCACTGGTTCATTCCCTAAGTTAGATGGGATTTTATGTTTGAATGATTCATAGATCACTGTGTGGTTTAACAAACAAATAACATTCCGCTGAAGCTGCTCAGGTACAGGGACTGGACTGGAAATGAGAACCAAAAACTGGAGAAACCTGGAGAACTATTCCTATTGTACTGTAGAAGACTACATTAAAACTACAAGAAAGTCTAGCTGTTTGGAAACAAAATATGAAGAAATCAAGACATTTGAGGATCAAGTCAAGATCAAGGATCAACCCTAATCCTGACATTGTGCTGACATCACAGCATCATTACACCTACAGTATATGACAATGGCTACCCAACGTTATGGTTCCCGCTGGTGGATGTTTAGCTTTTATTTTGCCATGTACAAAACTAATATTATTATTATTAATATTAAATTATTAGTGAAAATGCACAAATTAATCCAACTCAAGGTTTTCAGTCTCAATCTTGACTTTGTCTTGCTTTCATTTTAATGTGATCATGACTTGAAATTGAAGGTGCGGTCGATTTAGTCACACTTTTCCACTGACTGTGTAAATCATCCGGAGTCTGTGCCTATTTCTGTATTTTTGGTCCACTGATGTAGTCCCTGTGCGCTTTAGAGTTGTCATCCTGTGTCATTGTTTTGCTGTACCAGGACAAGGTAACTTTAGAGCCTGAATACCGACTAAAAAAATCTGGTTTAATGCCAAGTTTGTCCAAGTGTGGGACATTGTACAATAAAGTGCTGCTACTAAAGGACACGCCATCACCAGGGGAAATAAAAAAGAGGCTTACCGTGAGTGGTGGTACTGTCATGCCATGTCAGTGCAGTTCTTCACTCGAGGTCTCAGGTCCCATCAGAGGCCAGAATGATTCTCACTTACCACTTTACCAGTTCTTCAGATGCTGTTACATTCAGTAAATAATCTTGGTCGTTTATATTGATATATATTTTTTAAACATGACCTCATACTATCAAAATAGAGAGAAAAAAAAAAAAAAAGATAATTTGACGTTATTTGGTAAACCATGTTGTGCTGTATTAGAGCTAGCGGTTAAAGAAAAGTAGGGAATTAAGAATAGAAATGAAAATAAATATAAGGGGTATAAGGGGAATAAGGGGAAAATGAAATGTAAACAAACAAAATCCCATCCAGTCTGTTTGTGGCTTTTTGTATTGCAGGTAAATGCCAGAAAAATGCAGACACAAAGGCTACATAGCATTCAAATGACAAATAAATGTGGCAGATATGAATAGAGAAGCTGCTTAATGAATAATGATGGATGACGATGGATGGATAGATAGGTGACAGACAGATACATAATATCTTGAAGACCCAGGCTAATTCTCTCAGGTGCTTGGTGAAATAGTGAGGCATGCATGCGTCTTCATGTTTCAGTTTCATGCAGACTGAGCAGAGCGACAAAATGGGGATGAATGAGAAAAATCCACAGCGCACTCCGGAAATTCCTCGTCAACCCAACACCCCATGTCTCACATCTGTCAAAGTGCTTTTTTTCATGATTAAAGTGTTTTTTGAGCTTAACAATATGCAAAAATCATCGAATAGCCATTTTTGGAGGTCGCATGCAGAATTCGTCTATACTGAACTACAGTAGAGGTCATACTGAAACTGATCTAGCCTACGTCAGCCATTTAACATCACAAAGAACAGAATGGAACATAAGGAGAAATGAGTATGTTGAGGGATGGGACCATTCCAGTTGATTAGAGCTGTACAATACAGTAGTTCTGATGAGACGTGGACATACTGGCTTGCGCAGTGCGGTGGAAGATCTCGTTGGTGAAGGCGCCGATGCCTTTGCTGGAAATGGCCGCCAGAGAGAAGGTGTACTCTGTGTTTGCTCGCAGACCCTCAACAACATACGAGGACCTGGGCTCGAAGCTTTTCTTCTCCTGTTAGTACAAAATAACCGACTTTTTAATTAAGCACACGGAGACGGAAATTGAGGAAGGAAAAACATGCATATTCTTTATACACCCTGATAGAGAATGGATTGCAGAATAAATCTGACCAATGTGATTTTAAGAATTTAACATTATTGTTGTAGAATTTTACAGTCAGTGTTCAGGTCAAACCGGGATTTTTTAATTGCAGCGAATAACACGATACAATTATGATAGTACAACTCCATTTATTTTTCTATAGAGTCCCCTGCTACACTAATGCACTTATCCCATCGTTTCACTATTGCTTGGATACCATTAAGGTAGAAAGTTTTTTCGGTACACCAGAGCCACAATTGGACTGCCTGCTTCACATATGAAATGCTGGCCTCCCAGGAACTCCCTTAATGGCTCGAACATGTGGAAATGGCTTGGAGCTACAGGGGATGTGGCAATAATTTCTAGACAAGTTCCTGTAATGTGCAAGTGGTGTTTGTGAATGATTGTGTGTACAGCTCCCACAGACAGATGGTTCTCTTACACAAGATGGTGACAAGTTATCCATTGATTTTTAAGGATCAGCTGAATGTTTACAAAAAACGACTGCAGTGGGTTCCAAGCCACCTTGGCTGGGATTATCATTCACGGATGTATGGCCTTCTTTTAAACGTTTAAACCATCCAAATGTTTTACGTTGATTAAGAGTCTCACGCTCATGCTGTACTGTGCTTGAAGTCTTCTATCATTTTTCTGCCCAGTCTGACTTGAACACACCTCATACAGTAGTTAACTTTCAGTTACTCAATATTTGTTTATTTAAAGTGTTCAAAAAAATACAATTAAGTTCTTATTCTAGGCATTTTGAAAATAAATACAGTATGCAATATATCAGATACAATTAAGTAACCTGCCTTCAGTAGCTTCAGAAACTTCTGAAGAGCCCATACCCAAGTCATAATAACAGTAAAAATCAGATGCCTCACCTGTGCACCATGCTTGGCAGCTCTGTAAATGAGCTCATAGCTCTTGATGGGCTCTTTGGAGAAAGGCGGATCCCACATCAGCTCGATGCTCGTATCTCTCACTTTGCCCACCCGGAACTTCCCTGGCTGGCCTGGGACTAAAACAGAGGTTATAAATAAATGATGCAAATTAATATGGCATAAAAAAAATGATTGAATTACAAAGCCGTTTGTGATGAGCTCCAGTGGAACATAAAAAAGTGGCTTAAAGTGCAACAACGCTAAAAGGTTTTCCCAAGGTGAAAATTTCTGCTTGGCTTGGCTTCATTTCTCTAATGAGCATTTGAAAAGTCAAGTTTAAAAGACACTTACAGTATATCAGGTAAATTTGAGCAACAATTTAATTAAAAGTGCTTAAAATGACAGATATAGGAAAAAGATAAAAAATCAACACCAGTCTCTGTGACTTTCCGACCATCTCCATTTTATTTTCACTCACAGACACATACCTGTCATCAAAAGAATTCCCACACAGTGGGTTTGAGATACTGTACAGTATGTCCACAAATCTAGTTTATGTCACTGGTAATAAAGATACGGAAACAATTACTCAAGGGTTCTTTGGAGATTTTCTTTGGAGATTTACTGGATCTTTCCTGTTTCCCATTCAACTTGAACTCATTTAATAAATTCCCCAAAGCTAAGACAGTCATTTTAGAATAAATTTGATCATTTTATATCTAAAAAGTCAAAAGGAATTATTTGGGTCACTCTATTGCTTAGTAGGGAACCGAGCGTTAGTGTTAAAGTGGCATTCTGTAAAAGAAATGCTCTTCCATGAAACTTGAATATGCTTATATTGAAAAATGTATGATGTGCTGACCAATTTTGGTGCAAATTTGTTGGATCTCGGTTGCATTTTTATATTATGAATAATAGAGACGGGGGGAATCGATTCAGTTATGCATTGTGGTTCTTTTTTGTGGGAATTCATATATCATATATAAAAAATGTTTTTTATTTACTCACTCACTCATTCAACATCTACAGCTTAATCCTGTATACAGGGTCGCAGGGGGCCTGGAGCCTATCCCAGGAGATTGAGGCAGGTTACACCCTAGACAGGGTGCTAATCCATCGCAAGGCACACGCACTTACACACTCATTCACACACTACAAGAAATTTGGGATTTAGCCTAATCTGCATGTCTTTGGACTGTGGAAGGAAACCGGAATACTCAGAGGAAACCCACCGAGCATGGGGAGAACCTGCAAACTCCATGCACACAGAGGGGGGAATTGAACCTGTCTGGGAATCAAACACGGACCCTGGAGGTGATTGTTCATCCAGTTTTTTATGGATTATTTTAAAATTTGTATATGTTTGAATTTAAGGGGATTTGCATTTGTTGCTATTCCTCTATAATCCTATAGGTGATGCCATCTAAAGTATTTACACATTGGCACATTCCTGTGTGGTAGAAGTTAATATCATATCGTTATCATCATATTACTATTCCAAAATAAAATACAGAGATTAAAGTTGTAAAGTTTTTACTTACCCCCAGGAAGCACTTTGACGTGCACCGAGTCAGAGAAGGGTCCATCTCCTACAGACGTAAAAGCAAGCACACGGATGGTATAGGTCTCTGATGGAGCCAGGCTCTGGATGGTGGTGATCACACTATCCTGAACATTATGGATCTTCCAGTTGCTCATTGGCTGCGAAGGATCCATGGTGTAGTAAACTCGATAGCCCTTTATCTGGCCATTGGGTTCTTCAGGCTCCTCCCATCTGACAGTCACTGCACTGGGTGAGATTATTTGAGCCTGGACGTTCCGAGGCGGGCTGGCTGGTGCCTGCTCCCCGGTCCTAGCCTCCACCTTGTTGCTGGGCGGGCCTTGACCAATGGTGTTGAACGCAGAGACACGGATCTCGTACTCAGTGTTGGGGTAGAGGCCACCAATACTGTAGCGTGTTGTCGTGATGCTGTCCACCGTCTCGAACTTGCTATCGGGTGATTTTGCTCGGTACTGGATGATATAATAGGACACGGGGTCAGGGTTGCCAGAGTCCCAGGTGATGGTGATGCTTGTGGCAGTTGTCTCTGTCACAATGGGGGTCCCGGGAGCTCTGGGTAATGCTAAGACCGAAAGATTTGAGTTTTTTTTTTGTTTAACAATGTGAAGGTAAATTAGAAACAAATGGTAAAAAGATACGAAGAATAAAAACGAGACATAAAGACATGTAAATATCCAATGTAAAATATGCATTTGCCATCAAAATCAACAGATAACAGATGGTATCGTTTAGTTTAACCAATTAAAAGAAAAAGTTCTCGATTTCCAGACTTTCAACAAAATTTAAATACTAGTCGTGACTTGTCAGAACTGCCAGACGAAAAACAGGAATCAGTCTGCGAAAACATATTGCTTACATTTAACGATGACCTGAGCCACGGCTTCTATAATCCCCAGGCTGCTCATGGCCACGCAGGTGTAGTTGGCTGACTCACGGACGCCGTTCAGCTCCAGAACATTCCGGCCAACCGGCATCTCGTCTTCGGGCGTGAGGTCTTCAGAGTTCAGCATCCATTTCACATAGGGCATGGGGGAGCCCACTGCTACACATGTGATATTTACACTTCCTCCTGGCATGATCTCGTGACTCGAGGGCAGGATGGTGAAACGAGGCGGAACTCGGCGAACTGCAGCAGAAAACGAAACAGAAGAACAGACAGAGATAACAATAATGGCAAAGGAACATGTTGGGCTTACAGTTACAGTACAGTATGTTCTGGTAGATACAACGGAGGAGTTGGACATTAGAACTGACAGGAAAGGCACATCTATAAGGTTATACTGCAAAACATAAAAGGTATGGTATGAGACAACACGATATAGGGATGTAAAAAATCTGGAGTTCATATTCTAAAAGCAAATAAAATGTCCCCAAACCTAAATTCTAAACAAATGCAGGTCAGAGTGGGTCCAGTTTAGGTTGCAGTAACAAGGCATTCGTTAGCATCATGAATTCAGACTTTAACAAGACACTAAGTAAGTTACATATGGGAAATTTTAAGAGAGAAAACTAAATGCAAATCTTAAAAAACACAAACATAAAATGTTAACACTAGAGGTTTCTTTCTCGCTGCAAATTTTTTTCACCCTGGCGACATTTTAGAATAACACTGCACTGCCATTAGCAACTCAGCCAGGAGCGAGTGGGAATAATAATGCAGCATATTTCTTTTTAACAGTCGCCCTGTTCCAGTGAGCTTTAATTTCACCGAACAGCCCTGTTCGGCATCAGCTTTTGCAGCCGATCTGAAATGCCCTCGGCTTCCCCGCGGCTTCGTCGCACAATGACAAATTTAAATGGGATTTTTGTTCGGCTTCAGGGCCGGCCTCGATCCAATGGGGCCCTTTCAAGATCAGACATAGCTTGGATCGATACGAGCTGTTATTGATCTCGTGGCCAGTTTGGTTTGGGCTGTGCTCATCTATTGAGCTCGTCAGATATGGATCTGCACAAACTGTATGAGGGAGAAGGACAACATGGGCTGCTTGGTATAATGGGAATGTTTGGATTTTAGAAAGGAAAGAAACTTAAGGCGACTTGAGTAGGTTAGTGTGTTTGTCGTGTTTATTATCAAGCTTTTATTAACTAGCACAATCTATATTCTAAGTAGATCTGAGTAGTATTATTTGATATGTTTCATTGCAAAAATATCAAGACACATCCAAAAAAACTCATTACACTTAATGTCAACCTGTCTGAATATTTCAGATACACAGTATGCATTGAAACTGAAGTTCTGCGGCTTCCTTTTGCAAAGATGAAAATATTCATGCTGTTTCCTTATTGTTTAATCAACTAGATAAAATATTTAAATTGCATAAATGCAAAAGAAAGAAAAGAACCTGTATTGTGCTTCCCTCTTTTGGTCCAGGGGTAACAAAAATACACATGGTTGATGCTTTCAAGGTTTCGTGTTACAGCTCACGAATTCCCGCAAAACAACATTACTGCTAATAAACTCCTTCTTGCTATAATCTTTTATAATGTATTATATTCTGTCCAAAAATATTGGCCCCCTGATCTCTTATTTATATTTTTTTATAAATAAAGAGATAAACAATGTAAATAAAATAAAGATTAAACAATGACGTGCATACTTTATTATAAAAATCCATGTGAATGATGTGGCACGACTGGTTGACTAATACATGCAGCCAGACTTTTTAGCTAAGCTTAGCTTATATGAGCATCAATGAACTAGGGAGACCCTTACTCTTTAATACTCTGCTTATGTATACACCTTGTGCTATGCTCCACGCGTGTGTCAGACACGAGATGCAAACACACTACGAGGCAACAAAGCTCCTGCTGTCAATGCTATTCAAAAGGAAAACTGTCTTTACTCTCTCCTGGCAGATCTAGCTCAGTCTGAATAAGTAAATAAATAAATAAACAGATTAAATAAATAAGTGATGAGAGAACAAAAGCAGGAGAGGGGAAAAAAAAACTGAAAGTTATGGTAATGCACTATGTGCCAATTCCTCACACAGGGGAAGAGAGATGGAATGCATTGAAAGGAGACAGATATTCAGAAAAGAAAAGATATTCAGGAAAGAGGAGTGTAAGATTGTAGGTGTGTGTGTGTCTGAGAAAAAGTAAGTGAGTGAAGAGCCATAGAGAAGAAAATATGCCAAGACACACTCTAGGCATTCAACACTACTTAGTGGATTGATGAAGCAACCAGGTAACTGTCAGATTTATTTGGAGCAGATCAAGTATCTAGAGTATTAAAGATTTCGTAATCCGTGCTCATGGCACAGGGGGGACGGAAAGCAAATATGAAAAGACTCGTGAGAGTGTTATGGAGCTACCAAACCTGATAGATTTAAAAAAAAAAAAAAAAAAAAAAGGAAGTAGGAAGCAAGAACTAGGGCATACAACTGAGAACTGTATTTTAGACCTAAAATTGATTTCTCGCCAATCGCTTTAAGAGGAATGCCTGGAGAGCTGCTCGTTCATCATCTGGAAGCAGCACAATATATACAATCATACGGGGACAGGTTAAGAGTTTCGGTTAATGTTCACATCAAACATCAAAATGGAGCAAAATGTAACCTCGAACTGAAAATTGGAAAAATGTCACTCTGTCATGTCCTATTTGAGTGACCTTGTGTCCACTGTCGCCTCAGATTTCTGTTCTTGGCTGACAGGAATGAAACCTGATGTACTGTAGTCTTCTGCTGTTGTAGCCTTTCCACTTAAGTGGGCAAACTTTTTGTGCCTTCTGAGACGCTTTCCTGCTCCCTTCATGTGCAAAGAGTGGTTATCTGAGTAGATTTCCTGTCAGCCCGAACCTGTTTTAGCTGTTTCCTTCTGATTCTTTTTATCAAGTAAAGCTTTTCTGCCTTCTTGGGACGTTTTTGGTTTTTCGCTCCATTCGGTGAAACTCTACTCTTGTGTGTGTGAAAATCAGCACTTTTTGAATATTACCTCAAGCTTTTCACCTGTATCTGCATGACTTATGCTGTGCACTGCTGCCGCACTAATGGCTGACTGGATAATTGCATAAATATATACGAGTACTGGTGTTCTTATCAACGTAGCTCTAAATTCTATTACCATATTCCTGAAAATGTCTATAATTTTATATGTTAAATAATAAAACCTTATTTAACAATTCAACCACCCTCCAATATAATAGCCCTAGTGCAATTACATGACAAGATCTTGCCTTAAGATATTTCATAAAAAGTGATTAAAACTCAAGAAGTGCCACTTTGAGCCATAATACACTACCTGCTGTATTTGGTGTAACATTAAATTTAATAAAGCAGTTCGAGCCCAGGTTCTTGTTTCTTGGGAGTAGGGTTTGCGAGAGGCGAGCCAGGTCTCCGAGCAAAGCACGTATTTGATTTCGTGGCTTACGGGGGATTCACTACTCAGGATCATGTTTTAAATGGCAGCTTTGGCCTCGGGGAGAATACTGTATAAGCCCGTAAGACTAGCGAGGAACACAAATATATCAGCTTCAGGTTAAGCTATTCAGCTCAGGCTTTTCTGCCAGGCAATCAGGTCACCAGCTTTATGGAGATTAGAGATTTAAAAAAACAGAGAGAAAAAGAAAGTGAATGTCGGTTACAGATGACGCTCATGAAGTCTACACCGGTGGGAATGTGAATGCAGATGCTAAGGTTGACTTTTAAGCATTTGAGTCTTTTTGCTGAACCGTATCTCGGTATGGATGCTACAGTTTGCAGAATATTCAAACGCTCACAATCATAAATACATTTCAGTTTGCATACTTCGGTTTTTGCATGCGCCTTAAGGATACCCAGAATTGGACAACAAAATACGACAAACAACAAATGTTAAGCCTAAAACGTCTTGATTGAAGATGGGTGATCATAAAGAATAGGGGTGCATGCATGGCTATGAATCATCAGCGGAAGCATATTTAGACAGAGCTCACAGCACTGCGCCAAAAAGCAAGCAGCATTCACAGCATGCAGCGTTCAATCCAGGCTGTTTCCAATTCTCGCAAATGCAGAAAGCAGTGAGAAAACATTGAAAATAACTAGCTTTGAATATAGGCTAATGACATGATTACCATATCTTCATAGCACACTGATGTATAAACACAAGAACAGCCATGCTAGTATTTAGCAGATCTGCTTCAAGTGCATTTTTTAAACTGTTTATAATAAAGAGCATTGGTTTGACTAGCCAGCCGTCTAGACGTGACAAACATCCACTTCTGCATTAGGTAAACATCGGAATCAATGTTTTTTTATTTTTTTACTGTCAAAATGATAAAAGCCCTGCTGTCTGCTATTTCAACTATTTAGCGTAATGCAATTTGTCCTTGTAAATCAGACGCATTAAAACCGAATTCTCATCTTTGCTCTTGTCCAGATCCATGTTGAGAACTACCACGGGTTATTGGCTTATAATTTTACAGCCTTCATAAGTGCAGCAATAAAGCACTAGCTTTCAAACAAGAGCCAGGGTTAAGGCCAAAGGGCGGCCATTTTCTAGACAGCTGGAGGAGACGGCGGGAGACTGTCTGTGCCGCATCCAAATGGCTCCGTATTGCTGGCCTGTCATATCTGCCCTCATCCCGAAGATGGCTTCTCGACAATGATCTAAGATCAATTGGTAAGATTTTGTGGTAATAATTGTTTTTGTTTTTTCGACTATAAGTGGTACAGTATATATCACATTGTTCAGAAAAAAAAATCACATACTGCTTTCGTGTATATTGAAATAAAAAAAGCATAGTACTGTTTTCCTATGATTTTTCACCTTTTGGATTTGATGTTTAAAATCCTGAAAAGGTTTCTTACGGTGTCATCATTTTGTACCAGCATTGCATAATATTACTTTAAATATTAATAATATTCGCCTCAATACCAATTACTCTCTGAGGATTACATGATTGGTATAGAAATAGCAGGCCCGCCAGTAAGAAAATTCCGGATGTGCATGAGAAGGGTAAACTCAAGCAACCTTTAAAAAGACCAGTGATCTAAGAAGACACTTCCATCTGACTCAAAGGTGACAGACGCACAGAATGTGTAACATCTTTTTTTTTTTTTTTACACCTTACGCTCCCTATAGAAAGATTATCATGCCCTGTGGGTTGGCTGTATCTGCTTTTGCATATCACTGTAAGCCACTTTAATGCTTAACTCATACAAGAGAATTGGATCGACTTAAGTGAGGAATAACACAATGTGGCATACTAATAAAGGAGTTGTGAAGTTTTCTCTTCTTTATTAGCAAACTAGACTTTGTACTTTTTATCCATTTATAGTTTTATTTAATATTATGGAACATTCAGATGGTTATCAGGAGTGAGGTTGCTGATCAGAGAGTCAATGGTTCAGGTTCACTGCCTGGACCCCACAGTTCGACCCTTGGGCAAAGCCCTTAACCCTATGCCCATAAAATACCCAACCACTTAGGATGCAGGGCATCCTCAAAGCCCGTCCCAAGTCCAGAGAAATGTGTGGGTTATTGCAGGCAGGGCACCCGGGATAAAAGTTGTGCCAATAACGTCTGGATCAAATTATCCAATGTGGGGACTCCTAGATAAATAAATAATTTAAATAAAAATCGGTTACCAGAAACCATAGCAGCAACTGTAAAATTAACAGAAGCTGTTACTTCACCAGCCTATCTTTATTCTCTTAAAAATAGCATCGCCACCACTTTTTTAGATACATCTATATTTGTTAAATAACATCTTTAGTTTAAATTATTATTTTTTACTAATTTGGTATTAGATTTAGCATGTTTAGTGCTACTAGTCCCTGTATGTGTGTTGTTTTAGCAACAATAAAATACTTTAAGAAATGCATTAAAATAAATCTGTGATTTGCCTTTACACTTGAAGCACTGTCTAATTCTCTATATGTTAACACTGTAATGGAACACCGTGACATTTTGTCATTTTCTTAAAAAAAAGAATGAACATGTCCGAGCATGCTCTACAAAAAGAAACACTCAGAACCACAACCCAATTATGAACATGTCCCAACTGTGAGCCAACAAAGTCCTGAGGTCATCTCAGACAGGAATGAAGAAGTAACAAAGAACTGAAATAAAATAAGATATTCTAGCTAGGATTTAAGTTTTTTTCAGCAGCTTTCAGGTTATAGATCAGAGGTAATAACAGAGGTTATAATCCCTACTGATATCTTAATCCTTGCTGAAAGCATAGTAATCCCATTTCATAATGCATACTCAAGGTGAGAACTTTTTAAGAGGCAGTCGCTTGCAGTCATGACACATTTTCGGAATATTCCTCACTCCTAGAGGCTTACATTAGCATAATTTGTCAGAACACTCAGCATCAGGAGATCAATGTGTCAGATTAGCCAGCATAAGATTATGAAAGTTGTTGCCAACTTTAGCTATTACTGTAGGTTACAGCCACTGCAACCTAACGTGCTGAACAGGTTTACTTTAGACGGATTTCTTAATAATGATTTAGACTATAATAATTCAACCGAATACAACAAGGTGCCAAAAAGTCATGAATCAATGAGTTTGCTTTGCTTAAACACATATCCTATTATAAATGTGGGAAATTTAGCTATGAATCAGGAAATTAATTCCTCTTACCAGTGCCTTGCAGTGATTTTCTTATTTCTATCCAATTCATTTGACCCCAATAACATCATATTAATTTATACACTACAGCTACATTATATTACCCTATTACCATGTTACTATATACTAAGAGTTCATAATTTTCTTTAACCAACATTGAGGAAATGTTGATTAATGTCTTACACCTCATCTCTTTCACCACTACAAATGTATGTTGTACACTTCATAATTATACAGTATGTGCTTAGTAGGCTATATCAATACTATTAGTGATTCTTTAAGTAAAAAAAAAAAAAAGAGTTTTCTACCCTGTAGTTTGGCTAACTGTATTTCTAACTGTACTTTACACCATGGTTTAACTAGCTGTTCTTTAAGCTGTTGGTTTAAATATTCTTTACTGTGTTGTTGAACTTGTTGTTTTCTATTTTTTGTTATGCTAGCTGTGCTTTCCATTGTAGTTTTAATATATTTCTTTACACAATCATTTAGCTGGCTGTTCTCTACACTCTGGGTTAGCTACTGTAGCTGTTCTCTGTACAATTGTTTAGCTAGCTGTTCTCTAGACTGTAGTTTAGCTAGCTCTGGGTTTTAGCTAATTCTGCTCTACAGAGTAGTTTAGATAGCTGTTCTCCTCACTGTTGTTTAACTAGCTGTTCTTTACACAGTAACTTACCTAGCTGTTTATTCCACTGTATTGTAGCTAGCTGCTTTAGTTCGCTGTTTGATACACTGTAGTTTAGCTAGTTGTTCGGTTTAGCTAGCTATTCTCTTCACTGTGATTTAGCTAGCTGCTCTCTACATTGTAGTTTAACTAGATGATCTTTACACTGTACTTTAGCTAGATGTTTACAATGTTCTACAATTTAGTTTAGTTATTTGTTCTCTACACTACTTTAAATAGCTACTTTATTCTCAACACTGTTGTTTAGCTAGCTATATTATTATCTACAATGTATATAGCTACTGCTGCAGTAGCTGTTCTTTACACTGTGCTTTAGCTAGTTGTTCTCTCCAATGTATACCTGCTAGCTGTTTTTTAAATGTTTTTTCAGATGGTCTTTACATTTACCTTGTATTTTCTACACTGTGGTTTATCTAGCTTTTCTGTACACTGTTGATTTATTAGCTGCTACATTGTGGTTTTAAAAAATTAAAAGCCACTAGATTCTGTCCAGTGCATTCAGTGGTTAAAGCAAGACAACCGTACTTGCTCCATATTATAGCTGACTAATTTAGTATGCTTGACAGGTTTTGCTTTATTAAAGTCTGATGAATTCACAACAATGTGAATTTTATTCATATCACTCATATCACTTTTATTATAACAGGCACATTGGGTGGCAAGACCAAACTCCATATTACTGCACATAATAACGTCAATGCTGTTTAGGCATACTACTTAGTTTGTATTTTAAGGTTGGGGACAGTCCTTGAATTTAATGTGAATGTGTGCAGTCATAGTCATGAGCAACACCACCAACACTACCAAAGAGAGCAAAATTAAAATGCTTATAATTTGTAGTGTTCAGTAACAGAGAATATGTTCAAATTATTTAAAACTGAGAGCAATATGCGGAAATAAAAACATTATAAAACAGCTGAGTGCACTTTCATGTCACATTTCTACAATAAATTTTTCTACATAATTTTCAAAAATATATATATTTTTAATTTCTACAAATATGTTCAACAACATACCAAGCATGTGCTGGTGTTTCATGTTTATGAATATTCTTATGCCTATTACAGTAGGCATTTTGGATTTCCTAAAACTAGAAATGGCCTAAAACTGAAGGTTGATGCTTAAAGCACTGTACGTGCAATAATAATACTTATACAAGTAGTCATGAGACATGCGTTACTGTATATGACCATATGGGATTTCTCTTGATTAACCGAGCAAATCCAATTATATGGATCGATATTAGTATGGAAAATATCATACAACTGAGTGTTAATAATTAGTAAGCCACACACACTCATACTCAAACAACGAGAACACACAAAAAGCCAAGCAACACGCACAGACAAGCAAGCCCAATGATATAAATGGACTGAAAAACAGCAAAAAATTTGCGCGAGCAGACGAGACACGACACAAGCTCCAAAAATAACAAGACATTATAGAAGTGCAGAGACATGTCATGGACAGCGTGAAGCAACGAGACGACACTCAAAGACACTCATCAATGAGCTTCTTCTGTTCAGGCATGCAAGCATTCGCACATTCTCCCATCATGCACAAACTTCGGAATATTTCCAATTGCTGGGTTTCCATGGCAATGCGTGCAGTGAGAGAGAGAGAGAGAGGGGGAGAGAGAGAGAGAGAATGGCAAAAGGAGGTCTTCTGATAGGAAGGGCTTTTGCAAACAAGAAAAATATCCCACAATGCAATGCAAGAGGTTAACAAAACCCTATGTAAATACAGGCGGATATATTTACTAGATTTGTTTGTATTTAAGACACATGATCTGGCATTGATAACACTATCAAATATCTAGTGTTCTCCTACAGTGTTTAGGTCTTGTTTAATTTTGTCCGAATGTGAACGTAAAAAAAAGCCAAAAAAGAGAGAAAAGAACCAAAAACACACCAACCTTCTCGCAGCTCTGAGGGGTGTAAGGGGGGTTGATGCAGAACACAATGACATGAGGAGCCGAGAAGAAAACCAGGAAACACAGAAAGAGAGTAAAAAAGGCCACCGCAAATCGACTTTCAACCTGCCACATTCCTGTCCTCCTCCGACCATCCCACTGCTTACCTGTTTCTCTCAGGTCATTTTCTTTTAGATTCTTTAAAAGCATTTCATCATTACATCTAAACCAATAACAACCAGAACTTATTTCGGTACATTTTTGTGGCAGTGATATGAAAATATAACAGCCCTGGCTTTTAAAGTCGTGCTCTGCTCTGACAGGAAACAAAAATTGACCTTTGTTGAGAGAAGAGAAATGAAAAGAAAATATAAAAAGCAAACCAAAGACACTAAGTCACAATGCAAAGAATCGTATTTTTAGCGACAATTTTAAGGCACATGTATTACACCATAATATTTATTAAATTCATGCTTAGCATTAGTGAAATACAGAACAGGTCAGTAATTATGATTAGTTAGAAACAAAGAAGGACAAAAATATAAAACAATAAGCCCAAGTTATTAGAGTTATTAGTTAGCATAGTTAATATTAATCATGCAAAAAACATCAAATTATTTTAGCTTTTCACGAAACATTACATCTTACTGTTTGCTTAATATACAGAATGAACAGTTTGACAGCAAAACGTGATAAATGCCATTATTGGACTTGTACTCGTTTTGGCTAATTATTATTCTTTGACACACAAGGTTGTCTAGAACAAAATTGTTTAATTTGAAAACCGCTATTTAACCTTATTTTGAACATCAGCTCTTTACTTTACTAACTTACTAAGAAATATACTGTTAGACTTTAAAGACATGTAAATTTTATGTACTGAAGTTTCTGTATTATTTATTCCCATGATCTTCAACAATATTTGTAATTAATAGATTTTGTCTGCAACAAAATTTTCCTTGATCTAATTTACTGCCAATGCTTGCTGTTTGTCTCAAGTTTCACATTACACTTGTATACTTAAAATACCACAAACACAACTGCCGGATGGTTTATTAATTGTGACTGGACTGTAGGAGGTTCAGTTAAAGATTAAACAATTATAACAATATTTTGGCACTTGTTTTTTTAACACCCTTGTGACTCAAAGAAAACTTGCACTTAATATTTTCCATCCATTTGCAATCATTCTTGTTTCTTTAAAAAAAAAAAAAAGTTCTCAAAACTGCAAAAATGGAGTTGCTTTGTCGTCAAACTGTTCATATAGATTTATCAGATTTTGCTCAGATGGATGGTGTATGGATCTAGATGGGACGTTCTACAGCAGTGGTGCATCATAATACACCATCATATTTTTCACTAATAGAGCTATTCTGAGAGAGTAAGTCACCTAAAGAGAGGCAAACGACAGAACAGAAATGTAGCAGGGGCACAGGCAGGGGTTTAAAAAGGACATGAAAGTAGGCAATAAAATGCAAACAGTTTCTTCAAAAAGAAAGGGAAAAAAGTTAGGCAAAGGCAAAGGGAAGAAATTATACTAAAGTGTATTGAAGTATACCAGAGACCTGTCTAAAAAAGAGCGAGTTTAGGTCAGAAAGAGTAATAGCACCATTCTGATGGCTTGGATCAATACCAGAACAAAATAATGGCTTGGGTATCAGAGAGAAAAAAAATTATTTGATCTGTATACTTGGAACATGTACGGCATGAAATATTTAAGAAACATTTAGAAACTACAAACAGTAATCTATTTAACAAAACAAATGTGAGTTCTGTTTTCATACTATCAAGTGTGTTAATATTCCACAGTAAAGGACCTTTCTGTCTCAATCAAAGTTTTAGTTGGCTATATTTTTATATTACACTTGTATACTTAAAATACCACAACCACAACTGCCGGATGGTTTATTAATTGTTCTTTATATGTGATTTGACACATATAAAGAAATAGTTTTGTATGTAATGCTACTAATTTTTCATTAAAATTTTTTTACTAAAGCTTATTTGTTTTTGTGGTTTTTTTTGTTAGTTTTTAGTGAGTTAGTATCTGCTACTGAATATTTCAGTATGAGTAAAAAGAAAAAGTAGTATTGTGCCAGCTTTGGTGTTGGCAAAGAAAACACTTACTATTTTATCATTATTATTATTATTATTTTATTTATTTTTTTAATCCATTAATTTAAAGGTCATTGAATTGTATTAATTTAATTTGAATGTGATATGTAGATTTGATATCATTAACAGTGGATATATAAAAAAGGGAAAAAAGATATAATGTTAATTACCTAAATTTAAATACTGTATGTGACAGAAAATGAAGAACACTCCAACAAAATTGGGAATAACGATTAATTAACAAACACATTTTTACACATTTTAGTTTGTTAACAATCTTCAAAATTCATACCACAGCAGGCTTGTATTTGCACCACTTACGACTGAAATACATCACCAATTAAGTCACGTAGATTGGATTAATGGGCAAATATAAATCTTAGTCTCGGATTACTAAAGGTTTTTCCCAGGGAATCTTAGTAACTCAGAACTTAAAGTAAAATTTTAATGCAGCTTGTTTCTATGCTTGTGTGTTTGCTGTTTGAACTTTGCACGTGTTTCACTGTAACCCACATGGATAAAGGCTCTGAGAAACATGAGCGGTGCTAATCTTCCACGACAGGCTGTGCACCGCGCTGCCACGTTCACCCTCTACTTAGCCAAATACGCACTCACCGTTTCCCCTCTCTCTGTTAAATTAACAGAAGCACTTTCTGCACTGTTACGCCTCAAACAGCTCACAGTGTTTAGCCTAACAGCAAATATCACTAATTAAGTTTAGCGCAGCAATTACAGGCCAACAAACCCAATTCATTTCTTATAAATTAGTTCTTTTAATGATTTAAGCATCAGATTGGGAATTGACAGCGATAAACAATGAGCCTGTGCTCAGAAAATGAGAACTACAATAATTAAATATTAGGTTGCAGGTTCAATTAAACGTAAGCATTTCTTTCTTTATGTACTGTCTTATTTATTTATTTACATTTAACTGTTTTATGTATGTCAGTATTTTTCGCAGCAACCTAAACAAAATGCACCATTCACCATACATTTTTCCTGATTTTTTTTTTTTAAAGGGGGAAAAAAGGACAGCTCTCCTGCTTATCCTTAAATGAAAGTGGATTACCTATGGGGTACCTACTGTAATCCGTACCTCTCACATAAAGATTGGCCGGGGAGGAGTAGCGCACTCCTTGCGAGTTTGATGCTACACACTCATATTTCCCCTGGTCTGTCTCCTCGGTCCGCTCAATCTGCAAGGCACCTGGAGACAGGGAGAGCGAGAGAGCGAGAGAGAGAGAGATTGTGGGAGGGAGAGATTGAGGGAGGAAGGGAAAATGTGTGACAAAGGAGCGGGAGGTGGTGAAAAACAGAGATTGAGAAAAAGACAAGGTGCGGGAGGAAGGATTGTGGGAGATTCGAAATGATAGGGAGGAAACGCAGTCAAGAGAATGAGGAAGAATGAGGAAACGATGGTTGGGATAAAATTAATAGGAAGAGTGAACGAATGAACAGATGGAACAAGGGTGGGCAGGGAAAGATAGATAAAGAGGCAGCCAGAGTGACAGCGGTGCAGGAAGGAAAAAAGTGGGAAGAAAAAAAGACACATAGAAAATGTTACATATATTAAACAAATGATTTATAAATAGGCTTATTTTAACAAAGAAAAGAAACCCACTGTATTTCATTAACATTTACATGTCCTCCTTCTACTTCTTCCTTCTCCTCCTCCTCCTCCTTTGGCTTCATAGCTCAGAATAATATCAACATAATAATTTCCTCATTGATCGCTAAATCCTCATCACACTTTCAGAATTCCATCTACCAACCCCTACTTATTTTCCCTAAACCTGACTAAAATATTATTTTTTTCGTGCCGTTTGAAAACATTATGCAGAATCGCCAGCGGCTTCTGAGCGAGAACGAGTGAGAGCGTAAACCAAATTGAGGTGGAAAACACAAAAAGAGGCACGGTGAAGGTTTTTTTTTTTATTCGCTGGAGGGATTGAGCTCCACCTTTTTTCCATTCTCTCACTTTGCGTGCAGAAAGGGGGGCATGACAAAGCATTATGCTGATGCAGGAGCTGAGGGATTTACTCTCAGCTCTCCTCTCCAGAACACCAGAGCAACTCCGAGCTAAGGAATCTCTCGAGGTGCAACTTAGACAGACTAATTATCACATTTTATTAACTTTTTACCCCAAATTTAGTAGCTTCTAATTTTCACCCTGGTCTTCAATATTGAGCAACAGCTATGAAAGTGTATTGCTAGATGGCATTAAATGTCTTTGAGGAACCATGTGCTACTGCTAGCCATGAACAAATCAACACGGACAGTTCAGAGGCAACCTGGAATGACTTAGAAGCAATTATTAAGGACACAAAGTATTGTTTATTGGCACACGACCAAATAGTGGAAAAAAATTGCGTCTGTTTCAAAGGCAATCCAGTGCAAACCCCTGCCTCGAACCCAACCTTTCCAGGACAGACTCTTGATCCACCCTAACCCTAACCAGGATAAACCACTTCCTGAAAAAGAACTAACAAATGAGTCAGTCGGGTTTAACCTTATTACGCTATACACTACGCAAATACTCTCTTTCACTATCTCCACGTACTTGCTCTATTTACTCTTTAGAAACAGGCAATTCTGCTGTCTCCAGCTGACACAGATGTTAACTGGTGCTGGTATAGGAAATATTTAGAGAGCTCAGTAATTCTTCTGTGTTCCCAGCTGAATTCAGGTTTCCAGGTCAAGATTTACCACTGGAGTCCAAAAACATGACAGAGCTTAACAGAACCTGGACGTCAGCCTAATGATACAACTGCGGATGAATCGGAGCAAGCTAGAACTAATTGGTCAACATTATAATCTGACCTCGTAAAACTCTTGCGGCTGAAGGGAATCGAATCCTTAAATTATAATAACAAGGTTAAGTGGGAAAACTAACCAGAAGACAAAACATTATATGTGTACAGTGAAGCCAGACTGTGTTTTAAGCTTCAGGGTACTTGGTTTGGACTACTTTTGCATCAGGACTTTCTATATACAGAGGGTACGGAAGGTATTCAGACCCCCTTAAATTTTTCACTCTTTGTTATATTGCAGCTATTTGCTAAAATCATTTAAGTTCATTTTTTTCCTCATTAATGTACTGTACACACAGCACCCCATATTGACAGATTTATTAAAAAAGAAAAACTGAAATATCACATGGGCATAAGTATTCAGACCCTTTGCTGTGACACTCATATATTTAACTCAGGTGCTGTCCATTTCTTCTGATCATCCTTGAGA
>JAOVVA010000024.1:7345070-7357717 GCA_028565275.1 Leiocassis micropogon
CCTAAGCACACAGCTAAAATAACGAAGGAGTGGCTTCACAACAACTCTGTGACTGTTCTTGAATGGCCCAGCCAGAGACCTGACTTAAACCCAATTGAGCATCTCTGGAGAGACCTAAAAATGGCTGTCCACCAACGTTTACCATCCAACCTGAAAGAACTGGAGAGGATCTGAAAGGAGGAATGGCAGAGGATCCCCAATTCTGTTGCATCTTTCCCAAAAAGACTCATGGCTGTATTAGATCAAAGGGTGCTTCTACTACATACTGAGCAAAGGGTCTGAATACTTAGGGCAATGTGATATTTCAGTTTTTCTTTTTTAATAAATCTGCAAAAATGTCAACAATTCTGTGTTTTTCTGTCAATATAGGGTGCTGTGTGTACATTAATGAGGAAAAAAATTAACTTAAATGATTTTAGCAAATGGCTGCAATATAACAAAAAATGAAAAAAGGGGGTCTGAATACTTTCCGTACCCACTGTACATTCCATATGGGTTGCCTTACTTTGAGTGGACTTCAGGAAGCTTCCAAACTTCCGACATTTTTGAGGTTCTTGAGAATTTTTTTTTTTTGTTTGTTTGTTTTCCACCAGTTGGAAGGCGGGAATCATGCATTCAAATTATTACTTAGTCATTCACTGCTCCTTGTCTAACTGCTACTCATGCATCACAGGACAGCTTTCAGTCATGGAGGCGGGGTACATACCACTGTACCACTTTAAACTCGAATCTTCTGAATCATTTTTTTTTCTTTGACCTTGTTTTTCACCTCGTTGATCTTCCTGCTGAAAAACCTTCCATTTAATAAACGATGTGAAGCAAGAATAAATAGTGACTTGCCATTCCCTTAGCCACAACCTGTCATAATGCATCTTGCTCTACACCTTGCCCATCTAAAGGTTTCAGTGTTTCGAGGCACTGAATTCACCAACACACGCGCACACATGCATGCACACACACATGAACAGAATATCCCTCCTGGGAGATGCTGTTCTGATAATAAGAGGAGACGAAAGCCTTGGTCTGTCTCTCACAGAGCTTCTCTGTAGTTAAGAAGAGGCAATCCTGGCAACAAATTTATACCAACCAACCAACCCACCCACCTAGCCCCAAACACACACAAACACACACACCCAAGCCCTGGCAGCAGAAGACCCCAGATTGATCCAGAAGATTCAGGTGGAACAGACTAATGAGAGCACTGCTCATACGAAAAACAAGCAACCGCCTGCAACGTAATAGCTTGTGTTTGTGTGTGTGTGTGTGTGTGTGTCTGTCTGTGCATCCATGGAAAATACAACAGTATCATTTTCTTTCTCACTCACTAGGTGCTTTCCACCTACATGCATAAAGCTCCTTACACACACACACACACACACACACACACACACACACACACACACGCACACACACAGCACACCTCTTGTTGGGTGTTATGCAAAGCAACAGGGGTCTTAGGAATAAATGTTTTTTGAGGCAAAACTTTTCTTTTGTTAAATACTGTTTCCATACTGTACAATTAAATATGCTACTAAATGCCTACCTTCGCTTCATCTTTCATGTGCAATATCATAAAAAAATTCCAGTCATGCCGCAGCAATCAACATTAATTTAGCACAGAATAGTAGAAACTGGGACAAATATATAAAATGTTTTATGCAGGTGCATGTGTAACAATTGCTAGATGGGTTGGGCTTTGCAGGGGGAAAAAAAGCATTGGGTCAAGATTTGGTTACATTAAAAAAAATCTCCATTTCTTTGACATTAGAATGATAAAAAATGTGATCTCAGGGACTTTTATTTATAACTGTTTCATGGTTGTTGGTGCTAGATGGGCTGATTTGGGTATTTTCTGAACAGACGTTTCAAAAAATTGACAAATCTGCAGAAGAAAAAAAACTTGCGAGATCAGAGCAGAATAACCAGCCTCCAGATGACATGAAGGCTCCTGTATGCTGTAGTAACTTACTCTAAATAATCACCCTTTACAGCCATGATGAGCAGAATAGCATCTCAGAACTTGAGGTAGATGGGCTACAACAGCTGCAGAGCAAATAAAAACTCTGAACTTTTTGCCATAGACAGCTACAAATAGCTGGAAAAAGGCTGAATTTGTCTAGTCCAGAGTTTGACAGGAATCACAGCAGTTAAAATGAATAAAAACTTATTGTTAGCAATATCGTCTGTGCTGTTGATAAGAAAAATATCAATAATGTTCGTGGCAACTTTTGCCCCAAATTGCCCCAATGCCATGATTTCTGCTTATTTTTGTATTCATAACCAGCTCAGAAATTTTAATGGTGTTTGGCCCAGGTGTGCCCTAAAAAAACACTCCAATCATGCCAATGCTAAATTTGGCTAAGCAGCCCGTCTGTGCTTCCTCTACAAGAGCTTACGTGTGCTTCTCTAGTGAAGTCATATTCCTGTCAAAGTCAGCCATTTATGGAAATAACTTTCCGGTGTTTTGCAGCACTTGTCAGAGATCCGAAAGGCATACGGCACGCCATTGATCAGATGCTGAAGCCCGACCAACTTCGCATTCAAACAGCCAGCAGTGTGAAAATACCTCAAAACAGCAGCCTGGGGGTTTTAACCAACATGGCGTCAGTTGGGAAACTTGTTCAAACTGACTTCAAGATGAGTGTTTCGAGCTTTTCCGCACCCGTAGCCCCAACCTTGGCTCCTTCTCTATCTCTGTCAGTATGCACTTCTTAGACGTGCGCTTGGTTTTCTGCAAAATCGCCTCCCTGCGGAATTTCTGAGCACCGACTTCTCAGACTGCCTTGACACGACGGGGGCAAAAACACAAAAAAGAAGCAAGAAACGAGGTTGTCTAAGGCAGCACGTTTCCTCGCACATGTCTGCTGCAGGGAAAAGACATTGAGAATATGGGGGAGACTGTGAATATGTGTGTTTCAGATTGTGTGCTGTCATGCATAAGTTTCAGGTACGCTAAGCTGTGTGTGTTCTGCTTGAGTGCAACCAATCACAATTGCCATCTGTCATGCTCTAATGTATTCATACACTCACAGCTACACACACACACACACACAGGTAACGCTGCACGCTGAGCCTCTGGCAGCCACACTTCTCACGCTGACCCGTAGCAACACATGCAGGTGCAAAGCGCGATGTAAAATTGCTTACAAGTAGAAATAAATTAAGCACTTAGAGAAATAGACGTATCCTAATTGTGAATATTATCAATAATACAACTTAAGCTGGAGTAAACGAGTATGTTTAAAAAATAGATTGTGTTGGGTTTTACATTTAGAAAGTGTATCGCATGATTGTATACCTTGTTTCACAAAACCTTTGCAATTACTATGGTTACTTGTATTATATAGGGCTTGTGATATATTATATTAAACTAAGCCGCACTTTTATCATTGTATCTCTCACATCTGCATTTTTGTTACTACCTTCGGGCTGTATTGAAGGTTAGAGCCTTAAATTCAAGCATATGCCAGTAGTCACTTGTCTGAAAAATGACCCTTATTCAGCCTTGTACTGCATGAATTCTTAACTTAAATGGCTCATTAAGATTATTGAAATTAACCAACACAGTTCAGGCTTAAATAATGTCAATTTATAATTTTTTTGTATGTGTGTTTGTGAACGTCTGTCGAGGCAGAGTTTCTTCTTTTAACACCTGCTCATGAGCCTACAGTACTGTATAGAAACGGTGCAACAGAAAATACAGAACATATAGCCAAAAGTATGTGGACACCTGGCCATCACATTCACAGGTGGGTCTTCCCCAAGGTGTTGCCACAAAGCTAGAGCCATGTAACGCAAACATTTTCCAGTGTGACAATACCCTTGTGCAAAAAGTGAGGGAAACTAAGAAAATCCAGGGACAATCACACCTTAAAATTGGGTGAAAAGCCTTTAGATGAAATCTGACATTATTATAACAG
The DNA here is from genome assembly GCA_028565275.1 of Leiocassis micropogon. Taxonomy (NCBI): domain Eukaryota; kingdom Metazoa; phylum Chordata; class Actinopteri; order Siluriformes; family Bagridae; genus Leiocassis; species Leiocassis micropogon. Next base: position 7,348,991 of record JAOVVA010000024.1, read on the forward strand.
TAAAAGAGAAGACCACCTCCGTGTTACTGCCTATGTATTTGAAATAGGTGAACGTGGGTGTGATATTCAGAAATTCACATACTTTTGGCCATGAAGTGTATTTACTGATAAAGCTAATCAGAAAATGTGGAACCATAAGCGGCTATTTTACATTTGAAACCAGGTATGTGTAGTACATTACTTTTTAATAATAGACAATTTTTTTTTTAGTTATTTAATTACCAACAATCCCAGATTTACAGCCTGACAGAGAAAAAGCTTTAATGCCACTGTCGTAAACCAATTAAGGAGCAGGGAAAATCACACTACTTTACTTGATGGATACATTTCTCAAATAGGGTTAAGAAATAATTTCTTCCTTAAGTTGTTTTATATATACAGTACACACACACAGGGTGGATGAAAAGTAACTAGGGATTAATAAATTAGTAATAAAGTCCATATTTAAAAAAAAAAATTTATTGAAACAAATTGTATGTACTTTATCCCATAGGACCAGTGGCATCATCCAGTTTCCTCAAATGGCCAGGGATGGAATGCACAGGGTTATGAAGAAAGTCGTTTACTGAGAACCTCCTGAATCAGTGCAAGGCTTTGTCCTGTACATCTCCTATTTGCGTAGCCCCACAGGAAAAATCACATTTGGACTCCTTGGAGGCCATTCATGAGGTCCATTTCGTCCCAGCCAAGGTCCTGGAAAATGCTGGTCTAACCACGCACGCACAGTAAGAGCAAAACGGGGTGGTGCACCATGGGATGTCGCTCCACTGATTCTATAGCTATTTAAAAAATTGCCTAGTTGATTTTCACCCACACTGTGTATGTATGTGTATATATATATATAATATATATATATATGCAGAAAATATGCAAAAATACTGTGGTTATCCCAAATAAAGGATGAAGAATTGTGGCTTGCTGATTATCTAAGAAATAAAGCAATGAAAGGTGTCACAAATGTCACGAAACAAACAAACAAACAAACAAACATAAATAAATAAATCAGGAAAAACAAACTCTGTGTAGTGGTGCAAAACATTGTATAATTATGGTCATTAGTTCTACTGTATGCTATGAAGCAATTATCATCTATTTTTAAAAGACAGCATTATCTAGTGAATAACATTTTTTCAGATACAAATAATACCAAAAGGTTGAGGAGAATGTTAAAGGCCGAATGATAAAACGAAGATGAGGCACATCTCACTTTCTCCCAAAACCATTAAATCCATAGTAGGTTCGTGGGTTGTTGGTTCTTTCAGTATTTTCTTTGTTCATGTAGAAATTCGGTGCTTGTCTATCATACTGCTAGCACAGGCATAAGGGCAGTTAAAATCATACCATAATGTTTAATAATATCATAATGTCATCATATCCACTGCATATATGACACGTCCCGATTTACCATATAAAACATATATAACAATACTGTGTTTAATACATATCTTATGCAACCGGCTCTCACTTTCCCTCACACACAAATACAGTATGTGCATGCACGCACACACACACACGTCCTTTTGAGGGATTTGAATTGCACCCAAAAAGCTCCATTAGCTTATTGTTAATCTCGCCTTGCTGAGAACTGGAACCAGTGAAATGTCATTGAATTCAGAAGTAATCCTTCTTGCCTAGTGCCACAGGCAAAGTGGAGTGAATGGGCACTGAAACACAAAAAGGGTAGGAAAGTGGAAAGTTTCGGGACTGCAAAAAAAAAAAAAAGCATGGTTAGCATAACATTTCCCCAAAGCAGCTCAGGACAAAACCGAATGTGGAGAGCAGAACAGGGAGAACGCTAAAACAGCAAAAAATAAATAAATAAATACATTTGCCATCTCTATGACAGCAAAGCTGGTGTTTTTTGGGGGGTTTTTTTGTGATGAAAGGCATGATGGGTGTCACGGCTCGATTTGAAGTTAATAACCTTGTTCTGATGCTGACAGAGACGCGGCGGCCCTTGTCCGAGTGATTAGTACTCCTGCTTCTTTTTATTATGCTCTTTTTTATTACCCTGTTATCCTTATCCGTAGCGATAACGAGCATGCCCTAATCAAAAGCTCAGGCTGAGTCACACGCTGGAGTGTGTGCGTCATTATCCTGACCCTCAGAGAGACATGAGAGAGGACAAAAGAGAAATATCGAAAGAAAGGGGGGGAAAATGAATGCAGAAATAATGAGAGGCAAACGGACAAATATAATACAACTGGGGTAATGAGAAGGAAAAAAAGCAACACTTTGTATATGATTTCTGTTGCTGCATATTAGATTGTCACCCCTATTCGCAATCTTGCGTTGTCTCTGCGGCCCTGATCTCCGTGTCTCGCCACACATCACACTTTGTCCTTTTCAGTCTCACTGCCTCTCTTTTAAAGGTAGATCAGTGCACACTTTTGTGCATTCTGAGACCCTCATCTGCTCTCACTCTCTCCCGTCTAGCTTTCTGTGACTCATATCGAAAAGTGGCTTTCTCAACATAACTCACAATCACACCATTCCTGGTATACAGCTGTTACGTGTGGCTCTGTTTAGATGAAAGCAGGCTGATATTTTTTGTTGATGAACACCTGTAGATTGGGATAAACGAGAAAGTATTTGTTTCAAGTAAGAAAGGAAAAAGCAAAAAAAAAAAAAAACCTTTTCTGCAGCGAATGAATGAATATGTGTGTGTGTGAGCCATTACGAAACACATCAACTGTCGTCTTAGACTAATCAAGCATTAGCCTATTTACCGTGTTGCTTTTCATAGTTAGCAAAAACACAATGTCAGGGCTTTCAGTTGATGAAGCGACATGACAGGTCGACTAGTCTTGTTCTTGTCAGGGAACAGGTGCAAGGAAATGATGTCGTGCTCCTTAGCGGGAATCAGGATGCAAGAGTGACAGCGTTAAGCATTGCTAACGCATTGAGCTTAAGATGATATAATACCAACTAACAATTTAGCCATAACAGTATACTTTAACTACACACAGCACCATCATACAGATATCTTAAATGTTTAAACACATAGTCAGTGTTGTGATATTACAGTAGCTATACCTTGTATAAACATTTTTTCATTGGTTAAATTGCCAATAATCGACGAAATGTTTAATTAGATCCTTGCAAAATCTGTTGAACATTTCTGTGGGGAAAATTTGCACTGACGGACAAGCGCTAATCAGCTAGCATATTTTCCATTTTATTATATTTTTTTTCTGTCCCTGTATTTCAATTTGTTTTATAAATCAGCTTAGCAATGCCCCAACCCAGTTTTATCATTATCCTAAACAAATCCAAAGAATTCCAACTAGCTAGCTTTAACTTTAGCTTGCTTTAACCTTGCAAACTAAAAAGAATAATGTTCATAAGGCAGCCTTATTCCACTTAAATTTTATTCCATTTAAATAACTGGACAATTATAATGGCTGTTACTAAATGCACTCAAAAGTACAGTAGTGAAGGCCGTTCATGAACGATTCATTCTTTTTGAACGAGTCTTTAACGTGACTCAGAAGAACGAGTAGACGCTATGCAGTGCAATACACAGGAAACAGAATTGAGCGGTTCTTCCCATGAGTCTTCTAATCCAAATCGTTCGGGTTTTTTTGTCTCACGCGACTCCCGTAGACATTATGCAGTGCAATAGATTATGCAGTGCAAAGGACTAAAAGTCTCATGAGAAAAAACTTTTTCATTCTGTTTCTTGTGTACTGCACTGCATAGCGTCTATGAGAGTCACGTGACAAAAGAACGAACGATTCGGACCAGATGATATGAGAGGTGAGCTGTTCATTCTGTTTATCATAATATGTCCTTAGGTGCATTGTAATATTTTCATTACTGGAAATATAGTGAAAAATTTGCGTATGTAGACGTGTTGGGGGTCTGTTTATTGAAAATGTATCATTTTATTCTATTTCTGATCAAAAGAATGAAAATAACCCAAAGAACTCAAAAAAAGATTTGTTCATTTTAATGAACAAGATTTAAAGAACCGAGTCACTAAAATTATCCAAACTTCCCATCACTACTCAAAAGGCACTTAAAGTTTTGCTAGATATTCAGGTAGTTAGATAATGGTAGGGATGAAACTCGTTAATCAGATCAGAACTAGTACACTCTAAGTGAGTTGTAGATGGTCAGGAGTAAGCACCACTTTCCAAAAAGTAAATCAGGACATTTTTTGAGACAAAGCTAACAAACATTTTGTCACATCCAACTGTAGTTTCTGTTAGCTCGTTTAGATATTTCATACTTATAAAGGGTGTTCGAGTCAAACCGGGACTTTTGGTTGTGCAGAAGTACAGAGTATTGGAGATGTTATACTAAATAACTATCACAGTTATGAGAGTAAAAACCCGTATACTTTATTTCTCTATATAATCTCCTGCTACACTAATGCACTTATCCAAACGTTTCACTAGTGCTTGGATACCATCAAGGTAGAAAGTTTTCTTAGTATGCTAGAGACATAATCAGGCTGCCTGCATAACTTCTGAAACATTGGCCTCCCAGGAGCTCCTTTAATGGCCCAAACATGTGGAAATGGCTTGGAGTGAGGTCAGGACCGTACGGGCGACGTGGCAATAACTCCCAGCCAAGTTTCTGTACCGTGCCAGTGGTGCTCGTGACTGAGTGTGTGTACAGTTCCTTTCCTGTACAGACATATCCGTCTCTTCCTGAAGTTGGCGACAAGTTATTCAGCGAGTTTCAAAGATCAGGCGTTGTTGAATGTTTACAGGAACGACTGCAGTGGGTTTCAAACCACCTCAGTCAAGATCATCATTCATGGACGTATTGAAAAAGTTTGCACCATTCAAATGTTTTACTGCAGCTCATCACCATACTGTGCTAAAAAATAGTTTTTTACTCCATCATTCGGGAGAAATCTCATCACAAGTCCTGGAATGCCCATTGCATAATACTCACGATGTGGCTTTACAGTATATTTCATTTACATCAATAATATCTATATATAATAACATCTTTTTTTATACAAGAAATATTCATTAAAGAATTACCTATAGTTCAAAATACAACATTTTAAGACAGGGGAAGGCTAACAACAGTAAAACAACTAAGAAATTCTCCTTTCAAAGCCAATGCATAAAGTAAATAGATACTGGAAAGTCCAGTGATCAATCATTTGATTAAACACTTCATAAATATTTTTACATACATCGATAATAAATACATAGATAAATATATACCCACATGTAGAGATACAGGTAATACCCCCTCTAACAGTAGGTGTGTGTCTGTGTGTGTGTGTGTGTGTGTGTGTGTGTGTGTGTGTGTGTGTGTGTGTGTGTAGGTAGACTTCCATTAGAGTAGGACAACAGAGCAAAAAATACTTGTAAACGTCCAAAGTTGCTCTTGTTAGCTATGAGACTGAACAAAAAGCTGAGTGCTAAGTTTAACTTTTTATATGAAATAACCAGTTCTAACAAGGATTTCATATTTAATATATACAGTACAGTAACAGATATAGGCATACTTCTGTGACACTACAGATTTCCTCTAGATTTGTTTATCGTGTCTGAATATCAAATGTAGGATGAATGAAACGCAAGATCTAATGATGTCCCAAAATGTAAAAAAGTAATGTAATAGCCTTGTACTGAGAGTCTTGGTATCTGTTCTAAACACATCCTGGGCTCATAAAGCATGGGCGGCTCTGGCCAAAGTGGTATTTGGCCTCGTGTCAAATCTAATTGATGACCACTGGAGTAAATTCTCTAATCACAGCCTTCTGTTTAGGCTCCAGTCGCAAATTACAGTCTCAAAAAAAAAAAAAGCTTACTGAGCTGAGCTGCAGTAAAAAGCAGTGATTTCAGCAATGACTGCCTTTCCCAAGGTAGCCTTTCATTTGATCGCTGGATCAACAAGCAGACAATCTAACCTCTGAACTAGCATCAGATTAAAACCTCTAAAACAAAACATATCCAATTTACTGTGTGCAGATTTGTGTGTAACATTAATACGGTATGATTTATAATATAAAAACTGATCAAACACCTTTTCCCCCTCCCTATAATTATAATATTATGCTTCGGCATAATATAGATTTGGTACATAACAATAAGTGACCAGGTGACCACTAGCACCCTGAATGGGAATGCTTTTTTTTTAGCATTTCCTGCTAATCTAACGCAGAGATCATCAGCCTGCACCACTATTCAACAGACAAACAGTTCTCTGTTACATACCTGATCGTAGCTGTTTAATTCGGCCCTGGCTGAGCGCCGGCTCCACGGGAAGGAAGTCCTTGAACCAGGAGATCTCTGGATCGGGGATGCCACTGGCAGCGCAGAGCATGGTGGCGGTGCGCGTCCGCTCCACCACCTTCAGCTGGGGACCCATGTCTATACTGGGGAAGCCAAATGGCAGCAGGTCCTCTGCACATCGACACAGAGAAAACACAGTCAGGATGCAGGTAATGAGACATGTGCAGTACACTAAACAATGAAGAGTCATGCTACTCAGCATTAGTTTTAATAGTCTTATTAACCCCACCTGACAGGTTCTCTTTTTAGCATGATCACTGTATTATGCAAAAACAAACAGTTTAAGAAAGTGTATAACATTCATGATTTCATTCATGTACAGTACACAGCATGGTATTTGAGAGTATAATATAAATTGTACTTTCAATAACATAATAGTGTATGCAAAACATACCGTAACAATAAAGAGTTAATAGAAAAACTCCTTTTATTTATTCCTACTGAAAAAATAAGGAATTCACTAACTTAATTAGTAAAAATCTGTTATTCCATTCTTTAACTAAAAAATATGTCTAATCACTGCTATGGTGAAGTTTTATGTAAGGACACAGTATGTGTATTTAGGATTCACAGAAGGAGTCTCCAGTGTCAAATTTTCTCACCACTGGAAACAAAAGGCTTTGTAGTACAACAATGACAACATGTATTTCGTGTATACGGGACTGTGCAAAAGTCTTGAGCCACCACTCATTTCTTCATACTGCATTATTTTATTTTTTTTAGATGAAATAAAAAAATATGAGAATAAATGTTTTATTGTGACAGGATGCAAAGTGCCTAAAGATACAATTTAAACATTGGTTGTTTACGTAAAAGCCTTAGCAGCAACCTCATTTTCTCTCTTGTCTGTTCCATCCACTCAGCATTCAGCATCACCAGTATACTAACCACCAGCCTGATCATCTGTCATCATCTGCATCAATATTTAGATGTTTCTTTTAATGTCTAAATGATTCCTACTGTAGATTAACAAACAAAAAACATTCCTCCGGAACTGGTCAAGTACAAGGACTGGACTGAAAATAAGACAAAAACTTGGCAAAAAATGAGAGCCAAAAGAAGTCCTTCAGGAAGCCTGGAGAACTATTCCTTGAGATTATATTAAAAAAAAAAAAAAACAAGGTCTGGCTCTTTGAAGCAAAATATGAAGAAATGAGGGGTGAATCAAGACTTTGGGATGGTACTATATATATTATATATGTTTAGATGTAACATTTAGATGTTAATACAAATATACGGTAGCAAATATAAAGTGCTGTGTTGTGCAATGTATGTCAATGGCAAAATGACGTAAATAATAATTACTTTCCTGCATGCACCGTCATGTTTTATTCATTATTAAGACTACAGAAGTATAAAGCTGGAAACATAATTATAATTCTCCAATGCTATCTCAAAACTACTTTAATCTTAGACACTCCTGTGACCACATCAAGGCCTGTATACAGCTCAAGGTTCTAATTTGGAAACTTGAGTTTAGAAACTTGAATGCTGAGCCTTTGATGAATATTAAATCGTACAATATTTGATATGATGATACATCCTGTACACTCTGAGCTGTGTTTGGCCGTCATTTTCGTTTTTAAATCTTCAAAAGGGATGAATGAGAGTTGGAAATAGAGTCGATCAGCAGAAGCATAGACACTTGTGGCACCAGTCAGGGTAGCTTGCTCTTGTAATTTGAGTAATTAACTAATAGGATGATGAAGGGCAGGAGAAGCACTTTGCACGGTAATATTTTTAAATTGATGATGTGGATCTTGGTGTTAAGTATTACGGAGAGCAGAATAGTTCCATGTTGATTTTCTGGTATAAATCTGTTTATATCCATTAAAAAATCCGCAGCAGGAAACAAATATGGATTTCTCGTGTCATTCTGAGTTATTTGACAGTTAATAGTCAACATTTGCTCACTGCAAAGCTTCAATCCTACTAGCTTATACCTGTTTTCTAATGCAACCGTGAATCTGTCATAATCAATACTGGAATTTCTCTCTCTTGTGATGTGATGTGTTTCTAGACAGCTTATTAAAACAGGAGGTTTTATTTCCCTGCTAAACTGCATTAGGTACAGATTTCACATTTTCTCAGCATTACCACTTTAATGACAAAACAACAAAGCTGCCATTAAAAATATCGTGGTGTATTTAAATACAGTCTGTCTGCAAAAATAGACATCTTCCCACACTTTGTTTCTAAAAAAAGACAATTCTCTAGCTAACACCCTGAAACAGTACACACTGCTTTAGTTCTAAGGTTTTGTAAATGAGCATTTCAATCATTTGATAGGTGCTCATTACAATTTATTTCTACACTTGCTGCAGATTCGCTTCCAATGTATGATGAAGTTTCTGTGCAATGTGAAACGATGAGAAGAAAGACACACCACCCACATCCAGCACACTGGTTATTGCTCATCGAGCCTCAAGCAGGCAGAATTCATTAACACACAGCATAAATA
>JAOVVA010000024.1:7357763-7386886 GCA_028565275.1 Leiocassis micropogon
ATATGTAGAAAACTCAGGAACAACACGCTTTGATTCTTAAATGGAAAAGAATAGGGCGTAATTATATACCTACATAATGAGTATGCGTGAACGCACGCACCTCAGCAAGGACTACGGCAATTACACAATGCACAGCAGGGGAAAAAAGGGATGGGCGCTGCATAGAAGCTAATAATTATTTGTTCGGTTTAATTGAAAAGGCAGGGAAGACAAAAAAAGTCTGAGTAAACATAAGGAGGTGGGTCAGTGTTCCAACTGTGTTCGAGAAGAAACGAGTACCAGTGGTTCTATTATGTAAAATCTTGAACTCGTGTGCACCGACCAAGCTATAAAACACTGCTTTTACTTTTACTTTATTAACACGAGACATGGTGATTTTCATCCAACGTTTAAGTAAATGCTGGACTTTTGATGGTGCAGAATAACACTCTTTTTTCCTTTCTGTATAATCTTCTGCTATACTAATGCACTTATCCAAGCGTTTCACTAGTGCTTGGAAACCACCAAGGTATAAATTATTCTCAGTATCTTGGAACCCGAGGCTTGGAGCGAGATCAGGGCTGTATGGGGGATGTTGCAAATAACTTCCAGCCGATTTCCTGTAATGTGCAAGTGGTGTTCGGGAATGATTGTGTGTACAGGTCCCACAGACAGACGAGTCTCTTTCGCAAGTTATTTGTTAATTATCGAGAATCTGCCATTTCAGTCTCTGAATGTTTATAGAACGACTGCATTGGGCTTTGAGCCACCTCATTTGGGATTGTCATTCATAAACATACGGCCTTCTTTAGGGGCGTTTTCACATTAGGCACGATTGATTTGTACCGTGCCCTGGAACAATTGTGTTCTCACTAATCAAAATGAACCAGAATTTTTGGGTCAAGACACATTCACTTAAATGTTTTACTGCAGCTAAGAGTCTCATCACCGTACTGTGCTTGAAGTCTTCTGTAAATGTTAATTGTTGTTACGCCTTTATTCATTAGAAACTTCATCACAAGTCCTGGTTTGACTTGATTGCACCTTATATAATAGTCATACTAACAGTATATGCCATATTTAGCATCAATGACCATATCATCATACAAACCTTTACCAGCCTGTATTTCTCTTTCTTGATGTTACACACAACACACAAAATGTCCTCTATTACTGTCCATAAATAAACATTACTTTTTCCTTAATGAAAGCTTCCTACGCTAATTATTGTGTTTCTATAAGAAAAAAGTCTGATCTGATTATTATTATTAGACTAAGATTATGTTCAGTGTCTGCCAAGGAAATGCCTGTGAATAAGTTACTAGGAAAACAACACTGTATTAAAATCAGTATAATAATAATAATAATGATAATAATAACACATTTTATTTAAATAGGCACCTTTCTAGTCACCCAAGGTTACTCTACAAAATTGAAACAAGAAATAACAACGACAATAACATCAGAGAATAAATTACATTAAAACACAATGACAGCGAATCACCTAAAACAGATAAAGTCATATGGGGATGGGAGTGCAGCCTTATATCATGTGAGATAAGCAGCTTCTGAATAAATGGGCCTTAAGACACAGTTACGGAAGAGAATTCCAGAGACGAGAAGCATTGCGGTTAAAGGCTCTAGTTCCCATGGTGGTCGGGGGCGGGGGGGTGTTGTAAAGAGGACCCTTGATGAGTAAGAGCGAAGAGTGCGAGAGGGGTGTAAAAGGCTACGCGCTCTGATAGGAGCTCTGAGAGGTTCTTTAATAGTGAGGAAGAACATTTTAAACTCTGTTTGGTATTTGGAGTTCTTGAAGGGATGGAGTCATGTGATGCATAATGTTTTTTCTGGTTATGATACGGGCAGCAGAATTCTGGATAAGTTCATGGAGTTTTTGTGGAAAACTAGATAAAAGTGAATTACAGTAATCAATGCGAGAGGTGACTGATGCATGTATGAGAACGGCAGCAGTGTGTGGGGTGAGGAATGAGCCTAATATAAACCTGTGATTTTTCTTGCAGCCAGAACTTGCCACTGTGACAGAAAACGAATCGATATTTTCTGACCTATCTGACAACAGCGCAGCGGTATACTGTAACTGTGTATGATATACAGTTTATTGTATACTGTATGTAACAATAGATCATGTGTTAATATGCAATATTCATTGGTCATTTTTAGACCTTTAGATTTCCACTGTGTTTACAATAGAAAAATATAAGAACAATACATGCTCTGCTTTTTGTTCTTTTTGTATTGGCTGGGGCTTCAACAAGCCAAATAGATTTTTCCCCTAATGTGACATCATGTAAGAAGAGCCCCTCCACTAGCTGGTTGGTCAGCGCTGCTGTTCTCTGTTGGGGCGGGGCTTGGCAGTAGCTTATTTAATTAGACACTGAAACAGCGCATTTGGTCGAGAAGTGAAACAGAAGGATATTTAACTTAACACACTTTAAAGGACCTCTGAGTCCTATGTTAACTTGTTGAATTGTTAAACAGTAAATTATGGGACCTTTAACGCACACGGCTAGCGCTCAAATCTTTCGTCTCTGGTTGTCTACATTTCCATTTCTTACTTTCATGAGCATATATAATTATGTTAATTTTATAGTAGCTGCTAAATAACACACACACACACACACACAAACATCTATTCACTCATTTCTCTTCACTAACTGCTGCTTTAAGGTCATGGTGGGACTAGAGCCTACAGTACAGTATGACAGAAACACTAGGTATAAGGCAGGAATACACCCCGGATCGGATTGGATGATAGTCCATGCACACACACATTCACACATGGACATGTTTTTAGAAAGAAACCAGTGATCTCAGATTTCGGTAACCCCCTCAATCTGGCATGGACTTCACAAATTTGCGTAAGACCTGTCGACCCATGTTAGATCCAATCTGTCTCAGTGTTGACTGAACATGTGCTTCGATAAAAGGGGGAAGACTGAAGGAAAATCTGATTTAAAAAAAAAAGATTTGTACAGAGATATATACTCCGTATGCAAGTGGAATATTCTTTTAAATTCTAAAACTGTTTCTGGATTTAAGTAAACAAAACATTTTTTTGTTTTCATTGTAGTCTCTGACCTTTGGACCACATTGTAAATCACCCCCCACCTAAACCTCCATATTTATCACCTTGTTAAGTACAGGTAAAAATAATCATCAGTGTTCATGGGAGCTAATGAATAATACGTTTTAGGATGAATCACTGAACTTTAAGGGCTTACAATTTAAATTCTGATTGAAGGTTTTTTTTTATCATAATTTTGTAATAATAATTTTAAAATGTTTATTTAAGTTTTAAATGGTCTGAATGCCGGTGGAAGTTATATTCCAGCCGGGAATAATAGTACAAAAAAGTGGCACTTTTACGCACCGTCCTGCGTGAAGGTGAGAGCTGTTTTAACCTTGCTGAGCTCAACCTAAACCTTCTGCCTCTGTATTACAGTTCAGCCAGGAGATTATGTGGGATCGAGAGGAGAAGGCGGATCCATGACAGGCTGAGGAGGCGTCTTCCTCTGAGTCAAATTTCTGCCTTGTAGATGAGCCATAGTAAGACGGCGTGAGACAAACAAGGACAGAGAGACAGGACAGCTCTTTGGTCTAAAGTTACTGATACACCTTTACATTTAAAATGCTCGTCTTTTACTGGGACATAAATATCCTGGATGCGATCCAAAATCTTTCAGGAAACAGAAGATGGTGCACAGATGTGCTTAATTTCAGGCATCGATAACCAGTCAGTGGCAGCTGGGCATGGAAAAATACAATGAAGCGAGCAGGAGGGTGGATGGGACCCCTCTGGGGGTCAGTCTGGAGAGGTGGCTTCGGTTTACATAAGAAAATTATGTGTTGTAAGGATGCCAGTGCATTGAGCCAACAATGGCCAGGCAAACATCTCATTTAATCATGAAACATCCACGAGATGAAGGTGAAAGACGCATACCTGGAAGACGAGAAAAACAGAACGATGTTGCGAGGATTGGACGGAGACAGATGCTTAAAGTGAAACAGACACTCACGGACACCAGAGGAAAAATAAAAGAAACATTCCATTAAGAGAATTCCAAAGAGATGCATATCTTCTCCAGCTCGTTCCAGTGCATGCTGGTACAGTACAGTTTCTGCCTGCATCCTTCACCAGCCGAGCAGAATAATCAGTCCTTCTCAACTAAGAACCATGCACCCAAGGCCTTTGGACATCCAGAAAGTGAAAGAGAGTGAGCGGAAACCTCTTGGACTTTTGCGAGAAAAAGTGCTTCAGTACACTTGACCTTAAAGAAGTTAAAGCAATACGGTCCCAAGCGTCTCAGACTTCATGTCTGTACTGTGGGTATGTGAGAGTGGGATGCATGTTACATAATTCTGCTTTTACAAAGGAAAGAGCCCTGCTGAGTAGGAAGCCTGGACAGTGTGTTCGTGTCCCTGCGTTAGCATTAGCCAGATGGACTGTCTCCATTCTGTAAAAAAATAAAAAATAAAATAAATCCTAAAAACAGCCACGTGCCCAAAGGAATGCCCATGACAGAGAGGACATTCGCCATGGCAACAACAAAGGTTATCCCGTTTCTCAGTTCGGAGAGAAATAATAATAAGTGCAAAAAGTACTACATTTCTCATTGCATATTTTTTCAGTGTATCTTTTTCTCTCTGAGGAACGAGGTGCGAAATGCAAGACGAGCGTCAGTGTGCCAAAAACCAAATGTGAGTATGGCACTCCTTAATGTTTCCTCCTCATCTCCTCCTCCTCCTCAAAACACAACAATGGCTTTTTAAACTCCTCCGGACGCAGCTGATGGATCACGGGTTGGCTAACACGGGGTGTTCTTTACAAGCGGGGCAGCAGCTGCTGCCTGATTAGGGCTCTATAATAAGCTTGTTTAATAGAGTTTGGTCACATCAATAAAAATCTGACTGACCCACATATCTCCTTGAGGGAGAACCGGAGGAGGATCAGCTCCATATGCCCAGGTCCATTGGGAACACGCAGCCGGGACACCCACAGCTGCAGCTGTTCTCACCAGCCTTGTTTGTCGGGTAATACACAAAGAATGACATTTTAATATTAATGAAATCAATACACCTTCCAGGGTGAAATAAATGCCTATTAAGGTACAATGTGTTTCCAAATTGCCATTACACAGCATCGGTCATTAGCCCAAAAAATATATATATATGCGCCACTTTCCCAGAGTCTAAGTACATGTGTTTGGTTTTATTTGTGCCACAAAAAATGAACGGGTATCAAAACCAGAAAATATGTAACACGCAACTCAGAAGGGAAGACATGATGCAAACTGCATAAAAACTAGACAAAGACACAACGGGATATAAACAGCATAGAGCTGTCAATCATAGGTAGACTGTCATTTCAATTCGATTCGATTTTTGATCATTGTAATTTTAAACCACTAAAGCTTATAGTCTGATACAGCCATTCGCAAACTTAGAAAGGTCGCTCCCAATTGGAAATTTGAAAATCTCCTGCGGCCTTTAATCACATATCTGATCAACGCACATGTCACTCAAAAAAGTATTTCTTTATAACTATATATTTTTATTTCATAAACAGACCAATTTTCTGTTCATGAGCCTAAGGCAATGCAATGCAAGGTAATAATGCATTCACATACACATAATGTATAATAAATGTAAAAAAAGGAAAAAAATGAGTGCAAGTTCTGAAACTTTTCATAAATATTATAAATTTAACATAAAACCTAATTAGCAAAAAGATCATTTAAAACGTTTTTTATTTATAGTAATAATGGCACATCCAGTACCATCATGAGCCACCAGGGGACGCAGCGCCCTGCAAAAGCTACATTTCTTCAAGGTTTTTTGAAATATTAAAAACTACTAATGGTACAGTATTTCATGAACAATTAAATGCTTTGTGGGGGGCACAGTGGTGTAGTGGTTAGCACCGTCACCTTTCACCTCCAGATTCCGGGGTTCGATTCCTGCAAGGTCTGTGTGCATGGAGTTTGGCTGTTCTCCCCATGCATGGTGGGTTTCCTCCGGGTACTCCTGTTTCCCCCCACAGTCCAAAGACATGCAGGTTAAGCTAATTGGCGTTCCCAAATTGGCCATAGTGTAAAAATGATTGTGTGTGTATGCATGGGTCCTTGGCACCCCGTCCAGGGCGTATCCAATCTGGTAAAGGCTCCAGGCCCCCTGCGACCCAGTATACAGGATGAAGCGGTATAGACGATGAACTCCATTCCAGTAGGTGGCAGTAATGCCCAACCCACCAATAAACACCAAAAGAAAAGAAGCAGCAATACTCTTGCAAAATGGGACTATTTTGCAAGTAATATGTAGAAGGTTCAAAGGGTTTCAGTTTACCTGCAAAAGCTGGGGTATATTTTTAAGGAATTACCCAATATTTTGACCATTTAACATTTCCAAGTTTATCTTATTTAAATTATCTATTTTATAAAGTGTAAATCACATTCTGAATAGAAAACTAACCCATTCGATTCCTTTTCAACCAAAAAATCCACACACACACAAAGGATCAACTAAACCGCATAACCAATTTAATGCCCAAGTTCTAATAAACTGGTCGCCTAATCAAAAGCTAAATGGAGAAGAAGATTTAGAAAATGAGACAATGACAGGACAGGTATAGAAACAAAACTAGAATCAGAAGAAGACAATACCACAACATGTCCTCAAAACACAACATGAAAATGAAAACAGTTACAGCTGCTTAAACTACTCTGCATGCCAAAAGAAAGAATTTCGATGCCCTCCCGTAGTCTGCATCGATGCACTTTACTATCTAACTGGCTCATTATATGTAATACCATTTTATTAGCTTCCATTTTATAGTCTATCCTGTTTCCAGGCAACCATAACATGGGACAAAGTAGAACACTGAACCTTTTTTGTGCCTGGTGAGATAGTTAATAAATTTGATTTGTTCGACCCTGTCAGTAATTGTTAATAACAGTCGTTGCAACTGGGATGTTATAGAAACCTGCAGTAAATAGGTGCTTACAATTTATAATTTGGAAGTGTTTTGTGAGCCTTCTGACCAATCACAGAGACTTGCGTATAGAGTCTGGACAGAATTTGATTAACTGTGGCATTAATACACCGCCTGGGCAAAAAAAAGTCACCATTTCAGGAGGGTCAAATTATTGAGTTGCATCAAACAAAGATGCAACTAAGAAGATGTGAACTGGAAGGATAGTGCTGAACCGTCAAAAACTGGTATGAATGGAGATCACTTAAACACTTGGTGAAGTTGCCTGGAAAAAAGAAAGAGCATTTCCATACCCACACAATGTGATGAGAATTCATAGGATTGGAACTAAAACCTTGTTAGTGAGACAAATCAGAAGAAAATGCTTCAATTTGCTAGGAAGCATAAAGATTGGACTTTGGAGTGCTGGGAAAAAGATCATGTGGTCTGATGAGTCCGGATTGACCCTATTCCAGAGTGATGGGTACATCACGGTAAGGAGGCAAGCCCTTGAAGTAATCATGCATAATGTCCAATGCATAAGCTTCTTGAATCCGTGTTATGATCTGGGGTTGCTTCAATTGGTGAGGTCTATGCTCAAGTCAGCTGAAGACCTGAATGTACTGAATGACCAGCTAATCACATCTATGAAGTTATTCTTTCTTGATTTTTTGAATTCAGATTGTAAAAGAGTGCTTCTGGGAGCATGAGGAATCATTTTGCACGCGTGAACCTTAAAGCTAAAGGTGACGCAATGAATTTATTTGTTTTTTTGGCCAGGGATAATAAAGCTACAGTGTACGTCAAATTTGTATGTTTGCTTTAATATGCAAGGGCCATATCGCAATCTCACCGTCTTATTTTTGTTCATATTGTGTGAAACGAAGGCAAATGCAGTGGAAACATCTTGCGCATTCAATAACAGTTCTGTAGATCAGGTTTAACCCTTATGAGTGCACGAATGAGAAATAAATACTATAGGTGATGTGTACAAACAGCTAAAATCGACTTCCTCGAAACAAAAAAAAAGAAAAACTGGAAAATCTATTTGTGAAAACTTTGTGTTAAATTGGCAGCGCTCGAATGGATGGAGGCTGAAAGCTCTCCATTGTGCTGTGACACCACTAGGCCACTTTAGCTCCCTGGTATACAGCAGTCATGTAGGACGAGTGGAGATTGAGGTGTCACAAGGGAAAGCGTTCTTGAGCCTCATGTCTTTCCTGCCACACAAATGCTAAGTGTTAAGACAGCCTGGCCTGCAGGATTAGCTTCACGTCAGGGCAAATGAAAAAAGTACACACACACACGCTCACACGCCCACACCTCCAACCACACACAGAAACCAACAACACATTCAGCTTAAATTTAAATTCGCCCAGGTGGGCAGTGAGACCTGGGAGGGGAGGTGAGATATGTGAGCTGCGGTAATGGCCGGAGCAGACCAAGCAATTCCCCGAGGCTCTGGACCTTATGCTGTGTCTGAAACCTGCCAAATCCCTCCATCACTCTCTCTCTCTCTCTCTCTCCCTTCTCCTGTCCTCCATCACTCTCTATTTCTGTCTCTACCTCTCTTCTGCTCTGACCTTCTCTTCAAATGTGCACCCACCAATAAGGAAGGTGTGAATGAGTTTCTGGTTGAGTGAGAATTAATTCCTAATATTGCAGGAGATTTAGAGGTAACGAAGCTTTTATATGTTAAAAAAAATAAATAAATAAAAACGTCAATAGTTTTTTATTTTATTTTATAATGTTTTCACACTACTACAGTATATAACATTATACTGTTATTTGTGAAAATGAGATATCTGTGAAAAGGCCCAAAATAAAATGTATTAATCTGCATGTACAATTAGTGGGCATGTCACAGGTGATTAATCAGAAAGAGATCTCTTCCTAAAGTACAGGAACGTAGACATGAGCAAGTGCTCTGTGGTGTAACGCAATGACTTCATTTCCATCTGTTTCTGCTCTGCAGAGGATTCTTATCTGAATCTGTAAACAGTCTGACTCTTAAAATGGCCATAAAAACTGTGTATTTTTTCATCAAATTCAATCCCTAACATTATACCCCCAAAACAATGGAATGAAAGGCATAGATGTGAAAATGCCAGCACTTTCAGCACGGTGTGTAAAGTCTGGCATGGACAATTCCTCAGCTTCAGCAACATCTCTCGAGTTCAACTAAAGACGTATATTTAAAAAAATTTTTTAGCTGGGATTAAAATTCCTGAAATATGATCTAACTGGCAGCTTAATTTAAACCAGGCAGGTATTACAGATGAACGAATAAATGATGCATGTCCCTGTTAATGAACGTAGCATGGTAGTCTGAAAATTGTGGTCACTGGAGGAGAAATATTCGATGGGAGGATTCAGGGGGAAATTGTCAGAGTGAGAACTCAATGCACTTCAATAAAGATAAGGGGTTTGGCACAGGTCCCAAACAAATCCTCATAATTCCACAATCGTGATTTTATTATTTTTTTTCCCTAGAAGCACTCTGGGAACCGTACCTTCGTTTTGATGTCTATTACAACTCAGAAAAATGGGAATTTAGGAAAAACTGTCAGTCCAATTACTTAAAATAAATATATTTATATTATAACACACCATTCCCATTGTTTGAAAGGGGGGGCGGGTTAATGGGGATTGTCCTGCTTGGGCACCCCTACTAATAATATTTTGTCCCCATTGTCAAAATCTGCTAATTTCAAATAATGCACACCTACTGTACGCACCCTAATGTTATTTAAATGCTGTTTTAAACCGAGATCTGCACAAGCAGAAGGTATCTAATATAAAAACAACTTCCTATCATAATGAAGTCATTTCCTTAATAAACTTTCTGATTATTTTACTGTGGAGTCATTTTAATGTACCTTCTCATTACAATTTTATATACAAGGGTATCATTTTGTCATCAACTGATGAAAATGGGTTTCTGGTGCCTAAAATGGCTAAAATCTCATCTTCATTAAGGCGGACTTGCAGACAGACAGCGTGTTACTTTTGCTCATTTGAAAGACATTATCCTTTGTAAAGTCCTTTGCATGCTAGCAGATTTTTAGATCCAAAACCTTTAATAAATTACCTAGTAAAAATTAATAAGTGTCTGTATTTTGTCCTAAGGTTACCAGATTGTCTTATATTCCAATATATTCGTCATTCATCCTGCAGATAGTTGTGCGATATGATAGACTCATTACCTAATCACTATCACAAAAAGCTTGGAAATAGCTAAAAAGCTATTTAGAACAGAGTAAATTAAATCAGGTGACTATATCAGGTCTAATCTTTCTCTACCATCGAGCAAAAAAAACTGTTAGTCTCGTTTTAGTGTTACCTTCACCACATTTTGTACACTAACGGATATGTTTTCTGTACATAACCACACACCCTATAAATAAACAAACTTGATTAACTCGCTCACAGAAAGTTGTTCGAGATTAAACTGGGTTCTTTTTCTTTCCCCGTGAAAATAAATGAACTCGTCAGTTGCTAAGAAATGCTGAAAGACAGCGAGACAGTGCCGATATTCACTGGTTAAATACGCTGTGACTGCCAATGTGACGCACTTCATTACCAGACTAACAAATTCACTACTGCCTTCATCTCTGTCCTCCCACTCCGCTCTGCAGGACGCTGCCTGTCTCTGCCTTCGCCCCGAGCCCGTTAACAAAGCGAAAAAGTAGGACCATTTCTCCTTCAGTCCACAGGATTCAAACCTCAATTGCATTTTTTTCTGTGTTAAACATGTAAACCTTCATTTTTAAATGAAAAAGCGACAGCTCGTTAAAATGTATTGCATGCCATACATTACATTCATAACTGAACTTCCTGTTTTAGTAAAAAGAGCTATAAGAAGTCTACAGCACTAGAAATTCAATTATTTCTATGTGTGATGCTATATATTTTTTTCTGATTTGTACTTCACAAAAATTTGTCTGAACGCAATGTATCATTTATAATTTATTACGAGATGAAGGTACTGTAAGACATTGCAGTAGAAAATGATCATTTATATTGATAGTCAACAGAAATGTTGGTTGCAATATAATCTTTTTTCTTTTTTTACTCATAAAACTCACTTTTCACAATTTTGAGAAATTGCTCTGTTATTTCTTTAAGCATAAGGACAGAATTGAACATGCGAAATCTCATGAAAGCAAGTCACCTACAAAAGAAAATGTCCGGTATTGATCATAAAACTAATTAATTTTTAGAGAAATTATTAGACAATAGATTAAAAACTTCATATAAGGACACCCTAGGTAGTATGGTGAATAATATTTATAAAGACAATTGTCACGTATATTATAGTGACACATTGTGTAAATTAAAGCTGCTTTCGCAACAGGCACAATTGATTTATACTATGCCTGGGTACGATTGCTCCTCTTCCCTTTCGAGGCCAGGGATATGCTTTTGAAATTACTAATATTGTTTAGTACTCAAGTACACTTGCGTATTAACAGTCTCCAATCCAGAAGGTGGCAGTATGCTCCTGGTTGTTTCGCAAGCCACTGAGAAGAGTACAAGAAAGTCAACATTTGTGCTACGACTAACGTTACTAAAATTTTTAAAATGTCAAGAGCTGCCCTATCGCTTGCCTTTCTAGTTTATCAGCTATGGCTGTGTAGAAGAAGAGATCAGTGTGTACTTCTATGTTTAGGTAGGGTTGGGTTTCATATTTAATTCTGACAATAGCTGAGTACACCAGGTTGTTCCATTTGTTCCAGGTACAGTACAACGTATTTATGTTACTCAACCGTCAATCACTACCTGTAGAGACTTGCCATCAGTGCAATTACCATTTTCTAATAATAACATGACATCACTATGCTGGAGGTATAGTCCAGTATATACGTGTATGTCACATTGATCTATTTAAAAAATGATGATGATAATCGTATTGGGAATTTACATGGAAAAACCACGAAAGCATTAAACTTACCTCTGATAATGGACAGCTTGGAGGTGACTGCGATTTCGCCCTCACTGTTCCGGGCCACACATTCGTAAACATTCTCATCTCGCGGCGCTCGCAGTGGCTGGATACGAAGCACCGCCCCTGCTCCTTCATCAAACTCGATGGTCTTGGCCAATAAGAGAAAAGCAAATTAACACAGTATTTCAGTTTAAAGTAGGTCCGATCATTTGTTTTAAACAAACTAAACTGAGAAGGGATTGGCATTAGTTGGAGTGTGACATAAATTCAACAATAGTTTAAATATAACAAAGTGGCGTTAAAAATCCTTATGATTCATAAAATCAGTTACGGAATTATTAGCACCTTTCAAAAGCAAAACCCAAAAGCTTTCGATACAAAGGCACGGATTGCTGTTGATCTGCGGTCAGGTAATATGTACTGAACATAAATTCCAAACAAACAAAAAAGTATAATTGGAATCATACTGCATATTTTTGACCCAATCCTGGCTGCCAATTTGACCCAATAAGACAATTTGCATATTAATACACCACAGCGTCTATGCCGTTGTAGTCAAAGCTTGTCAAAGCTTGGTCTTGATCCACTTCCGTCGTGTTTTGTTTTCTGAAAGAACTTCATGTTATACATTCAATCCTATCACTAGAGTCGTGTGTATAAAACCATAAATGCCAAAGAAGTGTTACAACATTTGTTTGTATTGAATCCCTGCCAAGTCTGTCCCAGACAACAGATCCGGGTTGAAATTCTTATATTGCCCAGTTCCATGTATCTAAACTACAGTAAGGTACCTGTGATTGACATTGCTCTACATTGCATCCTGAACGTATTCACAGCGCTTCAATTTTTCCACATTTTGCTGTTACAGCCTTATTTCAAAATGGATTCAATTCAGTATTTTTTTCAAAATTCTACAAACAATACCCCATAATGACAACATGAAAGAAGTCTGTTTGAACTCTTTGCAAATTTATTAAAAAAATGAAAAAGCCTTTGATATGACTCTCAAAATTGAGCTCAGGTGCATCCTCTTTCCGCTGATCATCCTTGAGATGTTTGTACAACTGATTGGAGCCCACCTGTGGTAAATTCTGTTGATTGAACATTATTTCAAAAGAAACACACCAGTCTGTATAAGGTCCCACAGTTAAAAGTGCATGTCAGAAAGCCATAAAGTCCAAGGAATTGTCTGTAGACCTCTCAAACAGGCACAGGTCTGGGGAAGGGTAAAGGGTGATTTCTGCAGCATTGAAGGTGCAGATGAGCACAGTGGCCTTCATAATCCATAAATGGAAGAAATTTGGAAACACCAGGACTCTTCCTAGAGCGGGCTGCCTGGCCAAAATAAGCGACGGGGAGGTAAACAAGAACCCAATGGTCACTCTGAAAGAGCTCCAGTGTTTCTCTGTAGAGAGAGGAGAACCTTCCAGAAGAACATCCATCTTTGCAGCACTTCACCAATTTGGCCTGCAAGGTAGAGTGGCCAGACGGAAGACACTCCTCAGTAAAAGGAACATGACAGCCACCTGCAGTTTGCCAAAAGGCACCTGAAGGACTCTCAGACCATGAGAATTTTTTTTTTTTTGTTGAAGCACCAATGGCACCAATTACAGCCTCAAGTCTTTTTGAGTATGATGCTACAAGATGGTTTTTCTTCTGGATTGTTTGTAGAATTTTGAGAGAAATAATAAATTATATTCCATTTGAAATAAGGCTGTACTATAGCAAAATGTGGAAAAAGTGAAGTGCTGTGACTATTTTCCGGACGCACTGTATCTGCTGTGTGCTTTTAATGGCTTCCAATTTAATATATTTTATTCCTCTGAACATTTAGTGCAAGTCTGTCCTGTTCTTATGATATTGTAGAGTATCATTTTCTTTATTACCACCAGACAGCTACTAATTTAATCAATGTTTTCAAACAGGAAGACTTTTGGCAAATTATGCTTTATTAGGAATTACACCCAAGGATCCTCACATAAGGTCAGACAATGATATATAGTAGTTGGGAGACAATGTCATGTCCTCATAGGAGGACATTCGGGGCTCAAGAGGTTAAGGTGGGGAGTGTACTGTATGTAAATGAAAATGATCACTTTTCCTCTTGTGTCTAGTAGGCAAAGTTAATCTAGTCTTATGTTTGTCTGCTCCACATCCATACTCTTTTTGGTTAAGTTCAAGTTAAGTTCATTGCTACTTACATTTATTTAGGCTGGGGATCATAACCCAAATACTGTAATGGGACTAAATGCAACATCTGGTCATGTGACTGCCATGACGTCAATCACTACAGCGGACGACGGAAGCATGGTTAACTAACATTAGGCTACTTGGTAATTTTGTTAATAAATATATTCCTGATGATTGCCTGATTACCTACCAGATTACCGGAAGCTTTGTCACACAGATACAAAAAGTAACCTAGCAACTGATAGCTTCTGTTCTGCTGATTATTTTTATATGCTGTATGCTGTGGTGGATTTCATAACATATTCAAAAGAAAGACACGTGTGTATGTGTGTGTGTATGTGATAATAGATGAAGACAGTAATAAAGATGCACAGTTAAGGGAGATGGATTTGTTATCGTAATGTGATGACCTCATTTGGTTTCTTACGCTAGCGATAGTGTTAACTCATTCAGTGCTTCTGTTGCAGACGAGATGATGGTATGGAATATGCTGTGTTTTACACTTTATGAAATTACCTGCAGATAACGTTAACTAATACTAACAAATTTAAGCTTTATAATTAATAGCTAACTAACTGTTCCGGGGGTTGAATCCCAAATAATGTTAGATGGAAAGCTAGTGCTCTATGTAGGGTGTAGAATACCTTGTTCCACACACAAATAGATGTGGATCACATCATGTGTTAGATGATAGTCAGCTTTGTTGTTTGCATTAGCAGTGAAACACAACACAGATGATTAGAGGCAACTTGTAAAGACATAAAAGCAATAAGTGATGTTTAAGTCGAATCCAGGAAATGCTTGCTGTGAATTGGGTCCAAGTACCTTCTATAAGACATTATATTATACACTACCCAGCCAAAAAAAAAGGCACCATCTGGATATAACAAAGCAAATAGGTAAGAGCCTTCCAAAAATAATTACTGCAGTGTTTTATATGGTTCTGTTGGCAAAAAATTAATTAACCCTAACCGATGCAGAGTAGCTTCTCATTTCTTAAACAACCATGTCAGCAGGAATATCCTGTGGTCATTCTAATCATGTCACTCAAAAGGGTCAATTTATTGTCCAACATCAAGCAAAAAAGAAGCAGATTGCTAAAACTACTAAAATTAGGTTAAGGACTGAAATACGCATTATTAAAACCTGGAAGGATAGTGGTAAACCATCATCATCATCATCATCATCTTAGAACTGACGGCTATGAGTATTTCCACACGCACCATGCGGAGAGAACTCAAGGGATGGGACTAAACAGCTGTGTAGCCTTAAGAAGAACACTTTTGATGACCAATTTTTAGCCTTCACATCAGTGAGGTTAATTGGAAAAAAGCTTTAATTTGCTAGGGAGCAAAAAGAATGGAATGTGCACCACATTCCATTCTTTTTGCTCCCTAGCAAATTAAAGCTTTTTTCCAATTAACCTGGAAAAAGGTCATGTGGTCTGATGAGGCTGGGTTTACCCTGTTACAAAGTGATGGGTGCATCAGTGTAAAAACGAAGTAATGCACCCGTCATGCCTAGTCAATACCATAGAGCCTTTGGGGGCAGTTCTTATAATCTGGGGTGGTTTATGTTGGTTAGGTGCAAGGCTAGGTTCAGCAGCATTATTTGCCGAGAAAATTAGGTCAGCTGACTACCTGAATGACCAGGTTTTTTCATAAACGGATGTTTTTCTTCCCTGATGGCACAACAATAGTCCAAGATAACAATGCCAGAATTCATCGGACTCAAATTGTAAAAGAGTGGTTCAGGGAGCATTAGACATCATTTTCACTCATGGATTGGCCACCACAGAGTCTAGACCTTAACCCTATTGAGAATCTTTTGAATGCGCTGGAGAAGACTTTACGCAGCGGTCCGATTTTCCAATATTTAATACAAGATCTTGGAGAGAGAATAATGAAACTCTGGACTAAAATAAATGTTGTGGCATTGCATAAGCTTGTCGAAATGATGCCATGGTAAATACCTTAGCGCAAATCTTTTGAAAACCAATGCACTGCACAACCTAGTAAAGAAAAGTCTGCTTAAATAAAGCTAGTATACAGCATCGCTTAATGTTTCGACTCAGCTTGCATGTGTTAAAGCTTTATTTTTACCAAGGGTGCCAATAATTCTGTATCTGACTGTAAACATTGACAAAGGTTGTTCCTTTTGAAATTCCACTTAACATGTCAGTCATTTAAAACCCATTTAAATGTAAATCACTGTTTGGTGTAGGAGGTTCACATTGAACAGCTTCACATGAACTCCTGTTGCTTCTATTTCTCTCTGTTTGCGTTTTAGATTTTCACAGCCAGCGCAGTAGTTTGTTCTCCGCTGCGGGCAATAAGGGTGGGAGGAATATTCCACTGTTTTATGAGGGGTTTTAATATTATGTAAATGCATAATATTACTGCAAGGCCATGGCAGACAGGCTCTTTTTGTTGCTCACAATTGACTGGCTCGGTGGAAAAGGGCTGATTTTGCATTATAAATAACAAAATAAAAACTGCACACTTAAGTTAAAAGCAGACAAACAAGTGCTCTTTCATTTTTATGAGTGACGTTAATTTGTTTACACTTTTAAGCATTCTCAGTGCACGATCAGCACAGATTTGGTGTTAACCTTGGTTAAATTCAGCTTATAAGCGACCCTCTGTTCCTGTCAGACAAAGTCATAAAAAGATTTAATTGTAAGTCTAAGTACTACATTGGCATGGATTAAGTGCGTAATCTGTTTATACTGCATAAAGTGACAGATTTTGAATATTGTATACAAAAAGAGTGATTATATCAAAAGTGAGTTGAAAATGTGCATGCTTCAGGTTCAAGCTTATGCCATCATGAAAGATTTATAGAATGTAAAATGCATCCATGTGGTGACAAAAAAGAAGACAATTCATAGACACATTCATCTGCTTTTAAATGCGAATGCTATATCTTTATTTTTAAAAAAATAAAAAATGAATACCTCAGTGGCTGTGATATAAAAATGAAATCCTTCAGGGACTACAGCATAAAGCATGCATGGCTGAACTGTGCATGTGTGTGTGTGTGTGTGTATAGTTGTGCATCTTACCTCTATTCTCTGGGAGTTGACCTTTTTGCCCTTTTTGTTCCAGACGACCTGTGGCTTCGGGTCACCTGTAGCTTGACACACGAAAGACACCACACCACCGGACACTCCTATCTGATCTGTCGGGATCTTTGTGAACTTGGGGGAAGCTGGAGCCAACAAAAATAGTGTAGAATCAGTAAAAAGGAAGAAAAAATGCATCCAAGGAATGTGACATTCATACAGGATGTGAATTACTCATTAGGACGTGAATATTTTATATATTTGTGAAGGTCTTTTCTAAATGAAAAGCTTCACCACACCACAATCTCTTTCATTATCTGTTTTGTGATTATTCATATTTGTATCAGTATATGTATCTTATGCAGTTTGACCAAAACTGTGATAAACACCATTTTCAGATTTTCACTTAATATGGCAAATTACTTTCCTCAGTTAATCAAGTAAAAAAATCAGTTTTTCAGTTGGAGTTGGAGGTATAGCGTTTTGCTAAATTATAGAAAAAAACTCATACTGAGCCAATTAAAACAATAAAAAAAAAAATTTGTTGTGGACTTTTTTGAAAACCCTCATCATTCAAGGTAACCATCCACAATAAGTTCTCTTTCAGTTGCTAATACTTCTTGAGTAAAAAAAAAAATGTATCAAAACTGACCAAATCCTCCTGAGGATGTTAACGGAACCTGCTTTTACCCTAACATCTGGAAATCACAAATTAGGTTCTTGGTTGACACTACAGCCGTTTGTAGCCAGATTGGCCACGCTGTGTTGGACGGTAAGGACGGAATTCCCGCACTGTCATGTCAATCTAAGCGACCCTAACCAATCATGGGCGTCCCACTCAGTATGTTACGTCGCCCCCAAAGTTATGCAAGCATCAGTATGGTGTCATGTTCTTGAAGGAAGCTTGTGATGGTCTTTGCCCTCGCTGACTGGCAGTTGTTGCCAAGCGCTCCTTGATGGTAAAGCCACCTCACCAGAAAGTCTGGTGGGAATTAACGGCGACTAAAACCCAACCCAAGAAACCCAATCCAAAAAATAAAAAGCCAAATCTCATTATGGAGTTAAACATGCATTCATTTGTGTAGGCTTGATCACTAACAGTAGTATCAGAAATCACTAATAGATTACAGTTATCAGGATGGCTATCTATTTAGCCGATTTTGTTTGTCCTTTTACATACAGTAATATGTTTTTTGCCTGATTAATGGCGTTTGATGTTCGCCAAACAAATAAAGCTATAATTGTCTATGCATACACATACTGTACACACAAACACCAAAAAAAAAATTTAAAATGAAGAATTTGAAAGAGCTTTTTTTTTTTATCACTGGTATATAACTATTCCATATTTCTTAACTGCTGCTCTGTTATACAAAGCACATGCACACAGAACTTACGAGCTTAGTTATAGATCATAACTGATTGATTTTTAGTCCCAGAAAGCATTTCTATAATTGTTAACAGGTGTTAATTGTTTAAAAAAAATTATAGAAAAACGTGTGCATGTTACATGCTATGAACTTCTGACCACGCCCCTTCATTCCTGTTGTCAGAGACGTGATACAGAGAAGATACTTTTCATCAACCTGATTTTTTTTAAGTCGTGATATACTGTCAATTTAAAAGGGTATACTTATAACCTATATAGTTTATATAAAAGTATTTCTCTTAAATTGACAGCATTGTCTTTATATAAAGTATTTCTTCAACTTCTTCCGTCCACTAAAATACTTCCACATCTAAACTGTCATCCACCAGTTAATGGCCCCTGATGTAGATCATAACGTTGGTTTTGCCTTACTGAAAAAAAAAAAAAACAACACAATAAAATCATTTCATACAAGTAAATCCATTGTGTCTAAAGACAACTGAAATGCACTGGCATGAACACACATTTCTCCCGTCCTATTCTGTATAGCGATACCTAGCACTTAATAGATGCTTTTAACTTGTTCTCCAGCAAACATTATTTCACAATTTGCCATAATAAGGCAAGTAGAAGATGCATAAATCCCAGAAACACAGCTGCTCTATTGACCTGCAGGAAGTTGCAATCAATATATGAATGCAGCTCAGTGGCCATAGCATAAAAGCCTTAAACAGTAACAAATAGACTAAACAAGATTATCCAAAACACACACTAATGACTGCAGAGCGCATGATAAATTCAAGGTTGTTCTTAGCCCTGTTATACCTGTTTATATTGGCAGAACAGAAATACTGTTATTACACACATGCCTGTGTGCGCGTGAGCCCGAGGGCAGATTCGTGTCAGAAAGCGACAAATGCCGTAATGAAATAAAAGGCTAATATTTCAAGACGGACAAAAAAAAAGAAGAAAAAAAAAAGTCAGGGCAGTTTGAGTGGCACTCGTCGGCCGATTTAGTGCTCTTCCGTCAATGTGCCGACGGGAAGCGATAAATACGACACCGCTGTAATTCTGTGGCTGAATCTAATAAAGCGTGGCTGAGCTCGACCCCCCCTTCCGCTTGACTCCGGATGCAGAGTGGATCGAATTCCCGCTGGACGCCGAATTGTGTGGTGTGTATGAAGGGGGGTGGCTGGGGCGGCGGGGGTTGTAGTCATAGATACCAGCCTCAGCAAGTGGAGGATCATCGCCTCCGTGTCCTGTTGCCATAGCGTCGGTTCAAACAGAGTCGACAGCGGGCTCACGCTCATCTGTCAGGGCTAAGCCAGGCCTGGTCCTCACCATGGCAACCAGATCCCACACCTTCTCGCTCAGCTCCCCCCCCACCTCTTCATCACTGGTTTTTCATTCGGAGAAAAAGTAAAGCTAAAGCGAATCAAGCTTTTATTACAGAGCAGGACCGAATGTATTTCACATTCTAATAGGTGAAGTATAGCAAGGAGAATGATTAGGAGATGTGATAGAGGCAGAAAAAACTAGATGGAGAGAAGTATTAAGCGTTAATGCGTGATGGAGCGCTAATAGAAGTGCGAGTGAGGAATTTATATATATAAGCACTATATATATATATATATATATATATATAGCTGATAAAGTATTCCCAGACAGCATGATAGAGAGATATCTACAGAGAGCAAACTACTGATGAGTTCTAGAGATAAGAAAACAAAAAGAGATCGCTGGAGACTGAGTGCTGCTGAGGGGCGTTGTCTCTTCACATCTCTCGTCCTGCCGCTACAGCCTCCACTATCGCTGCGCTATCACTGACTCGGCTTTTTAGCGCTCACTTCTGATCTCGCAGAATCTTCCAGACGCACTGGGACGTCTTCGGCTCCCTCTGCAACACCGGGATTTATATCCAGACTTCTCCGTGGGGAGCCGTTCCACTGATGTAATATAGGCACACCCTTACACACAAACACATACTACACTCTTTTGTTTACCCACAGGTCTTTTTTGTTCAACCATAAAAGCAAAAAAGATCCAACAACCTTGAGGGACACGAGCGTCAGCTGATGCTATGCCTTAACCGATGATGTCACGCGCTCCCGTGTGAGTGGAGCGCGCCATCGCTATGACAACAATTATTAAAAACCAGTCGAGGCAGGGGGGACTCTGGCGGAGGGAGAGAGGATTTGTAATCATCGCCGGGCATGCACGGGCTAAGGTCAGGTGAGGCGTGATAATCGGAAACAAATGCTTGGCCAGACGTGAGAGATGAGTGGAAGGTACGATGGGCTTCTTTATTCTGTTCTCTAATAGTAAACAAAAGCATGATCGCAATCAATACCGACTTCCGTTTCAACAGCATGTTAAACTTCTTATTTATTGATCCTTTAATGTTGTCAAATATGCATGAAGTTATTCCACTTCCGGGTATGTATCTCTCGTCATGTTACAGCAGCTTTAAATATTCATTCACTCAAAGGCGTCTGTGATTTTTTTCTCTCTAGCTTTAGGTTACAAACAAAACAAAAAAAAAACATGGCATTGGCATGTTACAGAGAGCCCCTCGGGTCCTCAAGACTCTCCTACGGAGAACATGAAAATGTCCAGACTGTTACAAAGCACTGAACCCGGAGACCCCTTTCATAAACGTTGAATGTCACCATTTACATGGACATTGAACCAGTTGTTATTATAGAGACCATAACGCACGTATCAGAAGAAGCACACTGATATAAAGGTGTCATTTGAATGACACCAGAGACCAATCAAAATCAAGAATTTATACAGATATTCGAAGACTCGGATTTCTCCAAGAAGCATCAGAACTATAAGAAAACTCTCCGACTAGCATCTAATATCAGACGTTAACCCTCCGTTCTTCACATACTGCTAGTTAACAGCAATTAGTTAATAAAAGTTTAAATACGTACATAAGGCATGGCAAGTGCTGGACAGCGTGGAGAGCAAGACGGCCAGCAGGAACAAGACGGTAGAGGGAAACAGCTCCACCGAGCCACGAGCCATGACGGGGAAGCACACACAATCGTCCAGGCACGCTGTGGAGACACAGAGTTAGAATGAGCTTCAGTTAGATTATCAGCCAGTGAGAGAGACAAATGTCAATCAGCCACGTGTCAAACCCACTTCCTGTTAGTTCTCAAAAGATCAAATTTATTTTTGTACCCAATATTACACCACTTATGATGCATGTATTATATATAAAAAATGCTATTGTCAATCATCTCATTAATACAAACAATGTGACTCAAACCACCACGCAAATACGCAGCTGAATTTGTGATGTCTAACATTTTTCATGTGTTCCAAGTCTAGCATGCTCTACTGGGTTCGTGCCATACTGTACTTCCTCCAAAGCCCAAACACAGTAAATAGAAAAACCATTTTCTTCGGAAAAAAAAGAAAGAAAGAAAGAAAGAAAAAAACAACTGTAACTTCTGACTTCTGTCCTTTTGTGCAGTTTGGACTTTGTTTAGACAATGTGTGCTTACTCTATTGATTTTCATTTTCTCCTTCTGTTTTTCCTCCTCCTTTCTAACAATAAAATCATGACTGGGGCCACTACAGTCCAGGATTATAATCCACTTTTGTTTGCCTTCATTGTACGCATTTTCTGTATTTCATGGGCACCTTCTCGTTCGCTGCTGATGACGCGTTCCAAATGATGAGAAGAACTCCAAATGTTATCCATCATACTAAAGGCATAAAATCTATAGGTGATTAACACAATCACATGACATGTGAACTCAGCAGGAACTCTGTTAGTAGCATTTATTATTATTCATATAATTTTACTATTTTTATTTTTTTTTTATATAGATATTTCAATTGACACCAATATTAGTGTTACTATTACATAACACATTTGTTTAAGAAAACTAAAAACCTGGAAAAGAATTCAACCATTTTATTGTTGTCTATTGCTGAGTGTTATAATAATAATAATTGTAATAATAATAGTTCAGAATGATCTATGACAGATTTTAAAGTCATAAAGCACTCTCTAACAACTTACCGCTAAGTGCACCGGCCATGTGAAAGCAGATTAACATTAATTCAGAGCCGATCTTTAGCAAACTACACCCACGCCAGCTATCACTCGCTCATGTTTTAATTTACCTCTGCTTTTAATCGGGGTGTAACAAAATTAAACTCTCCTGCAATTTCTGTCTCCCATACATCAGCCACCTGAACGAGAGTGGATAAATAAATTCAAAAAACTCTCAACGGCTCTAATCTGAACCATGTAACATCAAGTCATCAAGAATAATGGACATTAAACCATTAGCTAAACTTGTAATTGTTGGTCTCATCTCTAAGCAGATTGATCTGATTAAAAAATTATTTTAGAAAATGATGATGCATTATTAAGATCATTGTCTTTAGAAGTGTTAGGATTAAATGTAGGAGTGCTTGAGCACCCTTAAAAGGGTCACGTCTGCCACATACTATCCTGTGTATGACTATTAGTAGTGCTACTGCTATCATAATTGAAGTCTTATATTAATTATGCTTTATCTTTAAAAACAGGCTTGCTAGACCTGAGTAATACTGAGTATTCAGTGTTGGGACATCGTGTAATATAGAGTGTTTTTTATTTGTTTTTGGTGTCGTGAACAAGCTGCAAAATAACGTTTAATATCATAACCTCTGCAGCATCAATCATTCAGGGAAGTGCGATAAGTTTTTTTTTATTTAAGCAATCTTTGGTCAACGCTTTGTTACTATGCATTAAAAAAAAATCTGAAAAGCATTGCATACGCTACATCAATAAAAGAAATCTAACAGCAAAGCTCCACAGTCCATGAACTGCATATCCTGGCTTAAAAGTGAAATCGGAAATGACTGCATGCTGGGAAAACCAGAAATTAACTTAGCTTATTATGTCATTACAAATCGGCCGGTTTCATACGCGACGGCCCACGTTCCAGTGGCAAGATTAGTAGCGTTCAGGAAATGAGCTATTTCATGCTACACTTGCACTTTAAATGTGATTGCCAAAGAGTCATTTTACTCCCATCATCATGCTATTAAAAGAATTAGGAATTAGGATATATCTAATTGCAGATCAAGAAAAAAGCTACAAAATGTGCAATTTAGTTTAGCTATTCAAAAAATGGAAGTTTCAAATACTGTGTCTTTCTGAGTGGAAAGCAATGTGCTTCAAGAGAAGATGTCTATCTTTCTTAGCTGTTTGGGAAATTATATTTGTGTTGTTGCATTAATAACAGTGCTACTTAAAGGAGAAGCTACTTATGAATTATTTATATAAAAGTAATTCATCTATTTTCTAGCCATATTTGTCTTAAATACACCAGAACTTTGAACGATAACAACTCCATTGATCTGAATGAGACAGCAAAAGCTTCATATGAGTCTCTTTGGAATAATTTTTTTTTTGCATGAAACGAGGGTTACGGAATTTGGCCCTGATTACTTACATTTACTTGTGTTTAAGGTGAAAAACTTCACGGTCATTGTGCATTGTTGGGCCGTACTGTAACACACAGAAAAAAAAAGTGCTATCCGCCTCTTCCGATTGCATGAGCTCACAGACGCCCATGATTAACTAGCGTCACTATGATTGATTTGGGAGTGTAAGTATGACCCTCCCTCCCGTGAGAGCACTTGTTCTCCCTAGACTCCCAGTGATGGACATCTGCAGATGACACTGGAGATCAAGAGCTGATATTATTAAAAAATGGATCAATACATTATGAGCAATCAGGGTCAAGAACTCTACTGTGTAACCCTTCTAAAACGGCAACTTTTGTTGGGCCCAACAGTGTATAATAAAAACTTTTTCATTTTATATTTAGTTACAGTAGTAACATTACACAATATGGTAATGTTCAGGGGGGGAGGGGGGAATACTTATGCAAAGCATGGTAATATCAAATTAAAGGATGTTGCAACATACTTAGTGTAGTCTGGCTACAATGAAAGTGTGTGTTCGTGCGTGTGTATGTGTATATTCCTCCACTAAAATGATTTGTAATTTGCAAGCTGGGAGAAATTTGTCGCGTCGCTTCGTATCTTGCTTACTAATCGTTTTTTTTATAGCCATGCCGAAAGAAAAAGCGGTGCTTCTAATGACCTTACCGATGCACACAAGAATTTACATTCTGGGTGGCTGGAATTTTTCTACATCCACTAGTTTCACCAGCTAAAAATGAGTCTGTACATCTCCAGGATCTGTGTCTCTTATTCTGCTACATGTACAGAGACATTTCGCTTTCAGTGGTGCACATACTTTAGATTATACGAGTGCGAGATTATACAGTCAGACACACAGATAAATTAGGCCACGGACGAACCGACAAAAGAATCCATGTAATTATAGTACTTATACAAGCATTTATTATTATTCTTGCAATAAACACCTATCATTTAACATGTCATAAGTCACATGCTGCATACGAACTTGAAGCACACCTCAAACAAAGCACGAGTACTGCCAAACAAAGCAGGAATTCTTTTCCATCATTCTGTAATTAATATCTTGTATCATCACGAAAGAATTGCTTACTACCACAATGCAGCTTATAATAAACAGTCCACTCAGAAACAAATCTACACCTAAGTGCTCTGGAACACTTCGTGTCGTAACATAATGCATCGTAGCACTCATGCTTCTTTCCAACTACAGCGGATATGGATTTCTTTTTATTTTTTTTCCCTTCACAAGGGCCCATTAATTATTGAAAAACTTCCCATTGCACTGTGTGTTATCCCTGGCTGGCTTTCACATTAAGTGTGGTGAACGCCCGAGTCGGGCCATTTTTCACCCAAAGCCATAAGATTCACCTACCTAGCATTCGATACCTGCGATAAGTAAAATCCATTTCTCTCATTCCTGTGTGTGGGCAGGTTTAAGCACCCAATATTAGCTCCCTCCTCACTACCCATAGTTCCTCGCGGTGAGATTAACGATGCTCCGAGTGAGGTTTAACGTGCTGATCACACGGTTTGATCGCTGGAACACGCCTTCATAAATAAGTACGATGTTTTCTTCAAAACCTGCAGCCAGGATCATTACAGGTGATCGATTTCTGATTGATTCTTTTTTTTTTCTCCCCTAGAACAGATTCCTGTGTGCGCTCTCCCTTTAATAACGAGGAAACGACATAGGCACTGAATAGTGAGGGAGTCAGATCGTGATCAATAGGAACATTTAAGTAATCATCTTACATCTTGCAGACGGAACAGCCTTCAAAGTAGGAATGAAATGTTCTCAGTATTGATGAGTTTTTGATGCCGGCCCACATTATGAGGTTTGTAAAATTTATAACAACTTTACAGAATATTAATTGACAGAAAAATTCAGTATTTAAGAATTTGGCCAGGAATTTGGCTTTTCAAACTTTTTCCTGTTTTTTTAAAAAAAAATTATCTTTTTTAATTTGAAGTACCATTTTGTTTTCTTCTCCAGGGATGTGTCATATGGTGTGATATAATATTACGAATATAATTAACAATACTTAAGAACAGTATTACAGTACACTGTATGTTAAAGTACACTGCACAGTATGTTCCCTATATTCAGTTATGCTGGACTTTTACCTAATACCCATACATCATATTATTAAAAAGTATAAAGACTCAATATGTTCAATGAGTTCCATGGTTCTTGAAGTTGTTCAGTGCAGTAAAAGTACCCACAATATTTTAAAAAAAACGCCAATACTAATATCATATTGTCACTGTGGGTAATCACCTGACCTTACAGCATTGGGGCACAGCACTGTGCGCCCCGAACCCTCACATTTTTGCGAATCAATATTGTTTTTAAATATCTGGGCTCATGTGATTGAACCATTCTCAACGAGTCTTATTAACGGTCAGCAGATTGTTAATGTGTTGAATAGTGATTGATGGGGAAGCCAGCTAAATATGAGAGAAAATTATGTAATTTCTTTGCTAAAATATCCATCGCAAAGCGATCAGACGAAGAAGGAAAAAAAGTTAAAGAGCTTGGATCAGATCGACCTGATCTTCTAATTAAGCAGAAGTCAAGTGATTGCGGCCGGGCTTACACACTTTCTTATGGCTATTTACAGACGATTATTAAAAGTTTAATTTTCATTTTGTTTCCCCCCCCAAACAGTCCATTAGGTGCACTCCTTTACTCTCAGACGACAGAGTCTCTCACAGGATTAAAGATCTCATTCGATCTCAATCTTTTTCTTGGCTAGGATCGCAACTGGCGACTGTCTGAATAAAACCGGCTGCAAAATAAAAACATCAGGCGCACTGGCGACCATTTCAGTCGCCATCTGGAGCCCTGTAACTGCAGGTCTTATCAGATCAGCATCTGCGTGAACTGTTAACTTGGGATCTCTAATCATAATGGTTTGAATTGGATTACAGAAGTATTATCTGTGCGAATGCAGCTATTGTTGTTTGTACGTTCAGTGAACACAGCTGAGATGCAGTGGGTCTTTAAGCAAAATGTCTTTTTTAAGAAGGATTTCTGTTCATTTATGAATTCAAGAATGATGAAAGCATATGCAACAGATGTGCAAGCCTGAATATTTAAAAAAAAATAATAATTAAATGATTTTAAATTATTTCCTGCAGACCACAGAGATATGCGGGCCTGTGCAAATTTTATAGTGTGTGAGCCATAGGCAGCGGCAGATTTTAAAACGGATTCATATTTCTTAAGTGCAGTTTGTATGGAAATAATTATACAGAAATATGATGTTTTTGGAGTTTAATAAGGCAGTGAGTTAGATTGGGTTAGTAGTGTGTGTTGAGTCTGTATCTTTTTATATAATGCAAATCGTGCTGGGTTACATCCCTACGCTTATGACATCATAGCATCATGTTGCCTAGCCCTAGTACTACGGCTGACTACAGTATATTGCTTTATTGTCATAACACATCATCATAACAGTATCGGGACTGAAAAAACCTCAGGGAATCCAATAGTCTGTTCAAATCGTTCATTTGATCTCTGAAACATTTACTGCTCAAAATTAACTCTGAATCAATCACAGCCACTCCTCAGTCCTGGCTTTATTTCTGTTTTAACCGGCGTGACCTCCACCAAATGCTGCAACATGCTGCGCTCCACAAATACAGTTAAATAAAGGATCGTACCAGATGCCGTCATGGCAACTTTCTGCAGCGGTGTGTGTGTGGAGGGAATTACACGTTGCTATACCTCTGCCCCAGTTTTGCCAAGCTAATGCACAATTAGGGAAAACACTGCCGTCGATTGATGATTAGCAGCATGGTGGTATTGTTTTGACGCATATAAAACAGGTACAGTACTTGTTCTCATCAGGGGGTCGGAAAAAAAAGAAGAAAAAAACACTCTAGAAAATTTGTGCCGAGGCTTTCTTTAGCATAAACACAGTAGATAGCTTTTCCTCTCCCGCTCTTAATGCTGTCTTTATTTATCAAGTGTCAATCAGCCTCTCTGCAGCGACTACGACAGATTCCTTACTGAAGGGTAGATCTTAAATAAATGGCACCTTCAAAAAATAAAACAAATGAGATTTAAATGCTGGAGCAGGTTGAAGGAGCGTGGCAGTTTATTAAAATGCACCTTCTATACCGCTCGTCCTGTAGGGGGTCATCACCCTGGAAGGAGTGCCAAGCCATTGCAGGTTACACACACACACACACACAGAATGGGCAATTTAACCTAATCTACATGTCTTTGGACTGTGGGACGAAACTAGTGCACCTGTAGGAAATCTACCAACCAAGAACATGCAGACACCATACACACACACCCAAGTGGGGAATCGAACCCTCGACCCTGGAGGTGCGAGGCCACAGTGCTAACAGCTACGTCACCATGCCACCTCTTATGTCTTAAAGATTTTTCTAATAATGCTGTATTTAAGATGGGTTCGTGTAAAGTATTGTTAACTTGATATTCCTGTGATTATTATTATATTATAAAAATTCAATTCAATTCAATTCAATTCAATTTTATTTGTATAGCGCTTTTAACAATTGGCATTGTCCCAAAGCAGCTTTACACAATTAAAAGAATTATATACTATATACTGTGCGGCCAAAAGAAAACTCACACAGTAACATTTAATTGGAAAGCCTTTCGCTTTGATTATGGCATGCATTCACTGTGACATCATTTTGATAAGCTTACGCAATGTTACAGCATTATTTTCCCAGAATTACATTAATGTCTCTCCAATATCTTTTATTCACAATGGGAGAGTAGGACCACTGTGTAAAGTCTTCTCCAGCAAATCCCAAAGATTCTCAATGGGATTAAGCTCTGGCCAGTACTTATGGGAAAATTATGTCCCATGCTTCCTGAAATAGAATTTGAGCCCAACGAATCCTGGCATTGTCATCAGTGCCATCAGGGAAATAAAAATACACTGATGTGAAAACCTGGTCATTTAGTATATTCAGGTAGTCAGCTTACCTCATTTTGGGCACATAGCACTGCTGAACCTAGACCTGAGTAACAGAAGCAACCCCAGTTCATAACACTACCCCCATAGACGTGTACAGTATTCACTAAGCATGAGGGGTGCATCGCTTCATCTGCCCATCTTCTTACTCTGATGCA
>JAOVVA010000024.1:7386986-7403460 GCA_028565275.1 Leiocassis micropogon
TACTGTATCTTGTTGTCATCTGGGGCATTTTGCACCATATGGCTTAATCTTGTTTTAGGAGGGGTGTTCAAGTCAAAGCAGGACTTTTCATGACCTTTCTTGTTAATGAAGGCACAAAACCGACTGACATTTCTGACAATTCATGTATATATATGAATCTGAGCAACAATTAGCACTTATAAATAGTTATTTAGTTAGTAGATTGGTTGCCATTAAAAATGAAAGCTGAATTTTCTTTGTTAAAATCAGAATACGATTTAATTAAATTTATTTAAATTTTTAAAAATCCTGTTTTTATAATAATAATAATTATTATTATTATTATTATTATTATTATTATTATTATTATTTTAGGATATCACTCGCATTTAGAAACAGCTAAGCAATTGCTACTGTGAGATCTGTTTATTGCTCTCGTCACCTTATTATAGAAATAGGCTACGTCGCATTTAACAGATTACTGCAGTAGCAGGCTAGTTACAGTAACACAAGGTTTATCCGTCCATCCACAGGGTGAGAAAGGGGTGTCTGGAGTCTATCCCACAGATCTCGGAGCACAAAGTGGGATTTGCCCTGGATCGGGTACTCAACTACACACACTCACACACAGGCAAACTGGAAACGCCCTACAGCACCCATGTTTGTATAGACTGTGGGAGCAATGCAGAGAAACCCACCAAGCACGCGGAGGACTCACACAGACTGGAGGTGAGATTCGAACCCTGAAGGTGCGAGGTGCGAGGCAACAGTGCTAACCACTAAAAACACAACATTTAACATATTTTATTTTTTTTCTTCTCTAGACTTCTGCTAGAGTGACTTTGACTTTTTGACTAAGTAATGTTGCCTATTTGGGTGTGTTGCGAAAGGGGAAGCACTTAAGACAGTTCTAGGGCAATTGTATGAAAAAGATCACTCAAATTCCAGACAAGAAAACTAAAGAACATTCCCACTTTTATGCTGACAATGGCATATGGATAATATCTTGACTAAACCATGAGTTATGAGGCATCACATTAACTGCATTGCGCATTGTAACAGAATTCATCAATAATTTATTTTTATTTTATTTTTTAAAGAAAAGCATTTGACAATGAATAATATTAACAGAAGTTTGAAAATAATCAGCAGTTTGGACCAGATCTAAAAATTTGATAATAAAACAAAAATTCAAATCAGAAATTTTAGGCTGTCAAAACCTTGTAGTGATGTTAATCTGGCATTCTGTGGTATTAGGTTGTTTTTGAAAGTTAGATCATGTGAATCACATGCTCTATAAGCATTACGTAGCATTAAAAGTGTGTTTAAAACGACTTCAACTCTGCTGACGTTCTGGATTAAAATCAAGACGGAATAATCTGAAATCGCCACAAAACTACTAAAAGTGCTGCTTCTATTTCCGACAACCTATCTTTGTGAGACGAGGGGGTCTGCAGTGACAATGACTTTTGAAGCAGACTGGACATGAGGAGCACACTGGACACTTCATGTGTCACTGTCCCCCATTACTTCTAGATGGGAATGTCTCATTACAGGGAAACAAGCTCAGTGCTTACATTGATTCTGTCTTATGGTATGGTATGTTTATTATGCACTTTATTATGCTTTGTTACGAGCATGTGATGGCCCGTCTGTCATAATAAAACTGGCGCAAAAAAGGTTCTGTGGAGAATTTCAATTATATTTTAGGAATTTAGTGCTATTTAGTCTGACTTAAAATACGTTTAATGCCCAATACTCAGAAGGCCTCTGTGAAAGAACCATAATACTTACTTATTTTAGCTTATTTTATATCATTATACTGCTTTTCTAACTATAATCAAGTAGAAAACTGTAAAAAAAAATAATAATAATTCTACAAGAGCGTAACCAAAAGATGACCTGTACACACGGAGAGCAAGAAATCAGGAACTTCAATGCAGACAGAGCGTAATGGAAAAGTGCAGAAGATAATAAAAAATAACTTTCAGTTTAGTTTTTTTCCAGACACAGAGCACAGATGGTCAGACTTCCCTTTTTAAAGCCAAAAAAACCCTAAAAAAATAAAAAAGGGACAAATAATCAATAATCAAATCCATTACTATCCCTTACTACTACAATTAACATCATCACTCTCTATTACACTACATAACCAAAATTCACCAATGATGGTTGTGTCTATAATTACCAATCCATATAAGTATCCGTATATTATCAAACATCAATGTTTAGAATCATATAGGTTAATGATCAAATTATGATTTAAGAGTCATAATCGCCTATGAATCAAATTTTAATAATCAGTCTTTTAAATCAGGAAAAATAATGCTGATAATAATAATAATAATAATAATAATAATAATAATAACAACAATAATAATAATTAAAATAATATAATCTAATGTAATCAAGCTTTGATAAAATTAATCATATTGATCCTAACCGTAATTCAGTTCAGTAATTATTCATTATATGACATGTAATCTTGAGATCATAAAAGAAAAAAAAGTATAATAAAAATATAAATTATTCTGGTTAGTAAAAGAGGAACAAACCAAACTCTCCTTGAAAAAAGGAAAAAGGAGAGTTTAATTTTTGGAGGCCCAATGAGACCGACCCAGATAAGAATAAATAATAAATAAAAGATAAGAGGGGAAAAAGTATGGACCTGGGAGTTACCACACCACTAGGCCGAACAAATTAACATATACATATCTGTTAAATATTAAATAAAAATTGAATAAAACGAAGAAACATGGAGGAGCAATGATGCACTTGTCAGGTATATAAACCCATGTAAAATAAGGAAGTTATGGACTTCGATCCTGTAGTTAGAGCTTTGTGGAGTGTCTGTCTTTTTGACGGGTTCAGAGCTCTCCAACTTTAAACGTTTGTTTTCAATAAACTTCTTTGCTTTTTTATCTACCTAAAAGTTGTTTGGTTTTGTTTCAAATTTGGTGAGATCTGAAAAAATTTGCCACGACATAGTAATCGACAGGATACCCGCATGGCCAGTCGGATGATTACACCCCGGGGTCAGGCGACCCTTCAGTCAGCGGAATCAACGCCGGCAATAGGAACGTTATTATTGGAGTGAACTGTATTAATCCAAACCTGCTGTGTTTATATTAGAGGAGAAGAACAAAGTAACATAAAGTTACATAAAGAACATGATTATAAGTAAGTAAGGTAAGTATGTATTTACCCTGTGCTGATGAAGATAGTGTCGATATAAACTAAAGCGCTCAGTGATGAAGCGCACTAAAAGCAGAAGCGAAGGAGAGCAATGTCAGGGAAAGGCAATCCCGCCTCCAGCTTCTGATTGGCTGGGAGTGACCATACTCTGATTGGCTGGGATTGTGGTGGGGTTATAATACTGTTTTTTACCACGATAACAATACTGATAATGCAGAATATAGTAGTTACTTACCTTAATTAATGTAAAAACACATTAATTACAGTTAAGGAAAAACAAAGGACAAATACTGAATTAATAATGCAAGAATACAAAACAAAGGACAAAGATGAGAGAGGACAGTCACGTGATACAACCAGTGGGAGAATTATTACCAAAAGGCACATTTTCTAAAATAAATAAGTAAATAAATAAATGTCATAAAATTGTAAAAGTATATTGTTCTTTTTATTAAATCTAACTAGTTTAGGAGTTTTAAAAAGTATTTTTCCAAAACTGTAGAAAACTCTACAAGAGCGTTACCAAAGGATGACTTGTACACACAGAAAGCGAGAAATAAGGAACTTCAATGCAGACAGAGCGTAATGGGAAACTGCAGAAAGTACTTTGCCAAACTAAGTTTAATAGAGACGCGTAGGAAAAGTTATAGAAATAACTTTCAGTTCCGTTTTTTTCCGGACACAGAGCACAGATGGTCGGACTTTTTAAAACTAAAAAACAAAAGGATCAATAATCGATAATCAAATCCAATACTATCCCTTACTACTACAACTAACACTATAATACTATAGAGTATATTATACTACATAACCAAAATTCATCAGTGATGGTGGTGTCTATAATAACCAATCTTCTTTGCTTTTCCTCTACTTAAAATTTATCTGGTTTTGTTTAAAATTTGGTGAGATTTTGAAAAAATTTGCTACGACAGTTGGAGACCACTGATTTAAAGGACGTGACGCAGTTGGTGCAGCAAACACCATAGTACAGTACAGTCATTTGAGCGCTAAGAGGCACCTCACGGTAATATGTGACCGGTCACATTAAATCATATTTTGTTCAGTTTCCTGGTTCAATAAGCTCCAAGTTTATTACTGTATCATGTCCGGTTGTTGAGATATGGTCATTTCGAGTTTGGGTTTGGAAAAATTTCCTAACATTAAGCAATAAATGATGCTATGTACCTGTGAACCTCACCATTAGGTTTGAAATGTTTTCGTTCGTAACTGTCTGTGAGTTAAATAGGTAAGTATAGATACAGTAGGTAGATATATTGAGATTCGTTTAGTATCATGATTTTATTACAATTCTAAACAAACTTCATAAATAATATGCTTCTACCACAACCTGCCTGCCAATTTGTGAATAGTTTAGAGGGTGCCACCTGTAGGATTTTAGAGGAACAGGAACATTTTACCAACTCAAATGCAAACAAATATAAACTAACAATTTTTACATTTTCTGAGTTGTGCATATTTCTTAAAGTAACTATTATTACAAATTTACATATTCAATTTGGACATTTCATTTATGACACACACACACACACACACACACGCACACACACAGACAAGACTACTTACCACGCTAGTCTTTTTAAACCCGGTTTGGCTTCATGTCTTGGTTTTGGGAATCCTCAGCAGTTTGAACCTCAAGTCCTAAAATCCAAAACAAAAACCACAAATTCATAGAGGATATGAATTGATAATGTCGTTATGCAGCACTGAATGTGAACATTGACTTCAAATATTCAAATTAAACCATTAATAACAAAAGTTTTCACAGGAAAATCAGACACACAGTAAGCCTCCTTCTCAGACATTTATTATATTCTGAGTCCGTGACTGAGCAGGACAGTGAATCAGAGCCTTGAACATATGTTGCTTTTCTTAATCACACATATTCAACAAGCGAACTCGCTCACACTAACTTCATTTAGCAAAATATGCTGTGCCGCATCGCCCATTACTGACTGTATTCAAAAGAGAAATGTCAGGCACCCTTTGGAGAGACAGTTAGAGACGTGCTGGTATACATGTGTGTGTGTGTGTCCTCCTTCCTACATCCCAAGCTCTGTTCTTCATCTCTGGTGCAGTGAGGCGTGTCTTCCCTCATTGTTGCCTTGTCAACCACTTTTCCCTCGCCTCCTACATCTATCTGTCTCTCTCTCTCTCTCTTTCTCACTCTCTGTCTTTCTCTCTCACTTATCTTCATCAGCCTGCAATCTGTTTTTGCAATCCAGGCCATGGGCTTAGTCCTTGGACCTCAGGGAGCATCATTTCCATGACAACCGCACTAAAATCCGTCCAGCCGATACGATCTTTCTGCCAGGCCTGTATGCGACCTTAAGCCTCGGAGCATCTGAGGTTAGAACGACGGTACAGAACAGAATGGAAGCGCTGCTCAGGATCAATGTATAGGTTTTAGAGCCGGTGCAAGGCA
The DNA here is from genome assembly GCA_028565275.1 of Leiocassis micropogon. Taxonomy (NCBI): domain Eukaryota; kingdom Metazoa; phylum Chordata; class Actinopteri; order Siluriformes; family Bagridae; genus Leiocassis; species Leiocassis micropogon. The sequence continues at coordinate 7,392,604 of JAOVVA010000024.1, forward strand.
GAGGAGGGAATTATGGGATTTGAGAGATGGGAGGACTTTTTAAAGGACAACAGATCTATGTAATTGCAGGTGTATTGAAGCAGATCAATGGCAGACTTCGGGTCAGTGTAGTATTATAAGGATTGCTGAACAGTTGTTGTAATACAAATCCACCAAAATGAAGTCCTACATGACGTTTTATTTTATTCTGTCTTTTTTTAAGCTTTACTAAAACAGCCAGGATTCAATCTTACCTTTATCTGTAGCATAAAACAAATCTGTTTACTCAATACTAACTCATAATGGAGGTTTAAGGATATATGATAATTCCCTAAAAAAAAAAATCTATTTAGCGACACACACACACACACACACACACACATACATATATATATATAAAAGCTAAGGTGCCACAAATTGCTACAGTAATGCTGGCTGTGATAGTAAGGTATCAGAACACCCAGTGCATTACAGACCTTTGTGTATGGGTTTAGCAGGCAAATGCCAATTATGCCCTCAGCATTGTTCTACAATGTGGAAAGAAATTAAAATCAGTTAAGACCATCTGGTAGTGTAGATGGTTTTCATGTTACAGCTGATCAATGGCTGTTTTTTAAGTGTCAACAAAAACTCAATTTCTTCCCAAAAAAGAAATCTCTAAATGATCTCTGAAAAGACTGACTCTGTAGCGATTCATTAAAACGTTCACGTCTTATTGACGCCCCAACAACGTATTCTCAGACTTCCATCATAACTGAGCTTTTTTTAAACAGGTTTTCTAAAACAAAAAACATTTGGATTGAGTTTAAAAACCAATTCATTACTTTAAGCAGAATTTATTTATTGTCACTTTATGTCAGTTTTATCTTATTAAACAATGAAATTGACTTTATACATAGAGAAGTCCAAAACAGTCCATAATAAACGTGGTCATGTATCTGAACTGTATAACCAGAAAATATCTCGCTAAAGGATGAATGTTAAAGCTTCAAAACCAAATTATGCCAAACCAATGGCCTGAGTGAGATCCAACCTCTGGTCCCACCCCTGCAGAGAAAGCACTACCTGCTTACCAATGAACCACAAGGGGGTATTAAATATGCACGTAAGTGTAAAAACAAGCTTAATGTCTGAGATCTGTTCTCTGAAACCAGACATGATGTAGTTTGGATGGTGTATTACAGTAGTAATTTGGGAACTAAGGTGCACGGTAATATTTCTAAAGGAAAATTAAACAGAGAGGTAGCATTACAACACCAAGAGGCGAGATGCACATGCTGTGTGGGGGCAGCTGTTGCATCGCGTGTAGAATCTGATCGGGATTCTAAACCCTGTTAGAAACAGGCTATTAACCCTAAACTATACAGCATTATGTAAGAATCATTAAGGTTTTTAAGTTATATTCAGTAACCACTTTGTCCCTCTGGATCCAGAGCCTCTTCCAGGAGAACTTGGGCACAGAAAGGAAATAGACCCTGAGTGGGATGTCGATCCATTTCTGGGCACCACACAATCACAATGATATTCCCGAGCAACTCTGAATAATCAATTCACTGCTACAGGAGAACTGTACGTTGCACAGGAGGAACCAAAGTCAGGATCAAAGTGGAGACCCTGGAGCTTTAAATACCACCCGCTGCACCTTCACACTGCAATTTATGCATTATATCCTCCCTCGATTATGAGGTGATCTGAATAAAAACATCTGCCAAATGAATATATGTAAGAGGCAACGCTTTTTATTATCAAAGCAGCTCAGATTATATGCCTTGAGCCACAGGCAGAGTGGGGAGCCTTTTTTTTTTTTTTAGTTAGTGTTAGCATCCTGGCTAATAGTAGTTGAAAGTCAGGGCACCTAAAAGGTGCCAGAGGCAAGGCACACACTTGCTGGCTCAGATGAACACAAAGCCATTTAAACAGACAGGGAGACACTGTTAGCGCAGTGCCGTTTAGCCGGAAAAAAAAAAAAAAAGCCTAAATGACCTCAAACATAAGAGCTTATGCTCTTAGCTTCTAAAGAGCAAGAGCAAAAGATCAAAAGCTTTTCATTTTACTTACCAATTTCCAATGATATTTAATGTTTAATTAATGAAAAATTAAACATTCGAGTAATGGCGCCCATGATGCATGATGATGTTGATAGTGATAATTGCATGAAAGCATTGGAAGATGATCAGCTTAAGCGGATGAGAAGGTAAATGAGCTGGACAGACTGAAGTACTAAAGCACTGCTTCATCGCTGTCGTTTTAAACATGAAGTTCCATTGCTTCCACCATCAGTGGGATCGATCAAATGGCATTGTGGGTAATGCATGTATATGTTAACCAAAGTTACAATAGACCAAAATAAGTTTAAACTGAAACATTCGCTCAGAAATTCATTATAAAATAACTCTTGGCTGCATAAATGAGCATCGGATGCTCATGATCCTGTCACCAGTTTTACTGGTATATAATTGATAATCAATGTTATTCAATTCACCTGGCTGAGGTGTTAGTGTTTTAACTGATCTGTGTATTCGCATTGCCAATCTGTGTGTTCGGGAGAGAAAGGTACAGGCTCTGTTTAATGAGAAAATCACTGATGCTTTGTAGTGCTGCCAGCCCCAGACGGAAAACACAAAGCTGTCCAGGACAACAGACAAATTATCCAGTCTAGCAGTGTCACCTGTGCTCTGGATTACACACAGGCGCAGACACATTTACCCACAAGAACTTCTTCTACCTGAATCCGTCTAACAAGCCTCATCTTAGGTAACGTAAATGTCGAGCTCTTCCTGTGCTCTTCAATAAAGAAACAAAATCCTCACACAACCTTTCGATAGACAAGAAAAAATAGTTTGCTTTCCAATTTTATTATCTTTTAGTCTTTCCATTCTGTCACACAAGCAAATGAACGAAATCTAAACAAATGTTTAGAATAAAACACTATCTAGACTTTCATTTACAAGTACAAAGGTTATCCTAGAGACAGGACTTTTAATTTAAATTAAAGTTTGATTCTCTCTTTCCTTGTCTTTTAGGTCTAGACCTTCATTACATTCTATCCTGCTAAGAAAACACTTTTAAATTGAATAGCTCACAGTGTGGACCTCATATATTTAACTAAGATATGCCTTAGGAAATCCCAGTCAGTCACGCGAGCACTGCGTGTCACGGAAAACCGATAACACTAGGAAGGTGAAAATACTGAAGCAACCAACGGTTCATGATCAGAGAAATCCACCATTTCTAATTCGTTCTTCATCAACAACAAATCCACAACCGACTTTCTAGAAACTCACTTTTCTAGACCTCTATTTTAACGGACAGAGCATATTGTAACAAAACAACACATATTTCATTAATTTACATTCTAACTGTGATTATAATAATTTTTTACTTGAAAAGGACTTTCACACTGACAAGGCATCAAAGCTTTAATAATAATTTTATTTTTATATTCCTATAATAAATGTGGAATTAGGCTTCTATATTTAATACAGAACTAATGTTAATGACAGACTGTATGACTTATGACGTACGTATAATGCAGAATAATTTATCATTCACTTTACTTGAAGCAATGACAGCATTTTAAAATGTTTTAATAATAGTAAATAGAAAGTCCTATTAGTGTTAATAAATATTGTTTAATCATTGCACACAGGTCATTAGTAGTTTTTAAGTTTCTGCATGAAGATCTCATTATTAGAAATTTATGAGGCATTATTATATATTAAGGAATAATTTCCAACTATTTTCCAAGGAAGACTAAAGGACAGTTAAAATAAACTATAAATGTGTGTTTTATTACCAGCGTTACCAAAACTAACAACTGTACTTGAACAGATTATACTATAACAATCTTAATGCTACTGTATGATTTTATTTATTTTTTTTGATTCTCAAAATTCTTTAAGTCTGGAACACCCTAAATATTCCTGTGGTTTATAGGAGTGATTGCTCTGGCTTCAGGTCCAGAAGTACTTTCATCCCTTTTTTTTTTTTTTACCTTTTCACTTCAGTATTCATAAAACCATAAAATTCATTGACCAGGTGACCTCCCTCATGACTCTCCCCGATAATCAGAAGTGCGGTTTTTACTCCTATTTTGTCCTCTGAGAAAGTTCTGAGGTAAAAAAAAAAAAAAAAGGGAAAAAAATCTATCCACTTCAAAAAAGAAAAAAAAAACACTTACATTTAAAAGCACAAGGGGATTGCTTTTAAATGTACTTTAAAGGTTCTCTCTTTTACGCAAAGCCAAGGAGGCAAAGAACTGCATAACATGATCAGGCTAAGAAGCTACGTAGCATATACTGAAATAGCCATTTTCATTCTCACTGGCTAATGAAAACTAGCTTGCATCTCATTGCTCATTTCCACCGTTATCTACAAACAAGGCTGCTATGTGGTGCGTGTGTGTGTGTGTGTGTGTGGCACAAAATGGCAGAACGGATATGTTCTAGTTCCTTTTGTCCCCTTTCTTTTCAGTGTGTCATGGTGGGGCAGAGACACACCCTGAATGGGATGCCAGTCCAATGCAGGGCACCACGTGTACACTCGTTCATGTGACCATCTTTTGGCTTTTCTTTATTATGATACAGATTTCCTCTAGGGCAGGATCTAAACTGGGGCAATGGGGGGGCAGCAGCCCCCCTACTATATGCCTTGCACACCAGCAGTCCCCTCATCCTTAAGCTCCCCCCACCGAAACATTTCAGTTCCTAACACTGTGAATGTGAAAGCAAAACCACAGCTACAGTATGTCTATAAGCTGCTGTGGTATCTCAAGCTGAAGTAAGAGCTCTTTTCCCTGTGAAGTCGTGTCGTACTACGCCAATTAAGCTCAGTTAATCGTAACACTTGCTAAACATGATTCAGTAATGGGGTTTGTGCTTTGTGTTAACCAAAAGTAAAGTCGCTCACTAAACGGAGTTCATCACGAAATTAGCACATAAATAGGCTGTTTAAAACTCTATCTAAAGCACAGAGTCTGCACACAAACATCATGCCCCCTTTACTACCAGACTGGCAATACAGCAAACATGATGCAATTAAATATCCAAAGACGAGTCAAAGTTTATTCGCTTTCTCAATGTGAATATTTTTTTCTGCTTTTCTGTGCATATGACCTCTCTCTCTCTCTCTGCATGCACACATACACACACCTCTGACTTTCCTTTGCCTACTCTCTCATTCTTTATAGCTCCTTCTGACCCAGTGCAACAGACGAAAACTAATTAGACATATCCTCATAATGCGTTCCGTGCCACTCACCTGACCGCACCTCCGTTCACAGTGCAACCACGCCCCCGCCACCACAATCACTGTTATATTTTTATGGATTTCATAGTTTCATTACAATATATTAACCACATTAGGTTAATGAAAAATATGGATTTTAACCATGGGACCCTTTAATACTGTACAGTAGGTCACAGTAGTAAAATAAGGGAAATGAAGAAATAAAAAGGAACTGAAAATACAGTTCAAAACTGTAGTTCTCAACCCTGGTCCTGAAAGACCACATTTTAGTGTTTTCTCAGCTCCCAGCATACCTGATTTAAATAATTAGCTAATTAACAGTCTTTTCTGAACTGAAGTGAGTGATAGAGCAGTGATAACACTACAATGTGCAGGGAAAAAGCTGAAGTTTGAGCAGGAGGAAGATGAAGATGAAGAGGAGAAGTGAGGAAGAAGGAAAGACCAGGAGAAACAAGAAAAGGACACAGAAGAAAGAAATAAGGAAATGAGAAAAGGGTAAGAAGTAGAAATGAAAGTGAGTGATGAAGATGAGGGTGAGGCTGAATCAGAGCGAGGAGCGGAAGCAGGACTGATGGTGAGACGGGTGGAGACAGGCAGACGGGTGATCCTGCCATAGTTCTAGCATGGTATGATTTTATTTTCTGGTCATATACATTTCAGTGCAGAGACACACCATTTCTCTAAGTACAGTATAATAACATTTTAGATTTTAAATGTAATGATGGATGTGAGGCAGCACTGTCGCCTTGCACCTCCAGGTTCCTGGTGCGATGGGCCTCGCCATGGGGTCTGTGTGCTGTGTCCCTGTGCTTGGTGGGTTTTCTCCGGTCCTCCAGGTACCTCCCACAGTCTAAAGACATGCAGATTAGGCACCCCCGAATTGCTTGTTGAATGAATATGTGTATGTGTGTAGCGAGGTACTCCAGGGTGTACCTCGCCTCATGCGTCTCCTAGGATAGGCCCCGGGCCCCTGCACTATGTATACAGGATAAAGCAGTATAGATGGTGAGTGAGTGAGTCATACTGTAGACGTGAAAATATATAGTACATACATCCACCTCCATGTATCCCAATACCTCCAATGCCACCCTGCCCAAAAAAATTTTCACCCCCATCACCACTCCATATAAACTTTCCTAGATCTTCCACTAACTTCCTGTAAGACATTAACTGCCAAACAAGCTTCCTCACTTCCTTAGGTCTAATGACGTAGGAGGCTGATACTCACTCTGCCATCTTTGAATTAATGGTGCTAATTTATGTTGCACCTAATTTTTCATCTCACTTTCACCCACTCTCACACACACACACACACACACACACATATCGCAGAGGTGGAAAAATGCAGCATCGTTCCAGCACATATAAAAAAATATACAGTCGTAAAAATTAAAACCAGAAAGAGCTTGTTGTAGCTACAGAAAGCTGTGATAACTGAAGCCGCTCGGTTTTTATACCTCTGTGCCCAGCTGGCATGGCAGCCAAACCCATCGAGGGCAGATGGTGAGGCATCATGGGGGCATAACGCATACGCAGAACGATCCGGAAACATGATAAATAATACACAGCAAGAAGTGAGGTACACCGGCAGAATTAAAAGCAGGATGTAATTATGCAACGTCCTTACACGGAAAGCTAAAAAGAAGCTAAAAATACAAGACAAAAAAAAAAAAAGAGTGAGATATACTTATTGTACGCCAATCTGATCAAAGTTCAATGAATAGAAAATCCTTCTTTCTCATGATTGATCATTTGCATAACTCGGATGAAGCTGTAATGGATTTGAGCCAAGCGCAGATGTGGGTCACTTCTGTTTTGCTCACTCTGATTCGAAATTGGAGAAAAGACTATGGTGATATTTTTATGGTTATTAGGGCGTCCAACCAATTCGAGTCAAATTTAGTAAAAATGAAATTGACCCTGAACCCATTTCACTTCCATTTAAATGCGCTGTGTAATAGGCCTAGATAAACAAGAATGAATCTGCTGAAATGTATTTCAATCTAGTGCTTTTACATAATAATTTAGATAGCCTAAATAACCTAATAATTTAGATAGGATTCTTATTCATAGGAAAACGAAATGCGGTAAGGTTTTTAGTACTTTAAAAGAGCAAACTGTTTAATAATGCCTGCCATGTATGAGCATGAAGTACATGTAATGTGTTATAGACAGACAGACAGACAGATAGATAGATAGATAGATAGATTTAATTCAATTGCACTAAAGTTTAATTTCTCTTTGTCTCAAACAGCTAGATTTCTCACAGGTTTTAAATTATTAAAACTAAAAGTTCTATTGATTGTTTGTTTACAAAAAATGCAAACGTTCAAAATAGAAACAAACATAACAGCATATTAATTTGCAGAAGTTTGCTTTAGCATTTTTGATGGATTTGGTAGCATATGACAGTGTTAGCGTTAGCTCATACATGCTGTGATTTACGCTTCCTAAAATAATGTGTAAGTAACGTTAACTGATACTGAAGCTTTTTAATTAAGAGCTAACTAACTGTTCTGAGGGTTGAATCCCAAATAGCATAAAATGGAAATTTATTGTACTACAGTATGTAGTACGTGTAGAATCCCTTGGTCCACACAACAAGTAGTGCCCTTCCTCAGGGGTTAAAGAAAGATTAGATTAGGGATTCAGCCTTGTGTTAGAAGCTAGTTAGTGTTGTTGATCGAGTTTGCCGTGAACAAAACAAAGGAAATTTCTAGACCCAGTCTAGAACCCATATTATATATACGAGAAGTAACAAATTACATTTGTTTCTTGCTGATATAAGGCAGGAGAAAACATGAGCTCCTTGTGCCTCGCAGAGCTTTTCCATATTGATATGTCCATTTTACTACAGTAAATGAAGTTTGTAAATGTACATAATTTTATTTAATAAGTTTAATATCCACCTAACCGAATTTGCCAATTTAACTGTGTTTAACGTAAATATATTTTACTTCAATATAAATTGCTCTTAATTTAAATAAAGTGAGCCATCAAAAAAAAAAAACCTTTTAAATCCTCTTAGTAAATTCAGCACTACAGCGCTCCGTTATTAGCTATACATATCATTCGTATTTATTTCGCATATCTGTATATTAGCATCTAGCTCTCGGGTATATTATTAACATATTGAAATTAGAAGTGACTGGATTTCCAGAGTTACAGTATCCTTGCTTACACATTTTTGAGAAATTAGCAATTTAGCCGGTCCAATTTCTTGGTGAATAATTTACAATTTCCAGTGAACGGTTTAATTAATTTCCCTCACTTTTACTTTACATATGCTTTATCCAAAATAAAACATTTTGTACTTTATATTATATATATACACATTTCTGGGTATGAATTTGTTTTAGTAGTTTATGCAGAAATGCTGTCAGGAAAAAGTAACGATATCAGACAGCTTTCATGCTAATCAAACTATGCAATCAAAATGCTAGCATTATATAATGGTGCGGTTTTGATTAGCATTGCCTAAAACACAACAATATCAAACTGCAGCTGTACGGTTAGATAAACACCGGCATGGCGCAATTAGTACATTCTAGAAACTTCAAGCTTCAATTCAATTTACACTTACTTCTTGTTTAAAGTTTACTGGCTACCCTGGGAAGAATACAATAAGGAATAAATGTACAATCATAATAATACTTTATTTGCATGCATAATAACCTAGCCTAACATGTACATTAACCTTCTATCTTGTATTATTGCCTGTTGGCATTTTAGACAGGATTATCTAGCTAAGTTAGACAATATTAAAGCATGCAAGTGAGCAGGCAAAATAATGAAGTAGTAAAAAAAAAAAAGGAAAACTAGAGCACTTTCAATCTGCACTAGAAAAAAAAAGCAATTCTCCCAAGCTGCTGTTTTGTAGTCACTAATTTGAATTTTTCCACAAGCTAGACTTGTCTGTCTAGTGTTAATGGGACAAGTGCTCTGCGGTACGGAAATGTTATATGGTTATTGCGCAGGTATGCTCGATTTGTTCGTTAGTCCGCGGGACCTGCCAGCTTTATCCATTTCAAAAAACGGATGGTGCATATTCTGTGCTAAATGACTACCAAGTCTCGTCTTTGTGCTTTGCCTCCTGGATGTTTCAACACCTTTAAATTACTGCTGCGTTTTTGGAGTCATGCTAATGTTGTTTGCCCTGCTTCGCTTGTATGCTGCTGTCAAACACCATCAGAAATGCATATTTAAACGCTGGGTTTCCAAAATGTACCACCCTCCCAGCAGAGCATTTCCCCCAAACCCAATTAGCATTAAAATACCCCTCCAGTTGCCAAATTACTCCTACGCCCTTGTGTAACGTGGAGGACTCGGCAGAATTTATGTGTGGAGCTATTACTTCATAAGAGGTTAAGAAAATCCACAGCAGTCGATAACGGAATCACAAGCCTGTAATCACAGCCTGTAAAACCAAACAGCGCAGATGAACAGGTGCAAAGGGAAATCCGAATGCAGTATATAGAACAATACAAATATAACATAGTGTAAGTACGCTTACTACTACTGAAAAGACTTCACAAGAAACACTGACCACTCATTTGCAGTTTATAAGCAGGAATAACCGATGAAACCGATGAATAATCATATCAACAGGATGAGCCTTCTAAGAATGAGCCCTCTAGTGGTCAGGTAGTATTTAACACCAAGTCATCACAACGTATATTCAGAAACAGCTCACGTTAAATGAATAAAGAATTACTTGACGCTCCATGTGTATATGAAGTATTGTGTTTGCTCTTAAACAGCTCTCTGATTCCAATATCAGATGCAGTGGGCATTAAATGAATTCAACAATGTGTAAAACCAGCTTTGCCATAATGCTGACGTACCATAAGGGCAAATATAAATAAGCACAATTATCTTTCATACAATAAAATAAATAACTGTGATCAGTTAGCATGTTGTCATTTATGTTATAACATATGTTATGTAAGTGTGAAAATATCAGATTTAAATCTGAGAAACATCAAAACATTTTAAGAAAACTGGGATATAAAATTTATAAACCCAACTACTGGGGGTTGCACAAGTCAGTGCTTTACTAGTGCCGGTTCCAAGCCCGGATAAACGGGGGAGGCTTGCGTCATGAAGGACATCCGGCATAAAACGCGTGCCAAATCAAATATGCAGACCTGGTGATTCCGCCAGGGTGACCCCATAATGGAAGAAGGGGAGGTGTGGAACGTAATTTATGATCTCAATAAAATGTGTATATTTGAGAAAAATATAACAAATGCTTAGGGGGTTAATTTTCTATTTGGAAAATCCCACACAGGCAAAGGGAAAATATAACTGAAACAAAATAAATGATAACAATAAGCTAATGGTGAGGACTAGCATGTGAATTAGATGCAAACTGTCGTTTTAATTAGTTTCTTTTCAATTCTTGGGCAATGCAATTTTCACTTCAATTTGATAGCACTTAAGTTTATTGTCTGATTTGTCTCAAACAGCTATATTTCTTAGATATATTAAAAATGACTGAAAGTATCTAATACGAATTGAAATGTGTAATTTATATTGGTGATTTTCTAAATGTTGTATACAAAGCTATTATCTTTGTTTCCTGCCTTTGTTTCTTCTGCACTACACTCCAGTCCAGTAGGTGACAGTATT
>JAOVVA010000024.1:7403560-7425181 GCA_028565275.1 Leiocassis micropogon
ACAGCTATATTTCTTAGATATATTAAAAATGACTGAAAGTATCTAATACGAATTGAAATGTGTAATTTATATTGGTGTATACAAAGCTATTATCTTTGTTTCCTGCCTTTGTTTCTTCTGCACTACACTCCAGTCCAGTAGGTGACAGTATTGCGCCAACTGCACATAAAATCTCAAGAAGAACATGACAGAAGATTTTTAAAGAAATTGACACTTTCGATTTAAATTAATTAAATCGATCAACAAATGATTGATTGCATCGCAACCACGATTCAAATGCACAGCTCTAGTGAGAACAAGAAGACGTGTTAAAGTATTATAATTAGTGTCGTCCTACAGCATGTTGATTTCTTTGTCTTTACCAAATGAATAAGAATAATAACAAAATGAATAATTAAGAAATGCAAGCAATCTCGTCTCCATCCTTGTAGCACTCTGAGGTAAGGTACGGTTGGCATAGATAAGAGTGGATACTCAGGCTTGTGAGTAAATGCTGATTGAATAATATATTTACTTGCACATATTGAAGAGTTGGTAGTGATTTCTCATTTTCCAGTTGAATTTACACCGCATAAGTAAAAACACCTTTTTTATGAGTATATTTTTATATTTAGATGATGTGGTCATACAAGCCTTGTATGAATTACAAATGATAACATTAAAACACTAATAATGGTACTGTGGTATAATTTTTTTTTTTAATGCAGTCCCTCTCTGTGTCAAGTCATACCGTCTCAGAGTGTTTAATTCCGCACCAGCAATATATTATTGCATCCCTGTGATAAGTTTAATAGTCTTCAGCGCACTCTTAGACGTCCCCGAAATCCAAATAGGTAATTGCTAAACATATGGTTTTGCTATTTCTGGATATGAGAGCAGTGAAGAGGCAGAGTGCAGCAAAGAAGGAGTTTAGCCCAAGATATAGATTATTGCGACAAAAAAAAAAGTGAATCCAATCAGTTGGCCTTGTTTTTTCATTTTCTTCCTTTCCTGATGTTTCTGGGAATAAAGGGGTCATACTGTACATAGGGATCATACATAGGGATGGTAATTATGGCCGTAACAGTGAAACCCAAAACGCTGTGGGTAATAAAGAAAAAGATCTACAAACAATGAATTGTTCTAGAGCCTTCAACGAAATAAGTGGAGCCTATAAATACACTATTTGCGAGATTGAGAGCTTGTTAGTGTAAAGGTGTTAGAATCCTCCACAAGTGACAACAGGGATCGTCGATGCCTCACACGGCTTTTCACTCGTGTTTCTTCACTTACTGATCTTCATTCGATAGGAGAGGAAACCCTACCTGTGTGATGTGAATACAGAAGGAAGAGAATGACACCAAAGCAATAAAATCTGCACAATGAACACTCCTGTTAAGATTTATGATATTATTGATGTTATGTATTATGACCCTTCGCACATCGCAGCTTTAGCCAATCATAGTGGAGCCATTTTGTCATGTTTTTATAATTTGGGTGATCAGTCAAGATCTGTATGTGTACTTACATTAATCATGACTGGCAGTACGGTATTCCAAGTGGATGCAAGGACCAAAAGTATTTGGACACCTGCCGGTCCATGTGGTTCTTCCTCGAGCTCTGACCATAAACCTTAAAATACACAATTTTATAAAAATGTCTATGTATGCTTAAGGATTACATTTTCCCTTCACGGGAAGTGCAATACCCCTGTGCAAAAAGCAAGCTCTATAAACAAATGGTAAAGCAGGTATGGAAGAATTCTAGTGTCCTGAACTCCCCACTGCTCTCCCCTGAACCCCATTGAACACTGAAAGTCCTTGACCTCAGTAACACTCTTTCAAAATTTAGTGGAAAGCCTTGACAGAAAAGCAGAGGTTATTATAACAGCAAGAGGGAAATATATGCGGGAATGGGATGTTTGTAATTTACAGATGAGTGTGATGATCAAGTCTCCATAAACTTTTGGCCATATTGTGTATATGACAGACAGAGAAAGAAAGAACCTTTCAAGTCATGTCCACTGTCGGTTTCTGAATCTAAATAGAGTGAAACTAATACATATTGTAAATACGAAAGGCGTTCAAGTCAAACTGGGACTTAGAAGGTGTAAAACAGAATGACATTTACACAAGACTTCAAGTGTAGTACGATGATAAGAGTGAAACATCTGAATGATGCAAACGTTTTAAAGAAGGCTATACGTCACTGAATGACAATGCCTACCGAGGTGCCCATTTGCAGTCATTCCTGTGAACATTCAGTGAGTGGAAATGTTTGAAAATTGATGGATAACTTGTCACCAACTTCAGTCTGTTTGAACTGTATACACGATCATTCACAAACACCAATTGCACATTACAGGATCTTGTCTAGGATTTTTCAACATCCCCTTACCTCTCTCCAAGCCATTTCTACAAGTTTGGGTCATTAAGGGAATTCCTGGGAGGCCAGCGTTTAAGACATGACCCTGGCAGCCCTATCATGGCTGTGGCGCCCTGAGAAAGCTTTCTACCTCGATGGTATCCAATCACTAGTGAAACACTGGGATGAGTGCATTAGTGTAGCAGGGGATTATATAGAGAGAAATAAAGGGAGTTTTTACTCTCATAACTGTGTTCTGTGTTTCTGCAGTCTTGGCCTGCATAAAAAATAAAACTGTCTAAAACAGTTCAGCTCTACAATGTTGCATGTTTATATCAGTATGCAATTTGCAGTCCTTTTTTTGTTTTGTTTGTTTAAACCAGCCTTTTTGAGATGAGCAAAATGCCTTTTCATAATTCAGACTTTTGAAACGATGACTAAAAGCACACATTTCCAGTAGTCATCAGCAGAAATCATGACAATGACATTATCTAGTGTGTTTTTTTTTAGTTTTTTTTTACATCTAGTCTTTTTAAATAATAGACGGCTACAGACTAGGGTTTAATATCTGCTATCGGTTGCAGGTGAACTGGAGGCAGTCCAGCTGGGAAAGAGCTACTGTTCTGCCATAAATAGGCCTTTATAGACTATCAGCAATCTGAGATAAAAGCTTACTTCAACCTCATCTGCCCCAGAAATGGGTGTTGCAAAACTCATCGCTTTTAATCTAGGGTTAGTATAGACGAGGAGTTCATTGGCACCACCCCATCCAGTCTATTAAATGATCCATAGTCTACCTTTTTTCACCTATTTTTCTTCCTACGCTAATAATACCTCTGTTTAATAAGACAGATGAAATAGAGAAAATGAAATCCTTCCTGGTTCTTCTTTATATCTTAAAAGCTTCACACATCACTAAAAACAACAGCAAGATGGACAGCTTACATAGCCCAGGTGCTCTGGTTACCCCCTTTATTTTGCAGCACAAGACCCTTCGGATGAAAAGCGTCGTTCTCGACAGCGGTCTGCCGGCCTCCAGGAATTGCCACGCATCTCATTTATCTTGTCTTAATCATGGCTCTGTAATGAGCACCCCAATCTGAGAATAACCTCCACTATGGCTGACATCAATCAGAGCACCCCAGCCTTGTCAACACATCCTGCCATTATCGTAGCCTATCTCGGCTTGGCAGATTCCCTCGCTTCGGGTCGACACAATCTAATCATGCCCGGATGACATACATATTCACGCGCACGCCACCGAGACGACCCGTGAACTATCTGCATTCTGATGCAGAGCTGCCGGGATGAAGCATATGCATGTCAATTCGGACAATTTAAAGAGACTAAACAAAAAAATTTATAATTAATTAAATAAATAATAAAAAGATTTTTAAAAACCCTGTGCAGTCTAGCGGATAAAAGGAAATGTCCTCCGGGTGTAGGCCAAGCAATTAACGAAAAGATTCATGCTCGAATTTGCTTTGAGGCTGTAAACCCAGTCCTTCATTCGATCGCTCTTCATACTTCCATTAGACTACCATTAGATAAATCAAAGCCTTTGCTTCAGCTCTAGTCTAGTTTCATACTTCGGAGTGGCTTGTAGTGTATTTGTTCATGTCACATGCTCCAAAAGCAAATTAAAGCTCTGCAGATTAGAGATGTATCCGAATACAAATGCATTACTGCGAATTAACAGATAATGTGTCTGAAACGGAGACAAATAGAGATTCGAACCTGAGGCATGTATGTCGTTATTATTATTATTATGATTTTTTTATCCATCAGGACAGGGATCTTGCGTAAGATAAGGATAAATGTTTTTATTATCATGCAGGTACAGTATGAGCAAACTGTCTCTGAGTTATTAACTCTTGTGATGAAACGGAGGTTAGTTTGTGTTTACTACAGAAATTTGGATACCACTATAGACTGTGTATAGGCTTAAGATCCACGAGTACACGGAACAACCCGAGGTTAGTGTGGCTGAGCAAAAAAATAAATAAATAGTAATTGCTTCTTTAATGACTTTTTAGTCATTTTTCGACATTCAGATTGGTCCCCAGTGTGTGTACGCACACAAGAAAACATTCCCAGCCTTTTGTGCTTTTTTTTCTTTTTGTTTTTATTGCACATGGTTTAACAAGGCGGCACAGTGGTGTAGAAGTTAGCACTGTTGCCTCGCAACTCTAACGTCGAAGGACCTCGGATCCGTGTGTGTGTGTGTGTGTGAATTAGACATTTTCTCTCCGAGCTTGGTGGGTACTTCAGTTTCCTCCCACAGTTACATACAGACATACAGATTAGGTTAACTGGCATTCCCAACTTGCCCGTAGAGTGTGTGTGTGTGTGTGTGTGTGTGTGTGTGTGTGTGTGTGTGTGTGTGTGTGTGTGTGCGATGGACGGGCACCCTGTCCAGGGTGTACATCGCATTGTGCTTCAAATCTCCTGGGATAGGCTCCAGGCCCCATACAGAACAAGCAGTATTAAAAATGAATGAATAAATAGTTTGAAAAAGAAATGCATTTAGATATCCCCCTACTGTGATCTCATGTAAGAAGCTCATTTACATAGACAATGAAACACCATGTTTGGAAGAGGGGTGAAACTGAGGCAGAGGCAGAAAAAAAATTTTAAAGTATGAAAAAATGCAATATTCCAGCTGAGGTATTGACACACACAATGTTTGGGACCCCAGAGATTTCTGTTAATTTGTTTTAAAAAAAATACGGTAGAAATATGAGACCTTTAAAGTAGGAGTTCTAATATAAAATAGAAGTTCTGACATAAAATAAAAAAACAATATCTGTACTAATTAATGAACAGATATTCAGTCAGCCAGTAGAAAAGTGAAAATAAAACCTTTTTCTTCTCCCAGTGCAGGTCAGATGTCTTCCTTTATATTTTTGACACATAATCCAACGGAATAATGAACAGAAATATTAAATGCACACTGAAAGCTTTACTGAATGTCAACTCAATATTTCAGCCTGTAGCCCTAACTGCAGCAGCACACACACAGGAGATTTAAGGTGCTTCAAACTTCATTTATATTTTCAGGTTATAACTGGCGCGGAGTTTAGGAGTGAAAAATCTCACCGGATTAACAGACTTTACCGGATATGATCGCGGTGACAATGCAAGTTGATAATGATCTGTCAGTGCAGGTATTTGTGTTGTATCTGCTAAACCGGTAAACGGATTAGAAATGAATTCTAAACCTCTTATTTTAAATACTGTCATTTTCTGCATTAAAATACAGCCATTTTTTTTGTTTCATATTGTCTCACTAAATTCACACAGAACATATTTGGTAACAAATATTGATTTCAGCAATTAATTATAGGTACGTCAAGTGATTATCCAGGTACTTAAATAATGGGTATAAGCTGAAAATGTTAAACATGCTTTACAGCCACACATTTCTAAATGCATTGCGTTTCTGCAATGTGATTGCCTGATTAAATATTTGCGTTAAAGTGCAATTAAACAGGTGTACCTAATAAAGTGGCCATGCATATAGACATGTTGATAAATGCAGGCAAGTTTGATCTTATTATACTTGAATAAATACTAAATTATACTAGACGTACCGGATGTAAATGCATCACCTTTATTTATAGGTTCCCATGTTTATATCGCTCCTGATTAAAATAGTGAAAAGCTGGATGAAGACAGTGTACCCTAGAGAAGCACTGCAGCTATAAATTAGATTTTTTTTCCCCATTTGTTTACGACTCTTAATTGAAGTGCCCTTTAATCCTCAATATACCCATGCTCTAAACTTATTTTAATCTCATATGATCATTTATGAGACACAATATGCAACTTTGGCGTGAGCGAATCCCTGTGGAATTCTCCTTTTGTTTTACACATGCACTGTAAGTGGCTCTCACGCTGCTTTTTCATCGGAAATAAGGCCGTCACTGAAACGAAACCGCCGGGCATCACCGGACTACGCTGGCAGGCAAATGAAAACGCAAACCCGGTACCTTTGTTCGAAAGGAGCACACAGAGATCGGGCTGTATTTTTAGATGGCCACAATGCACCATCCTCTTGATGTTGTATTACAGTAAGCGCAATTGCTTTAGGAGCTTGTAGCGGGATCGGGTTGCACTGCAGAGACAGAGATCCTGAATCTCAAAGGGAATTAACGCGACTGCTAAGAGGCACAGATCTCATTTAGAATAGAAAATAGCTCCCTCAATTGTGCCCTGACACATATAAGTTATATTAGATGTTATTTCCTGTTTCCACATAAGTCTTGTTTAAGGTCTTTACTGCGGGAGAGGGGGTGATCTGTGATGAGCAAAAGCCACGCAATGACAAACTATCGATCGTAATGATTGATGGTACGGAGGGGGATCTACATCACAAAAGAAGAATCAATACTGAAAAAAGCTAAGAGGAAGGAAAAGTATAGAAACGCAGCTTGGACCATTCACAGTGGTCATCATTCTGCCATTACTTATGCCCCCAGGACGTAGCCAGTTTTACCCAATCAGTTTCCCAGCTGCTTGAGGCTTGCCAAAAATCTTCTAAATGCATCCTGATCATAAATTTTGCTGAAAATAATGCCACAGTAAATTCTCTAGTTACTATTCATCTTTCAGATCTGATAAGCTCACCACTGGCAAAGTCATGGTTTTTAGGAAACAATATAAATCAGCAAGCTCTGGAGAGTAGAAAAATGCAAGCGAACAGAGCGAAGGCGCATTGGCTACCCGCATCAAGCGCACAGATGGGCATCTACGCAATTATCCATGTTCCGCTAGAGGAGGCGCATATCTGATACAGCTACAGACAAGAATATGAAATTGCAGGCTGAGGAAGAAAAGAAAAAAGCTTTTGAATTAGATTCTTTTAAACACAATAGGTATACGACTTAAATGATGATCCTTTAACTGACTGCACAGAATGCTCATCAACATAAGATACTCAATGGGTTTCCTAGCTGATCAATGTGCCAAAAGGCTTTCAAATACATCCTATGATCATGATTTTTGCAAAAAATAATTCTTTAGTGACTATACACTATTATATATTTTTGTTTTGGGGCGAGGGGGCGGGGTAAGTTCTGGAGAAGAAGAAAAAATAAAAGTGCTGGATATGGAGTGTTGGATGGCGATAGAGCGCATTAACCTCATGAAGCAAAAGGTTTTTTTTTTTTTTTTGGTTTCCCCCCCTCGCCCTATTTCTTCCACAGAAACTCCATTGAGAAAGATGCTTCAGTCATGACAAGGGAAACGCAGCATCCATTCTGTGCCTTTTATATGGTGAAGCGCCCTCCAGGGACTCCCTACGCTCATGTCGACTGTAAAGGGTTCTGACTGTAGGCTATGCGTCATTCTTTTAGAGTTCAGCCAGACGGAGCCAAGCCTCGCACAAACGTTAAGAGGAAATTCTAGCCACGGTGTTCAACAGCAGCGTTCAGAAATCCATGTGAATGTGATGCGGTTGTCCATACAACCCATACTGATTAAAGTACGAAAGAAACCTTTTATTTCCGCTCTTAATGCGATTCAGCTTTGCTAAAACATATTGACTTGTACACAGTGGAATGAAACAAAAAAATATAGAATTGAAGACCGAGTAGAACCCATCAACGCAGATTAAAAAGGCTTGGGAAATAGTTTCTCTCAAGCCCAATTAGTATTCGTAAAATATCTTTGATAGGCTGCACCATGAATTAGGAGGAAAAGCACTAAGCACAAAAAAAAAAAAAACGAACCCCACATTCAGCAGGTCTGCCTTTTCCTGACCGGTGCAGAACACTGGCAGCCATCTTATCACTGTCTCTCACACCATCTCTTGGTGCTGTCAATCAAATTTCCCCAGACGCTTCAAATCAGCCAATCAGATTCTCCGGGTGGTGAAGTGGCAAGGCTGTGATCGTCAAGTGACATTTCAAGGTGCCATCTTGAGATTTGTTGAGATTATATGGCCAGTTCTTATACTGATATGTCCTGGAAATGTGCACCACAAAAAAAAGAAAGAAAATTGTATGATGCCTAATTTTACAGGACAACTAAATTACACTGAAGAACCCAGATACTATATACACCACATTGTAATTGTCATTTTTGTCAAAAATGAATCTACACCCAGGTTTATCTGATGGTTGAAATCAGTATGAGAACGGCAATCCTATATTAATAACAAGACATACAAGAAGACATCTGCTCATCTATAAAGTAATGTGCTTCCGTTTCCTTTAAGAAAGCTGACTTCATTATTCATACGAGTATTTTTTTTTTCTCAAGACTTAAAACACTAAACAGCTACAGCTATCCGACATGGTATAGGATATATCTCTACGGGTGCGTTTTCTTATGCTGTGCTGTTACCTGTTGTTGTGATCGATGATATGTGTTGCTCGCAGTTTTGTTTATTAGGCTACATGGCCTTTTGTCACAAGTTAGTCTTACACAACTTGGTAAACTGCATCATTTGTTTTACTGACTGCTTCGTGGCTTGTGTTTAAAGCACTTCAGTATACTAGATTTCCACCAATCCCTGTGCTCTGTTCTTATTACAACTATATACAGTAACACTTCTGGCTGATTTGGTCACTGGAAGGTTCTGTCTTATAGCAATTGTAATAGTTGTAATAGAAGGATTGCAATCTGCCCTTTAAGTTAAACCTGGATTTTTAAGAACACAGTTGTAAGAGTCAAAAGCTCCTTATATTTGTCTAAATAATCCCCCACTAGACTAATGCACTTATTTCAGCATATCACTTATGCTTGGTATCCATCAAGGTAAAAGGTTTTCTCAGTACACTCGCACTTCCTGCGTCATGTCTGAAATGCCGGCCTCCCAGGAACTCCTTTAATGGCCCAGACATGAGGAAATAGCTTGGAGCCAGGTCAGGACTAGATGGGGATATGGCAATAACTCTCAGCCAATTTCCTGTAACATGCAAGTGGTGTTTGTGTGTACAGTTCCCACACACAGACGCCTTTCTTCCGCAAGTTGGCACCAAGATACCCATCAATTTTCAAAGATCAATTGTTCCATTCACAGAATATCCATGGCATTGAAGGAAGTAGGCGCTGAGCCACCTTAGTCGGGATCATTCATCATGGATGTAGGGCCTTCTTTAAAACATTTGCACTATTTAAATGTTTTACGGAAACCGAGTGTCTCATGACAGCACTGTGCTTGAAGTCTTCTGTAAATGTCAATCGGTTTTATGCCATCATTCATTTACTCATTTATTCATTTTCTATACCGCTTATGCTGTTATGCCTGAAGCTTATCCCACAACACTTCGAGGCAAGAGTTTTATGCCTTTGTTCACAAGAAATGTCAGCACAGGTCCTGGTTTGACTTGAACACCGCTTGCAAGTGCAATGCAAAGGACAAAAGATGCCTAAATTGTTCAAATGGACAAAGCTGCTGTAGGAGGCCAACATGCCAGACACGGTCATGCTAATGGTCTCCATTAGGGCTCTTTGATATTGATATGACTGGGCCTATTCACTATTCGATCCAAAAAGCTTTAGGTTTTTTGTTTGTTTATTTATTTTCTGGGGGAGGGGTTAGGATTCATTTTCTAATATTGCACAACGTCAGCAGTTAAATGTCCTGCTATATTCACTCATGTTATCAGTTTAGTTTCATATTTAGAAAGTGAAACACAAGACATCAGGTCATCACTCCGTTTCCAGATTTACGTGCTTCATATCTCTGGCCAGGAGGTCATCTCTTCAGACTGCAAAATCACATAATATTATTTGAATCCATATATGGAAGTGAGAGCAGCTTGTGTCATTAGGGCCATATGGCTGTGGGTGTGTCTTTTAAATCCATATACAGAAGTCACACTTTTTATATATACATAATTCTTTTTTAATCGTTCCTTCGCTCATTTACTATTTATGAATAGTGCCCTGTGTAGTCGTATAAGGCAGCAGAAACATACACTCTCACTAATGAATGGTGTAGAAACACATCACTGTGACCTGCTGTCACATAAACAACCCAACATAATTATCTGGCATGCTGAAACCACAAAAATACAAACAATTTTAAGCCGATTTTCTGTATTAAAAACATCACTAGCAATTACCTGTTTGGTTTAATCATCGTTCAACATCTTTTATTTATAAACACTACGAGTCAAAAGTTTGGACACACCTTCTAATTCCATGGTCTTTCCGGATTTTTATTTCTTTCTACATTTTTAAACAATGCTGAAGGCATCCAAAATGTGCAATAATCTGATTTGAACAGTTGATATTAAGATGTGTCTGCTACTTACGCGCTGTAAATTATTTGTACCTTAAATATACCAAGTTTACAGAAATAGATTGTTTGCTAGCTCACTAGCAAGAGCTAACCTGATGAGAGTTCATTTTCACAGAAAGCTAGTCAAAGTTCTGAGTAAAATTAAAAGTCATGCCTATAGATTATCATAAATTATTAAAGCTTCCCAACTAGCCTCATATGCTAACCTGACCACATTTCTTAGGGACTTTTAAACACATAATCACATTAATTTATAACTTTCAATAAAGCTAGCCAATTAGCCAATATAACCAAACCTGTCATAGTTACTCAGTATAAACATTAGGTTATATTTATAAACAAAAAATGTATCTGTTTTTTTAAGCCTAAAGCTAGCTAGCTACTGTAGCTACAAGGGCTAACCTAATAAAGTGTCTCAATTTAAAGACTTATTTCATTTTGCGATGCAAATTTTCACATAAAGAATAATGTAAATGCATATAATCCATTCTAGCCACCCAAAAGTATTAGCAATATTACTAATTTCCAACACTATAATCATATTTTTGCATATAAAAGCAATCAAAACATTTAGCAAAGACATGTAAATTTTGTTAAATTTCAAATAAATAACCATTAAGCCTCACTTAACCTTAATTTATGATTCCTCTTGGCACCGGGTGCTTTCTTAAGGATGACTTCTTTCTTAATTTCTTCTTGCTAACTTTCTTGAGACGCATGATGCCTCTACTAAATCTTGTACAAAATGCAAAAAAAAAATTTATTTCCACTGACGCAAACACCTTCACTTGCATGTTCGGTTCGGTTCCCTTCGTTCGCATGCCAAAAGTGCTTCCTATGCCGATGCAAATTTTTGCAAAATTTCCATTTTTAATGCAAAAAATTGTAATGGAGTGCATTCTCGTATGCAGAGGTTCTACTGTACATTCTTAAGTGTTCATAATCTTCACTGTTTATGCTAGTCTAGGCTAGTGGCCCACAGAAATTTCCAGTTTCATATCAAGCTATAATTAAAAAACACACAACCAAGACATCATGAAATTAAAAAATGTTTGCTACACAGAACGAAATTCTTATTGGGAGCCAAGGCTGCAATTAGAGGAAAGTATTTTATTCAGAACAATTTGATATCACCTCTTCCTTTCTTTTCCTGTAATGGATATAAATGGAGAAAGCATTAGTACTTCCTAGGCTCCGTCCTATTTTAAGACGTTAAAGTATCTCTGTGCCATCCTACGATATGTAAATGTTATGTTGCCCTTGCATTCTTATGAGATGTAGGGGCCACTGCAGCAAAGATCTTGACTTTTCTTGGCTTTTCTTCCCGCCTAGGCGATCAGTAATGCGCTTCACAGCGCCCACCAACAGAAGATCAAAGCCAGAGGAATAAATTATTCCTCTCACATCGCACAGTCACTACATTTATAACTCTTGGATCAGATTCTGCGGGAAAAAAAGTATTAAGAAACCAAGTGTGTCTAATGCATATTTAAAGTAAACTTTAATATTGAATTTATAATAATTAGTGAGTGGGGGGGGGGGGCTGTTAATGAGAAGCTTGAAATGTAAATGCAGTTCAGTTTAAGGCTGGTGTGCTGAATAAGTCAGAAGCCCTTGGACACATGCGTTTCAACTCATTGATTATTCACTCGACAGTGTTACAGTGGTAACAAAGAGTTAAGCAGGAACTGCAGGAGGCAGGTGATTAAAGCTGACTGATTGCAAATGATGAGAAAGAAAGAAACAGAGAAAGAGAGGGGAGTAATTCCCAAATTCCCAACATTTCCAAAACTACTACAGAAAAGCAGCATTTCTACATGGAAGGTACGTAACTGGAACCTTGTCTCATTCAGTTCTTTTGTTCTTCTCTCTACAGACAGATGGCATCTTCAGCTCTACAATTTGTGAACATGAGACGGCTTGGTGACTTCAATGAACTAGTAGCCATAAATAAAAGCTAAGAGGCTAACTGTCCATAAGGTAATCTGTTTTAAATGACCGTTATTATTGATTCTTTTTTTTTTTGGTCAATACTGTTCATTCTTTAATTTTCTTGTTAATATGAATAGACAGTGAGCTCTTTTGTTTTGCTCACATGCAAAAATTTATAAGAAATTGCCAGTGCCATAACCTGTATAATATTAATAACCTTTGTTTTTACAAAAAGATAAGAATTTACCAACTATTGCATTCACAGTCAGCTAGTGAAAAAATAATGCTACAATACCACCCTCCTGCTACAATTCATCATGCCATAACGTCTACTCAATTCACCAAACAATAGCTGATGAAAACACTAGGTAGATTCAGACATTTGGATAGAAACATACACAGTAAATCATGCTTGACCTCATCCTTTACTCACAGACAATTTCATTCTCGCTCTTAAAAATCAGTATCCAAGTGTCATATACTGTGTGTATGTAACCTTATCATTACACCAACACTCATCTCATTATGGTGATGCGAAAATAGTCGCTACACATGATAGAAGCTCATTGGGAGATTCTGACAGGATGCTCTCCCACTCACGTACCACAAATAACCCACAGAAAACGTTATAAAAAGCCTAAAGGCCCACTCTCTACTGATTGTCATCATTCCGGCCTCGCACCACATCGCTTTGAATGAGTAATGTACAAAAAAGGTGAATAGAGGGGAAAAAAGACTGAGGAAGCGGAAAGGTGCCCAAACACGGGTAAGACAGCATGAGTTTCTCAAGACACAAGACACAATGCGTTTGACTCACTGAGCACTGAGATTTGCATCATATCATAAATTGGCACTTTCTTCCAAGATCTACGCTACTATGATGGACAAAGAAAAAAAGATTAGCACAGACCTATTGTCACTTTATAATACCAAAAAAAAAAACACGAGTTGCATAATTTTAGGAGTACTCAGGTTATCAAAAAAAAAAAAAAAAACCTGAAGAGATCATTAAAACAATTCCGACCTAGCCTGGAGACATTTCCAGAACTCATGAAACTAAAAAAAAAATGACATAAAAATATGACACTTTTCTGTTTGGATTTAGTGCCAATCGATCCTGTCATTTGTAATCAGTAAAGCAATTCGGTATTGCTTAGAAATATGAAGGCTCAATATACAGAAGCTTAATAACGTAATGAAGCAAACATCATCTCTGTATTAGTAGTGTGTAAACATCTAGCACTGAACCACATCACAATGGCAGGTTTGCACTAAATTAATAAACCAATTTCTTAGCATTTTTCTTTAAGTAAAAAAATCCTTTTTTTTCCTTTTCTGCTACTTAATGGATCTGATATTTAATGTCTAAGAACATATCCTCTGGCACAAGCAGCTGAATATTTCCCATTATATTTACATTATAAAATACAGTTCTGAAACATTCTGTGTAATATTCATATCAACACGGTTCCTGTACAGACCAATATTTTTATGTGCACCTACAAATGTGTATGATTATATTTATATTTGTAAAACCCAATAAAAATACTGATCATCACAAACAAAAACAAATCACCATTCCTGTTTTTTTTTGTTGTTTTTGTTTATTGCATAAACAAATGCTGCAGTTTGATCTCAAGTGATCCCCCCCCCCCACACACACACACACATTATACCATATGAATGAATTATAATATGCCTAATGAACCCCTGGGGTATGAGATATAATTTCGGAATAAACAGTCCTGAGGTGATGCAGCAGTGCATTAGATTATTGATCTTCTGCATTATTACACACATGATCTTCAGGATATTATTTTATAGCGTTAATATACCATTTTTTTTAAAGATAATCATAGTGGTTTAACTTGACGCCTTGCAAACCCAAATTGCATTGAAGAAAAGCCAGCTAGGGCAGAAGTTAATGGAGTCTGAAATGAAGTGAAATTGGAACAAAAGGCCCCGCGTTGGTGAGCGTGCATGAGTGAAGCTCCCCGGTGGATTATAACGCGAACAATGAGCGCGCGCGCGGCTCGTGCTGCTGGGTGGCAAAAGCACCGGATGCGACTGACGAACAGAGAGCGAGACAGAGAGAGAGAGAGAGAGAGAGAGAGCGCGCGGCATAAGAGCATCCCATAGTGCACGGCCAATATAAAGAACACTGGTGCACATTATAATCCTAGAACAAAGCGCATCCATAATCACGTGCGTTACATCGTAAAACAAAGCATAAGGCTCGCGCATCACGTTTTTGCACCTATTCTTTGTGGAAATATATTATGTGAATAAAAATAAATGCTAAATTAGGGTGGGGTGCGTTAAAATAAAATGCAAAACACACACACACACACTCAAGCTAAACATTGCATGCATTAACATTATTATTAAAATATAGCTTTTTTGTCGTTTTCGTCATTTAATGCAAGGCCGTCTACCTTTGTTGTCGCTCCGTTTGCAGCGTTGGGACAAATTCATGTGTGCTCGCGCTTCATGTCCGTCAGCGCGAGCGGCTCCGGAGCGTAATTCCGCGTATCGGGACACCGAGACAGAACAGAGACTGAGAAAGAGAGAGAGAGAGAGAGAGAGAGACTGAGACAGAGACTAAGAGAGACAGTGACTCAAAGCTTCCGGAGTCGCAGGTTAAAGTCTTTTTTTTTTTCGACACCGTTATCTCCGCGCCCCCATTTTCCCGCACAGGCTTTCACAAGGCTGTACGCTCGAGCGCAGAATAGGAGGTGGTTGATGTCATCGATACTCCGAGGTAAGAAAGCTGTCTCTCTCCTCCTTGATACCCTCCCTTACCTCCAAGCCCCGCCTCCTTTATTCGGTCACGTGACAGAAGGCGCGCAGCATCCTCAGGAGAGAAGCTTGAGCAGACTGAGAAACAATTAACGAGCTCACACTCGGTTTTTCTCCAAGCGCTAGGCATGGACTAAGAGTGAACAAAAAAAAATTTTTATCCCACTATCGAGTGTGGGGTTTTATTCCAAATGTACTCATCACAAAAAACACTACACTAGATGGAATTCTAATCCATTAAAAACCCTATAGCACTGTGGCCTTGCATCTCCATGGTCAAGGGTTCGAGTCCCACCTTGGGTCTGCGTACATGAAGTTTGCTTGTTCTCCCCGTGCCTGGTGGGTTTCCTCCAGGTACTCCGGTTTCCACCCACAGGCCAAAGATATACAGATTGGCGTTCCCAAAATACCCGTAGTGTGTGTGCATGTACCCTACGATGAATTGTCACCCTTTCCAGGGTGAACCCCTCCTTGTGCCTATCCCAGGAGGATTATGGCACGAGGCCCCCCATGACCCTGTACAGTACAGGTTTGTGCCTTAGGATATTCATCTCAGCTTCATCTTCTATACCACTCATCCTGTACAGGGTCGGGGGGGTGGGGGGTGATTCGTACCCTAGATATCGAAGATGAAGATGAGATGTATACCCTACGGACAAGCCGATAGCTTTTCAACACATTTGCGGAAACATTAATAAAACTTTTAACTAATGTCAGAAAAAAATGTGCATTAAACCTCTCCATTTCTTGTCACAGGGGTAGTACCACTTACAAAGTACATCTTTATACATTCACTGTGTATCTTTTACCTGGAAATGTGCATATAGTGCACTGGTCTCTACAATTGAATGTACTAATTAAAAGGTACAAGACAGGCCCTTAAGGTTCAGTTATTTTTCAAGTATCCTACATTGATCAGACATAGCATTAAAACCACTGACAAGTGAAATGAATAGCATTGATTATGTCATTATAGAGGAACCTGACAATGAGGTGGGAAATAAGCAGCAACTGAAGAGGCAGTTCTCATAGTTAATGTTTTGAAAGCGGGAAAAATCGCCAGGCGTAGGGATAGGGAGCAAAGTCTAGCTTGTGTGGATAGATCTCACAAAAGACCTACTGTAGTAAAAATTGCTGAAAACATTACCTGTCCAAACTCCTGTCCACTGTTACAAGTGTCTACAATTGATGCATTAGTATCAGTGAGGGAATGATGCATCACGTATGATCCATGAACAGCTTGTCTCACAACTTAAACGACTTAAAGGATCTGCTGCTAATGTGTTGGTACCAGCTACTACAGCAAATCTTTAGAGGGGTTCTGGAGTCCAGGCCTTAAAGGCTCAGACTTGTTTTGGTGGCACAATGGGACTTTTTTTTTGTACAGTGCATTCAGAAAGTCTCTCCGCAGTGGCTACGTAGAGTAGTAGTAGAGCATTGATGCACTCTTGTTTGGCACCACCAGTCTGTTGTGTGTATCGAAGGAGTTCTTTGCTTAAAGTCGGCAGTGTAGTTTTAAGAGGAAATGTTAACCATTAAAGAACGTGCTTTTTTTTTTTTTTTTAGAGGAGCACATTTATAAAGCTGGCAGATTCACCAATTAAATTCACAGATTATGCCCTTTGTCTGTGGAAACTTTCAAGCAAGTGATACTGTGAGAGATTTAATAAATAAATACATAAGTGAGAAAAATAATGAGTTTAATTAATCAAATGTGTTCCCGTAACCTACTCTATGCAGCCACAGCGGAGGGACTTTTTGAACGCGTGTTACTTTCCTACATGCTTTGGTCATGTGACCAGTGATACTTAGTATCCACTTTATTTGGATCAGGATGGAAGTGGATCCTGGGAACACTGCGCGAAAGACAGGAATGGACCATAAATGAGATGCATTGCAGGGCAGCTTATTTTCTGACCCTTTTTTGTTTTAAAATTGCTTATTGCGGCTTACAACTCATGAAAAAAAAAATACAGCATCTCAAAATATTAAAATATTTTATTTTAAGTTTGAGTAAGTTACAATTCATACAGTATAAATACTGTGTATGTCTTGGTCTAGTTCAGTACAAACATGAGAAAGGCTGCCGCCCATAAGTTGTCCAGAAGAGTTTAAGAGTGCTGTTTGGAAGCATATTCATAGAATGTTGACTTGAAGGGAAAAGTGGCTAGGAAAAAGTGCACAAGCAACAGGGATGACAGCAGCCTTAAGATCATCGTCATGGAGAGCTGATTCCAGAACGTGGGAGAGGTCCATAAGTAGAGGAGTGAGGTTGGAGTCAGTGCCTCAAGAGCCACGAACCACGTACTGTACATATCCTAATTTGTTCCAGGTAATGGGCTACATCTGTTGCATACAGTAAGTAGTATCAAACCTCACTTGAACCCAAAACAGTCAGAAGCATCTTACCGGGTCTAAGGATTAAACAATTGGACTGTTGCTCAGTAGTCCACTTTTCAGATGAAAGTAAATTTTGAATTTCATTTTGAAATCAAGGTCCCAGAGTCTGGAGAAAAGTTGGAGAGGGACAGAATCCATGATGTTTGAAGATGAGGAACATTCAACCCAACAATACAGACGAGCTGAAGGCTGCTATTAAAACACTTCAGTCTTTAATAATGCCTCAACCATACCAAATCAACACATGCTAAAAGATCTGTGACCAAATGTTGAGTGCATAAATGAACATAAGTTATTAGAATTTTTGTATTGTAAGTCCTTTTTCAATTGATCTCAGAAAATATTCAAATATTTGAGATACAGATTGTTATATTTTTTATGACCTGAAAGCTGTAATCATTGAAGTAAAAAAAAAATTAAGCATTACATTTTTCTTTACATGGAATAAATCTAGGAGAGTTTCAGTTCTTAAATAAAGTAATACATATTACTTCAATATTATTAAAAGGAGAATTAACTTTTCCACGTTGTCCTAATTTGTTAAGATGCACTGGTATGGTTTTAGGTGATACTACACAAAGAGGTTGATATCAAATCCTGGAGCTGTGATACAGCAGCACTTAGTCCTGTGCCTTCAAGCTGCCTTCAGTTATAACAGCCACATTTAAAAAAAATAATTTAAAAAATCACAGCAACCTATAATTGAATTTGCACATTTGGCATTAATGGGTTAATGCACCTAATGTGGTATAATATGTACTGCATGATATCATCACACGGGGATAACTGCAAATGAGTGACAGCAAATGAGTGATCACTTTCATAACACATTCTGCCAGTGAACGATGACCAGAACATACACTTACTACAGTATAACTCTTAGAAATAAATCTTTATCTCCAGCATGATATTCCATAAATTCTATATTTCTATATTGTACTGTACAGCTGTTTTTCTTATTTTTCTATATTTTTTCATATATTTTTCTTATATTGTATATTTTGTACTGTACAGTTATTTTATTCTTTCTTAGTTAAATTTACCTTCTATTTTCTTTTTCATATTTATTTCCTATTAATAGTCTTTTATTTTAAGGTCACGGGCAGTCGTCTAAGCATTTCACTGCATATCATACTGTGTATGACTGTGTTTGTGACAAATAAAATTTGAATTTGGATGAAAGCTTCAACCCAAAAATCCTAAATGTAGCTGCTTACAGCTGAGCCACCTACTGTATGTCCACAATGTACTTTGCTTGTACTCTTTGCATTTATTTCTAAGATAATAGTAAGTATTAGGTCATACTTTTTGAGATATAAACAAATGATTTAATATTTACAAGTCAATACTGTTTGAGGTGTTTGCACAATGTCATTGTTATTTATTAATTATAATAAATAGCATGGTAACCTTGTAGAATTAAGTGAAATATATATTGATTTAGATATCTGCCTAAACAATTTGAGTTCCTGATTAAGAAGTAATATACTAAAATCATATAGTTATATAAAGCATTTTAAGATAGAGTTGAATGCAGTGGTGCCACCTCTATGTTACCATCTATTTTAGTAAACCTACTAATCCAGCATAAGGCTCTAATATTTAGATACTACTGGAGACCATGTAATTAGGTTGCTTGGATGAGTCCGGCTGGAGCTGGAGCTTAACCACACAGGGCGTCAGGTCTGCAATGAACAGGGCAGGGCACAACACGTCTATACATACAGATGCAGATTAAAGTTGGGGTGTTGCATGTTATACCAAAATTAAACGAAGCCATGTGCAGTTTTGAGATCTTGCCATTGGTGTGGCTCGCTCTTTATTTCTTTCCTCCTTTCATTGTTTTAACATATTTTGGTTCTTCGGTTAGGACCAAATCTAAATTTAAGACCACAGTTCTGGTGAGCGTACTCCATTTTTCCCCCCGCAGTCCAAAAACATGTAGATTAGGCTACAGAAAAAACTGTCATTCCCCAAATTGCCCGTAGTGTGTGTGCCCTGCAATGGACTGGCCAGGGTGTACCCCGCTTCGTGACCCAAGTCTCCTGGGATAGGCTCTAGGCCCCAGGCTCCAGGTTTATAGATGGAGAATTGATTAAAAATAATAATCATAATCATCATAATAAATAAAACTGTTTGGAAGTAAAACAGTATTCTTATAAGTTAGGGTCTAAATGTAACAATAGCACATTCTTTCATCGTCACTAAATAAAGGTTATAGGACTTACATACCTGGACATCACATCCTGAAGTGTTGTGAAAAAAAACAACAACAAAAAACATGTTTTATGTGGTTGTAATTATGAATTTAACATTGTGTAATCCCTCGACTTGGGTTAGTTCCTGCCATCACTTGCATATGTTATTCTCTTTGTCTCTCCCTCTCTCTTAGCAACTCATCATTTCACCATGAAAGTGCAAAGCCCTCCATCATGAACACTTAAAGAAAGAGGTTCACCTCTGATTGTTGCGAAAAACCTGGCAATGGAGAATTCTAAAAATGTTAAATGTTAAACAAAATGTCATAGCAGAAGCATTTCCAAGTAACATCCATTATGGAGTTTTTTTTTTAAAATACACTTATCCAGAGCATCAACATCATCAAGTCCCTGGCTTACACCCAAAGTAAATACAGTCCAAAGTAAAAAAATTTTAAATAAATTCATCACCACTCACCACCATGAAGACAAGATAAGGGGTGCATGAGATGTATGATATATGCTCTCACAGCAAGTATTGCTATATGAAAGGTGAAGAGTTCCCAATGTGAATTTGATGAGAGAAAGAAGGGAAACGTACTAAAGTTAATATAATACAGAGGAAGATATTTAATAAAAAACACTAACAGTTAGAAACCTGTGATGTTAAAAAAACTAATCGATATAATAGGACCAAACAGACTTACAAATTATGCACTGTTATAAAACATATTAAGGCTAAACAGATGAGATAACGAATTACTGAATTCAACGGTAGCTATGAAAGACTGAAATCGAAAAACCCTTGTGTTAAGTGCGTTTTTTCAGACAAAACAAAATGGACATATGATTGATGTGAGATAACTGGTGTTTCCCAGATACATTAGCAGATCTAGGCCTCTTATGATCCATTTTATTCTTTGACAAAGAAAAAAAAACAGGTAACAAGTGATTCTGCGAAATAAAAGCCATAACTACACACAGCTCAGAGCAGATGAGGAATAAGAAAGAAGAATTGAGCAAAAAGCTAAAAATAGACAACGGTCGTGAGTTTTTTTTTTTCAGCTGGTGGCTTCTTTCAGAGGGAGAACATGGCAGAACAGTTTGTTCGTGTTGTAAGAAAGCTGTCAGAGCCGATCTCTGTTCTTTCAGATTGCATCACGCTCTCTGAGAGGACAGAAGCCTGGTACTGTCAAAGTCAGACACAAAGAAACCAATTTTGTCTCTTTTTTGGTAAATGACAAAATCTCATTTGTCTTGAGGCTTGTGAGAAAAATCTGTGGTCTACTGCCACCTTGTGGATATGTAATTGTAGCAGCTGGTGACATTTCAGAAGTCTGAGAGGTGACCAGGAGTACATAAGGCAGCTTCAAAAATGATGAAAGTGGAAAGGTTGGCTTGATGTTGATCCTCTTCAAAGGGTGAAGAATATCTGGGTAACTAAAAAACTGAAATCACTCCTGGTATTTCACTTTAGTACCTAATTTGGTACATCAATCAATGCAAATGCTAAAAGGATCTACTTTTAAGGATGAACTATTAAGGATTATACAAATTCCACATCAGTAATGTCCTTTGATCCACATCATCCATAGTGTACTGTAGTAGCACTGTGTTTGTCTGTGCAAAGAGTACATCGCTGGAGTGCTGGAGTGTCACATGTAACATGAAAATATCGAACTGAATCTAATATAT
>JAOVVA010000024.1:7433641-7448311 GCA_028565275.1 Leiocassis micropogon
AAATCTGCAAAAATGTCAACAATTCTGTGTTTTCCTGTCAATATGTGGTGCTGTGTGTACATTAATGAGGAAAAAAAAATGAACAAATGATTTTAGCAAATGGCTGCAATATAACAAAGTGAAAAATTCAAGGGGGTCTGAATACTTTCCGTACCCACTGTACATGGTTGCCTTATTGGATTATATTGCATAACCATTTTGTGAATGCTGGTTGTAGCGTTCAAACTTAATCCTGGACAGATTTTACGATTTACACTCCATTTGTTAAATTGAATATTATTTCTTGACTACTTTGATCTAGTCAAACTACTTCAACAAAGGAATATAACAACTTTTTCTTTTGAAATTGATATCTTAGTGTTTTTTTCTTCTCTCTTCGACTCCACCCTAAGGCACCAAGGATCCAGTTGTTTACGGAGTTTGGAAGAGGACACTTTTTTCTTGGATACACTGTGTTGCTGCAGATTTATTGACATTTGATGGAATATTTAGATTTTATTTACTTGCACTATATAATAAGGATTCTGAAATAAAAGATCATGTATATTTAGTTATTTACAGTTATTGTACAGATAATATCCACATTATTAGAACTATAGTATTCTGAGCCCCAGGGGTCAGTAGAAGCTAAAACATACCACGTTTGTTTGTTTTTTTACATTATACATGTAAACCGATAACGTGTGTGCCAAAGAAGCCACTTTTGAAGTTCATGCAACATGGAAGTAACCAATCTTGCTTCCCAAAAAATGTCAAGCTGCTAACTTCAGCCGTTTTTAGGGAGATTACACACATACAGTACTGACTCGCTTCAAAAAATTATAATTAAAAATTCTAATTATTCATATTTCTTTGAGTATTGATACTAAAATTGGTGTAAGTTTCTAGAAGCATGTGACCTGTAAAAATTGTTCCTTAAATTAAAGCATTCTGGGTTTTGGTAAATTAATGCTGCAATATCTTAATTTTGCATTTTAGAATACACTTTTTCAGGTTTATGTCTTTTCATGTGAAATCTATATTGGCCAAGTTTTACCTGAGAAGATCATTGAAATATATGAACTCAGAAAAGTTAGACACTACATAAAAGGGCATGAAATTGTATTTAGCAAATGTTCTTTTTATCTGATAAAAATATAAACGTGTTGGCATTTTTTATAAAAATAAGGCATGGATTGGGAAATAAGACGTATTAAGTATTATTAAAAAAAATAGTGTTATATGATCCTAACAGAAAATTCACTTTTTTTCAAGTAGGTAAGACACTTACCAGCACCAATACCATGTTTTGGCTGTACAGCACTGTGAAAAAGTCTTAGGCAGCATAGTATCTTTACTACAAATTTTGTTATATATGTTTATCGTTAACTATTTCCAAACATTACATAAATTGTCGTAAGTCAAACACATTTCAGAAGAATACTTGATGCCTGTAAAAAAAAAAAGGCACATTACATGGCACTCTAGCTTTCAGGGAGGAACAGAAAACCTAACGTAGGCTCCTTGGTTTTGCATGAAAATAGAAAAAAACTAGTTTGACAAAAAATTTTTTTTTTTTTACTGACTATAAATTTTATTACTCTCTAGTTTTCTTTATAGTTTCTTTTACAGTATGTGGAAATGTCTTCGAAGGGATCCATGCTTATAGGTTTTACTGAGCGTGGGCCTTTATATTATAAACCAAGGAGCCTACATAATTTTTTTTGTTTGTTTGTTTACCTCTTGAAATCTGGTCTGTCATGTAATAAAAGTTGCTTTCTTTACAGGCAAGCAATTTTTTCTTTTGTATATAATAATGCAGACATGATAAACATATAAAACATTTTTACTACAGATAATATGGTGCCCAAGACTTTTGCGCATACACACACATATTATATATATATATATATATATATATATATATATATAAAATTTATATATTGTGTGTTAATGTGTGCACGTGTGTGTATACATCAATAAATCTATTTTCATACTCACAGTAACACTGACTACTACAACATTAATATGCAAACAATGCTTAGACAAACATAATACATCTATTTCAGAAAATGTTTACCATAGGAATGTAGGATTTAAGCTGCCAAACAGGATTCTCTCCTATGCATAGCAACCTACCAAAGCGGCAACATAAAAACGTATTATTAAATGTAAAAACATCTCCACACCCTTTCTCTTTATCTCTCTCACACACTTGCGCACACACATACACACACGAACACCCAGATGTGATACTTGAATTTTATTCAGGCATCTCCAAAACTCATTTGAACTCTCTTAAATTAGTCGCACCTGTTGCAGAAACAGGATCTCTGCTTTAAAGGCTAAGTAGTGTTAGCATGTTTCAAAGTGCTTTCATTGGAGTAGGATTTACAGTGAAACCAGCGTGTTGACATAAAAAGAAAGAATGATCAGAAATAAGAGACCGCTGCTGTCCCTCTTTTGAACAGACCCAGGGAGCCAGATCTGTTCATGTAAATCCACCTGTGCTCATAAAACCTGCATAGATCTTAAGGGTTACCCCAGATGTCTCGCTCTGGGTAAAGTGCCAAGGCCTAAATGTGAGAGGATTTTTACAAAGCAGGGGGAAGCCACCGAGGACAATTTTCCTCTCCTGCTCTTGTGTGTAAAAGGGAGTGCAAAGTATTGCACTTAGCTACGCTTACACAAGGGTTAATTCGGCTAAACCACACTGAGACGCGGCTAAGAATAAAATGTCCACAGCTAGCATGACCTCATCAGCACAGCAACACTGGCTTTCATTCATTGCTAGCCACGTTGGTACTGTTTGTTATGACAAATTAAGAAACACACACAGAAAAGAATAATTAGTCCTCTGTGCTTTAGAAGCAAAATGCATCAAATTTACAGTAACATAAGGCTACGATTTGGCACAAGAGGCATCATACCCCTGAGTCTTGGGGGATTAAATAAAACCACATCATGGTCTATAATGTCTGAAGAATGAAATTAATCAGATCAAAACATCTGAATTAATTCTGATGCGAGTGTTGCTCTTGTGTTACAAAAATGATCATGCGACAACAACTGACTAAACTAACCACACTTCATTTTCTTACACACACATCCAGTCAAAGAAGTGCATTGGTGCAAAATATAATGCAGACTTTCAACCTTGTCTTACTTTACCCTTTACCACTTTATACACAAATACAAACTGGCAAAATCTGTTCATTTCCAGCTCGCTGAGAAATAAAAGTGAACGAAAAAAAATGGGAAAAAAGAAAAAAAAACAGGCAGATTACAATTAAAGCCCGAATCTTGTTCTTGTACTTTTTTTCCCTCAACAAGCCCGAGGCAGAGAAAAAAAGGAGACGTATATAAGCGAGCATACGCTTGTGTAAGTACAAATCTTCCCCTGTTCATGCTTATAAGCCTGGGATTATTGCTGCGAGTCAGATCAAGCCTGAGGAAGTGGTAAAGAGGCTTAAGATTTAGTCCGCCTGATAAAGTCCTAAACGTGAGAAGGTTTTTACAAAGTAGGGAGAAGCCACTGAGGTCACTGTGTCTCTCGATAGCACGGGCAGCTAGGCCCTGCAGCATGACATGGCTGAGCACATGCCCCTCTTGCCAGCCTCCTGAAGCAGCTCATAAGGCATCTTGCGATGTGCATTGGTTGTGTCAAAGTGCGCGCCAGAGTGGACCAGGAGCATCAATAATTTGGGACAGACGTTACAGGCCGCCACGTGAGAAGGGCATGTTGTTGTCCGAGTCACGCGAGTCTATGTCAGCGGCACACTCCAGCAGAGTGTATTGCACTTTAGTACACCTATACAAGGGGTAATTCGGCTATATCACGCTGAGATGTGGCCATGAATAAAATGTCCACAGCTAGCACGAGCTCATCAGCACAGCAACACCACCTGTCATTAATCGCTAGCCACGTTGGTACTCTGTGCTTTAGAAGCAAACTGCATCAAATTAATAGTAACATACAGCTATGATTTGGCACAAGAGGTGTCATACCCCTAAGTCTTGGAGAAGTCAATAAAACCACAGTATGGTGTATGATGTCTGATAAATGAAATTGATCAGATCAAAAGGTCCGATTGTGAATTCTGATGCGAGTGTTGCTTTTGCGTTACAAGTTATCATGCGACAATAACTGACTAAACAAACCAACCAACTTCATTCTCTTACACACGCTTCAAGTCAAAGAAGTGCATCGGTGCTAAATGCAGATTTTCATCCTTGTCTTAATTTACCCCCTTTATCACTTCATACACAAATACAAACCGGCAAAATCTGTTAGTTTCCTGCTCGCCAAGAAATGAAAAGAAAACATTTAAAAAAATTAAATAAAAGAAGCAAAAGGGAGAAAAGGAGGCAGATTACAATTAAAGCCTAAATCAAACGCAGTCTTTGCACCTTCACATGGTATTCTAGAACATCCAAGAGTCTCAGTTCTCGTATTTTTTTTTTCTTCAACAAGCCCTTATGAGGCAGAGAGAAAAAGAGGAGACGCATATATAAACGAGCAAATACAAATCTTCCCCTGTTCATGCTTATAAGCCTGGGATTATTGCTGCAAGTCAGATGAAGCCTGAGGAAGTGGTGAAGATTTAGTCCACCTGATAAAGAAAAGGGGCAAAGGTCAGCTGGAGCATGAAGACAGGGAAGACGGTGAGGTATGTCAGTGCAACGCGACAAAGGCCTCAGTTTCATCCACGCAGTCCTCAGAAACAGGCGACAACTGATAGGGAGACACGAGGAGAAAAAGAGGAGACAGACAGATTCAAAAAAAGGAGGACATGCTCTGAACCTGGAGTTAAATTCTAGACCTAGAAGTTCAGTGGAGTTCGATAAAGGCCGCCATTTCCTCCGAGACAAAACCCTTGTAGGTCACTCTGTGTCTCTCAATAGCGCGGGCAGCCAGGCATTGCAGCGTGACATGGCTGAGAGGGTGCAGCGCGTGCCTGGCTCCACCAGCCTCCTCGAGTAGCTCGTAAGGCATCTTGCGATGTGCATTGGTTGCATCAAAGTGCGCTCCAGAGTGCACTAACAGCGTCATCAATTTGGGGCAGCCGTTGCGGGCCGCCACATGAAGCGGCGTGTTGTTATCCGAATCACGCGAGTCCACGTCAGCACCACACTCCAGTAGCAGCGCAGCCACGGGCAAAGATGGAAAACGTCCCACTGGATAACGGCCCACCGCCGTTGTGTCCTTATCCACAGCCATGTGCAGGGGCGTGAAGCCGTTCCGACCCCTCGGGTTCAGCTTGAGTAGCCGGTACACGCTTTGCTTCTTCTGGTGCTCCTGCACTGGGCTGCACTCGAGTTTCTCCAGCAAGAATATGAGATGAAGGATGATGGACAAGGCTTTCGTGAACTGCATTGCATCAGGCTGATTATCCCGCTGCGCCACAGCACGCTCCACTTCACGCACGCCCTTTGCCAGGACGCACATCAGGTCACTGAAGGCAACGCGGGCAGCAGGTGCACCTTTCGCACGGTCTTGGAGGACAAAACTGAAAAGCTCTGCGAATGACAAAAAGCTGCTGGCCGTCATGGGGCTCAGAGGGTCCAGGTTACTCTGCTGCATGTCTAGTGCATATTTCCACAAACTCACACAGCGCTCGAAGTCTCCTGAGTCAGCATAAACAGCACCCCGGTAGCGGATGTAGTAAGACGTGTCCGGGTGTGAAGGACCCAGGATGCGCTCTCGGACCAGGAGCGCCTGCATCCGCATTTCATCTGGGTCGGTGATCAGGGCCTCCAGCTCCTCGGCCGTGTTCACCTCTCGAGCGCAGTCATACGCGGGAACGGGTGGGCCAGGAGGCGGCTTGGCCAGGAAGCCCGCTCGGTCTCCTGTTTGTCGGAGCTCCATCGCTCTCCTCCAGTAGCGCATGGCGCCCAGCAGATCGCGCTTCTTGTCTACGTAAGTCGCACCCAGGAGCTCCAGGGCGTCGACGGACTCCTCTCTCGTAGCTCGGGGCTGGTGGACGAGGTACTCTACGATGTTGGTGTGTCCGGTGACGCTGGCGGCCAGGAGAGGTGTCATACCGTAGCCGTCTTTCTCCATCCTAGCTTTACACTTCAGCAGCATCTTCATGATCTCCAGACTACCAGATTCGGCGCAGTCGTGCAGCGCGGTGTTGCCTTTGACGCTCTTGCGGTTGACGTCTGCGCCGCGCTCCAGCAGGAACTTGGCGATTTCTCGGTGCCCTTTATAGCACGAGATCATCAGGCAGGTGTGTCCGTGACGGTTCGCGACCTCCATGTCGGCGTGATGTTCGACGAGGAAACGCACGATCTCCAGGTGTCCATCGAAGCAGGCGGCGCGCAGGGGGGTGGAGTTAGTGAGGGTCGTGCTGTTAACCGAGGCACCGTGTTTTAGGAGACTTTTTACCACCGGTAAATGCCCCGCGGCAGAAGCTGCCCACAGCGGAGGAGCCCCTTCTATAGTCTCACCGTCAAAATTCACCGAGCCCCCGAGCTCTACGTTAGCTTTGCAGTATTCAAGTAAATAAATCACCACCTCCAAATGTCCGTACCGCGAGGCGACCAGCAGCGGGGTCCCCCCCTGAGTCTTCTCCTCAGCGAGCGCCTCCAACTCCTCCGGAGTTTTGTTGCTCAGCAACTTCTGGATAAGTTTCAGTTTCCCGTCTTTCGCCGCGTTGAACACCGCAGTCGTTATATCCATTTTCCCTTCATGTGTCTCGCTCAGTCTCTCTTAATACACAGTCTACGAAGGAAACCAAAAAAAACATTCCGCTTCACACTTAAACACTAAAAACACAAACACCTCCGCCGCTCTTGGGCTTTTTCTGCCATTTTAAGTCTGCAATCAAAATGGCGTCGGTGATGTTTGACTCATTTGCGTTTACTTGGTGCGCTCAGGATTCTGGGTAGTGAAGTTCGCAAAGGTCGTCTTTTACGTTAGAAATGTTTCCAGGAGAACTACAATTCCCATAATTGACTACATCCAACGTCACGCAAATGAGGAAATGTAGTTTTATTACCGACTCATCTGAGGTAATCAAATTTAAATTTAAAATACCATTCCTATGATGCATTTGTATAAATAGGAACGTGTAAAAAGACAACTCAAAACAGATTAACTGGATTGAGAAGATTTATAAATATTTTATTGTGGTTGTCTCCTCGTACCTCCAGGTTCAAGGGTTTGATTTCCGCCTCGGGTCTATGTGCTGATCTCGTGGGTGGGTTTCCTCCAAGTACTCTGGTTTCCTCGAACAATCCAAATTGGGCAAATATGGGCAATTTGGGATTTCCCAAATTGCCCATAGTGTGTGAATGAGTTTGTGTGTGAGCATGCCCTGCAATGGATTGACACCCCGCCACGTGCCCCAAGTCTCCTGGGATAGGATCCAGGCCCCCCCACAACCCTGAAGATTAAAGCAGTCTAGACAGTGAGAGTGAGAGTGAGTGATAATGCAAGTATCGCTTTGGTTATTTGATATTTTTTAATTAATACATTTGAGGCGGCACAGTGGCTTAGTGGTGTCACCTTGCACCTCCAGGGTCCGGGTTCAATTCCCAGCCAGTTTCTATTCCCGCCTCTGTGTGCATGGAGTTTGCATGTTCTCCCCGTGCTTGGTGGGTTTCCTCCTGGTACTCCGGTTTCCTTCAACAGTCCAAAGACATGCAGACTATGCTAATTAGCGTTCCCAAATTGCCGGTAGAGTGTGTGAGTGTGTGTATGTGTGTGTTTGCCCTGCGATGGGTTGGCACAAAATAGCTTTATTTACATATACCTAGATATTTCTAGAATTAATTGTTAGTGCTATAATGTGTGTGTGTGGGTGTGTATAGATAGATAGATAAATATAATAAATAGATAAAAAATAAATGCATAGAAATGAAACATGGCCTATGGTAATCCATCATCCAGTTTTTAAAAAATGCTTTATTTTCAAATATATGTTCACATCAGGTACACGGACAATATCCTGTTAACACAGTCTACAGAATCTAAAAAACATTTGACATTCTTACTCTTTTTTTATTTATCCCAAAAAACAAATGATAAAAAAGTATCATCATAAAAAAACAATTATATATATATATATATATACAAAGGGAAAATTCTTCCTGTTCTGGTGCATTCAAGAAAAATAAGCATTTTATAAAAGCTTGCACAGATAACACATTTAAAAAGCTTTGTGATGTGCAATTGACTGTTTGGTTCATTTATGTATCCTTCCTCTTTCTCTTTCCTCTCCTGGCATTAGCAGTTTTAGAATGGCACGTCTTAAACTGTATGCCATATTCCAACCTCGGTATATCCGTTATTCTATACACATTTCTCACACCGCAGCCAGCGGGGGTCCTGTATGCCGTTTACTCCCAGCGCTGAGAGGTAGACTGGGTTTTGTTGTTGGTCTCTTTGTTCAGTATCACAACAAAATCACTAGTCTTCCACTCAGCACTGCAGGTCATTCAGGCTTCAACAGACAGATGTGCTGTATATCTATAAGAAACAACGACAAAAAAACAACTAAAATCTAAAATCACATGGCTGCTTTTAATTGTGTTCTAAATTTCTATTATATTAATGCTGTATAACATGATGTAGTTTCTATTTTCTTCTATTAAAATTCAGTTTTGCCCTGAAATTTCTCCTAAATTTATCAGGTGTA
Source organism: Leiocassis micropogon (assembly GCA_028565275.1). Classification (NCBI taxonomy): domain Eukaryota; kingdom Metazoa; phylum Chordata; class Actinopteri; order Siluriformes; family Bagridae; genus Leiocassis; species Leiocassis micropogon. The sequence goes on from JAOVVA010000024.1 coordinate 7,442,266, forward strand.
TATGTAAGATTTGACAGAAGGCAGGGCAAGTGTGTGGTTGAAAGCCCTTGCACTGATGCGGTCCTTTATTCTTACACAGCACCAGCTCAAAGTGGCTCTTCTGACAGAGGCAGCAGGGACATGCAGGACCTGCCTTGCCATACAGGCACCCTCCTCCCCTTTCTATTTTCTATTTTCTTCGCCTTTGCACCCCCTTCTTCTTTCTTATTTCATTGCTTCCTCAAAACATACACAGACGCACACCACACACACACACACACACTGCCCTCATCATGTGGGTTTGTGTCCTCTTTCTGAAGCCTCTTGACATCCGCTTTTCCTTTTGTTGGGGTGTGTCAAGCCTCCAGTTCTTCTTGAAACATGTGTGTATGTATGTTTGTGTGTGTGTGTGTGTGTGTGTGTGTTTGTAGGTGTGTGTGTGTGTGTGTGTGTGTGTGTGTGTGTGTGTGTGTGTGTGTGTGTGGAAAGCAGGAAATAGCTGGAAAGGCAAAGGAAGCGGGAGAAAGTGTTATTGGGTTAAAGAGGAAGACTGAGTGGGGGAAAAGCAAGACAGCAGTGACAATAATAATCTGTAATTCTGTTTTCTCAGAATGGTGGACTTGATCCCAGCAGTAATGTTATCCCCGCGGTCAGCGTCACCTGCCATTCGCAATAATCCATCATAATCTGCTTCCCCCAAATGAATGCCATATCAAGATACGGCTCTCCTTCCAGACTGACACACTCGCACACCCACACCCACACACCCACATGCACAGACACGCTAATCATGGTCCTTCATCTGCGCTGTGTTTCACGGGCAGCGCTGGTAGCTATGCAACAGGGCTGAAGCAGCAGAAGGGGAAGGGGGTGGAGAGAGATGGACATGGATGATGATGACTGTCCTCAGCGGCAGGCAGAGACAACTTACCTGTGGCTGCTCAGAGCTGGACAGATGCTTGGATTCCAGGCAGCACTCTTGTTTGCTCTGGTCCTTTATTATCGCCGCCTGGTTTGGGTAGACCCAGTCACAATGGCAGGTAGTTATCAGAACATATGGCTGTTTAGATAACAAGGGGTCATTAGATTACATGAGGTTTGTACAGTAGCTTTTGTCTGTCTAGTCGTTACACCTCCTGTTTACTAAGTGCATCTCAATCTTTCAGAGCATTTCTGATTTTCCTTCAAAATGCAAAAGAAACAGCCCTTTGCTCTCAGTTTGTAGAAAAATCTTAAATGTCTAAAACATCTCTTGTAGCGTTGTCCGAACTGGGGAGGGGGGAAATTAAATAAGAATAAGGCGAACAGGAAATCTGGACGAGGGAGCTGTCCGCCACGTCGGTGCTGAAATACGCCCTGTGCGCGCCCGTGGCTGAATCCCAAATGCCTCGTTATTGCAAACTCCAGTGCACTACATAGGGTGCAGGAGGCATTCCCTTCACCCCCTATGTAGTGCGCTAATGTAGGGAGGAGAGAGCGATTCGTGATTCAGTCCATGACATTCACCATTCGCTCTTCCGGCCGAGAAAACTTACCACCTGTTGCACAGAAAGTTTCAGCTCATAAAAGGCGACATGACTCTCATTACTCTGGTTTTCTCGCGTCTCCCTTTAACAATCAAAAATCTATTCGGTTTATGCTGATTTATTTGTATGATTACTATTTTTTAAAGAGGCTAGGCTATTCCAGATCATTATAGTCGAGTGAAAAATAATTACAGCGCAGAAACATGGACACAGATCCACTGTGTGCAACCTGAACATCTGTTAGAAGGTTGATGGGAAGAGGCTACAAGTCTACAATAGGCTACAATCCTTTGAAAGGATGTCGTTTGGATTCTGGTCGAAGCCACACACACACACACACACACTCACACACACACACACGGAATATCTTACTCACCCTGCTGGATTTTGCCCCATCGAAGCGTCGGATCAACAGGTGATCAACAAGTCGTGTTTTTTTTTTTTTTTTTTTTTGTAATCTTCACGAGGAGCATCGCGGCCGCACCGTGCGTTGTCTCCGGCTGCCGTCGAAGCAGCTGTCAGTCATTTGGCCCCGCCCACTTTGCGTCGCACGTAGCCGTAGCGGTGATGTTACTGGGCGGCTCGCGGAGAGAGATGAAAGCCTGTGCGTTTATATAGCGTCCGCGCCAGACGGAGACGGAGGGACGGCTTATTACCGGTGACGACTCCGCGATCCGGCCAATTGCGTTTCCCTCTCTAGCTTTTTTACAAGCGCCTTCTAATCACCAAGGCTCTCTCAGGCAGGCGAGAATCAAAACATCATAACCAATGAAGCCATATGCTCCCTAAACACACTCTCATTAGGCGCGTAAAAATGTCCAGAGTGCATGATGATAATGAGGCTTGTCCATAATGACTGAACAAAAATGGCCACAGCTTTTCATGAGCTACGTCCCAAATAGCATGCTGCCCTACAAAATAGTAGGCTATGCAAAGGGGGGAAAAAAGGACCCTACCCCTGGTTGCTATAGTTACTAATTTGTCATACTATTTAGTGTGGGAAGTAGCCAAGGTCTTGTTTCTTACAAGGCACATGCAGAGTTTGCTTCTATAAGATGCTTATTTTCTTTTACTTTACTCATTAAAAAAATGTGACATTGTAGCAGTCTAACTGTCTAATACTTTAGCACTGTTCACTTCGGTTTGTAGTGACTTACAGAGTAGAACGAAAAACAAGGGAGCAACAGAAGGTGTCATATCACATCACACTAATTATCTAGATTAGATACAATTTTAATTCTAGCCTACTGTAAGAGGAATAAGTGTCAAAGCAAGAGGCGACCATTAATTTTCTATCTACATACCTCGAGGCAGGATTTTAATGACAGCAGCATACGCCAGCTAGATGAATTGAGTTTTCTATGCAAATTAGATATGAAGCCTATAAGAAGACAATTTCAAATAACCGGCTTTAATGATTACCCTGACCGATCCTACGACATGTGTGGGTTTCCTGAAGTTGCCCACTCACAGCCTTTTTACATCCTAACTATTTAATATTTGATGCCTAAATGTGAAAGAAAAACTTCCTGCTTTAATGTATTGTTTATAGATATTTTATAAAGAAAAATAAAGCTTTAGCAGAATTTGCAGAATTAGCAGAGTTTGTTGGACCCGCTGAGTGAATGTATATTATTTAATTTATGGGAATGCAGGTTTGCAAAAAAAAAAAAATTAAAATCATGGTTTTGTGAGTCTTTAAACACCAAAATGGGACTGAAGGTTATATTTCCTTGTGATATGCTAATCTCTTGCTTACTGCTTACCTTTAGTGGTATTGGGTTTTTTAGTAGATAAACATCCAATATTGATCATTTTGTAGGCAGACAATAAAGTATTTCTGCTTTATCTTCTCAAGACCCTTGGCCATACCACCAGTCCCTCTTAAGCGCAATATACGCATACACAATCACGTATTTGTTCACACCTAAGGGCAATCCAGAAACATGCATGTGTTTTGAGGAAGTGGACGAAAACTACAAAATCCAAAGAAAACCCATATAGACCATTGCAAAACTTCACATAAACATTAATCCAAGATCAGGATTGAACCAGGGAGACCCCCATGCCCCACATGACTACACTTTAAATGATCCTTTGAATTTTTTCAGCCCCCTTGTACCACACCAATTCAGTCAAAGAGACCATCATACAACAACAGGTCTTATTCAAGTCATGGACACTTTGCACGACAGCAATAACACATTTTGTTTTGTCCATGCACAGTATGTATTAATTGTCTTACGTCCTTGATTGGAGTCATTTTTCTGACCACAGGACTACCCCTTGTGTAGACAGTTTTAGGTCGGTGAATGCTTTTCAATTTAGGAGGGACATTAAGACATTGAAAATCCCAGCCTCCCAGTCCCAAGCTGCACCAGATGCACTCATACCATAACCACGGCAGTGTTATTGCCATGCGCTGAGAACAAACCACTATTCTGTAATGCTCCCTTTCTATCGAAGCATGGACAGGAGGCTAACAAGTTTGACATTCACCATACAATACACTACAATACACACTAGATATCTACACTACCTGGACAAAAAAAAGTTGTATACTCCAAGATTTCTTTGACAGCTTTAATTACGCTGCACAGCGTGGTGGCGAATTCATGTGTGAAAATGATTCCTCATGCTCCCAGAACCACACTTTCACAGAATTCTGGAATATGCCTGCTCCATCAGAGAAGAAAAAAAATGCCCATAGATGAGATAACCTGGTCATTCAGTACATTCAGGTTAGCTGACTTAAATTTTATTGCCACATAACATAGTTGAGTCTAGATTTGACTGAAGCGACCCCAGATTGTAACACTGCCTCCATAGGCTGGTGCAGTGGGCACTATACATGATGAGTGCATCATTTGATGCACTTCCCTTCTTATCCTGAAGCACCATCGACCGGGTAAAGGGTCAATCTGGACTCATCAGACTACATGAATTTTTTCATTGCTCCAAAGTCCAATCTTTATGATCCTTTGCAAATGTAATTTTTTTCTCCTGATAAGTCTCATTTTCTTTTGGACACACAGCTGTTTAGATGCAATGCTTTGAGTTCACATCACATTGTGCATGTGGAAATGCTTTTACTTTCACTATTAAACACAGCTGTGAGTTCTACTGTCAATTTAATAATATGCATCTTACTAATTCAAGTTTTCTCCTTTCATCATTCTTACCCCAATTCCACCAATTCCAAATTTCCTTAATTGTTTTTCGTTGACAAATTTCATTGTTTTTTTTTTTCTTTCTTTCTTTTTTTGCTTGTGCAGTGTATATGTTTGGTCTACTTGACAAAAATACCTAATTAGTCTGGATATAAGATTGTTGCAGCTGAAAAATAAGTAACTTTTAAGTAAGTGACATTGTTAATGAATATATTAAATCCACAGATCCTACATTTTTATCCTTGAAGTGGTCCTTTCTTGCATCTAGAGACTGGTTACTTATCATAAGTTATTATCACTGTGGCAGCTTTATAAATAATTCGGTTTGTTAAGCTTTATTGTTTGATTTCTAAAAAGATCTGTCCATTTTGAACTAATTCATTTATTCAAGAGGTATCAAGTGGACTCTGAGAACCAAAACCACATCTCCACTGCTTTAAATAATAAAAACCTTTGTTAAGGACAATGTTCTTCACTGGGCATTTAGAGGGTTCTTATAGGGTTTGTGGCGATGGCCTCATCTTTCTAATGATGTGTGTGAACCTTAATGGAGCTTTAGAGGCTTTTTTTTCATGGCTGAAGAGACACAGGTTGCTTGAATACGCTGGAAATAATTTTGTTCCTTTTATCTCTTTTTTAGGTTAATGACATCTGTGGAAATGAAATAAGCTGCACAAAAACGAGGAAGAAAAATAGTTATATGCTACGCTTCAACATATCAGTTATATGGACACCACTAAAGCAAGGGGGGGGGGTTAGGGGGGTGTTGGGGGGAAAGATGATATCATGCTGTGATGAGAATGAGCCACTATCCAATGGTGGTCTTTTTTTGTCCAGAAATGCATGGATGGTAGGCTAAAGATTTTAACTGCAACTCAGGATCTAAAAATATGTAGAGGGGAAAAAGATTCATATCACAAGGCTAGTTTGGAAGAGTATGTATCATTATTAAAATATAATAAGGTTTGTCGATCAGTGCAAGATTTAAAACGAGTTGTCATTAGGTGCATTTACTGTACATGCACTCTGATACTGTATTTCGATAATAATTGGAATAAAATTGCATCATGTAAACACCTCAATCAGAACAATCTGACCCAATCCGGCCTAACTGGAAAGAATTTTCCAACAGAATGAGAAGCGGGGGAGGTGTACAACCTTTGATAATCTGTTCAGTATGTAAATATTAATCATGTAAACACTTGATTTAATGGTTTCTATCTTGTTAGAATAAGTATGTTCTTCCTTCATGTTTGCTTCACGTGTATGGAATAAGATCACTGTCAAAAATATTCATGTGTAAAAAAAAGATTTGTGTGTAATTCTGTCTTTTGTCTGAGTTGGATTCCAAAATCTACGGCCACGACAGCT
>JAOVVA010000024.1:7460055-7470193 GCA_028565275.1 Leiocassis micropogon
TGACTGTCATTTGCATTGACTAATTATGAAAATCAGAGAAAGATATAATTTGCGTAATAATTTGGAACGTAGTGTATTTAAATTAATAATAGCCTGAACAACTAAACAATATTACAGTAAATGCAGGTACAGTATAATCTATAAAAATACCATGTGCTGTTTGAAATTTTTAAAGAGGTAAAACTTGATGTCCAGTTGCATTACACCGTGACTTTCTTGATTATTTTTTCCCATAAATATTATTCATCCTGGCTGGGTGCTTCATACTCACCAATCACATAAGAATACTTAGGGTGTCGCAACTGTCTCCATACATATCAATTTATAGCATTTTTTCAACCTCATTTACAAAACAACCTCTAGATGATTACCATTTCTTCATAAACACACACAGTTGTCTCTCCCAATTATGATGAGCTCATGTTAACACATCTGGTGTTATGCATGTAATTGCTTAATTATACTAATTTCCATTACATATGAATCCTTTTGGGACACTCTGTATTTAAATTCATTACATTTAATTTTTCTCTCCATAACTTAAATTGTCATGTCTTACTCATGTGTATCACGGAGCAGCCATTATATCCCATTAAAATAAAAAAAATCTTCCCGCCCAAACACATCACGCAGCCGTTACACACCGGTGCAAAAGTTAAAATCGTTCAGACAAAACTCTGCATCGAATGGTTAAATGACAGCTTGGGCACGAAACAGCGTGTGACTGGTGTCGCGATTTGAACATGTCTAACTGATGACATCTTTTACGCATCCTGTGATGTGGCAGAATGATTGAGCAACACAAAAAGATTAAATAAAGAATGTGACATGCTGCTGGATTATTCATAGTGTCTGTGCAATGACAATTTTTACATTCATATAATAATTCATTCATGTTCATTATTTCAACCCCTCCCACCCAAGGGAGCCAGTATCGTTTGATCTTTTTCCGAAACCTGTGCCTGAATCTAGTTTGCTTGTGTGCAGTCAATCAGGGAGCTCTATGACAAAATGCAACATGTATTTAGCATGCTGATCTTATAATTTTAGAAATGCAGGATTTTAGCATCCCTTTGACATAATCCGTCATGTTGTATTCCTCATTTGTCTCAGTTTAGTGTTAAAAATATGTACAGAACATCAATCCTACCCCAGCTCTCTTTGCAACAAAAAGAAAAAAGAAAAAAAAAATGATACCTTGGTAGATCTGGTTTTGCTGAAGACGTTCCAGAAGCGCAGAGTCTCATCTCCTGCTCCTGTGACTATGGCCTCTCCATCTGGAGACATGGCCTGCAGCAAATCAGCAGAGAATATTTCCATCTCACAAAACAATTAAAACTTAGAACATTCACGTAATGACAGTCATTAGTTTTGGTCATATGCGTATTGATGAAGCTGTGATATTCTAAAGGTTTTAGTGTAAAAACAAAAAGTACAAGGATTTGTTTTTTATTTAAATAGTCTAGCTGAGTTTTAGCTTTAGTTTCACTCTTCCGCATGTCTTTTTAAGATCTGAAAGCGTGCCCCTTATTAAAAACAAATAACATGCATAACACATGTTTCTATTGACACACACTTTCTAATACACTTCTTCAAGCACAGCATATTCACCTAAAATTTATTAAAAAATACAATTTCCTGTGCAATGAAGCATTTATGAAGCATCTTTGGAAATATTCTTGCAAATTTTTAGTGCTTTGTAAGACTAAGCTTCCCAACAAAGAAAGCTGGAGGGTTGTAGGGTTTCTCTGCAACATTCTCTGCTACTTTTTTGTCTTATTAACTTCAAGAGACAGGTGAGCAAACGCCTGTCGTGCACACCATAATGTTTTTTTCTTTACTTTTAGACTCCTAAGTTCCACATGACCCGTGCACGTAATTATTCTTTATACATGACACAATCAACTTTCAGACTCAATTTATCTGATTGTATAGGAAGATTAGTGCTTGTTATTTTAGTCATCTTTGTAAAGTCCTCAAACTTCTCAAGGAGATAAACAAACATTAATACACAGCATGATTAAAAAAAAAAGTTAGTAATGAGCTTAACTTCACTTTCAGACACATTATTAACCCTTTCTGAAAGTCAAATGCTAGAACGCTTGTTAGTATTATCATTTTTTGAATTCAGGTTCTGATAAAACATGCCAGCGGGTATGATTACACGCCACCGGGAACTTTCGCAACTCAATAGGAGTAAGGATGAGCTTCAGATAAGCAATGATGGGAGAGTTTAACATCGGCAGAACGGCAGAATGAAAGCATAGTGAATAATTCAGACGGGTGTGCAGGTGTTCATTACCAGGTAGAGTACTCTGTAGGAGTGTCCAGTGAGTTTGGCCACCTGCGTCAGCGACGGGTACTTCCACACCAGGATCTGATTCTGAGAGTAACCATGAGTACTGACCTGTGGACACACACAGAGAGATGGGTGTGCTCATCAAATATAGGGACAGATTTAGAGACATGACATGCTGTTTACGTTTATGTTTATGTGCCATGATGATAACAGGGTTATAATAACTGGTTTGACCTGGTCTCATATTCAAAATGAACCTCAGAAATAAAAAAAAAAAAAAAAAAAAACAGTAATATTAAAAATTAAACACAGTATCTCAATTTGTCACTTTCAATCCTATTATAAACTTTACATGCGGTTCAAGTCAAACCGGGACTTGTCATGAAATTCCTTGTGAATGAAGTCGTAAAACCGATTAACATTTAAAGAGGACATTAATCACGGTATGATATGAGACTCTTAGCTGCCTGTACAGGAATTTGGCACCAAGCCGTGTCCACATGCCATTAAAGAAGTTCCTGGGAGTCGTATCATGGCTCTGGCGTACTTTCTAACTTGACGGTATCCAAGCATGAGTGCATTAGTGTAGCATATATAGAGGAATAAAGGTAGTCTTCACTCTCATAACTCTAATTCTGTTATAAAAAAAATCTGATAACAGAACAAAAAAGCCCCTCATATAGAGTATAATTATTCTTAAATGTTCAATATATGCCATCAACAGCTGTATACTAACATTGCGAAAAATCTGTCAAATAAAGATTCCAAGAAGCGTAAGGGCAAAATATGTTTTGGGAGCCATCTCTTCCAGGTAACGGAGATAACTTGCTTATGAATTGCTTTCTTTTTTCCTATGGGCCATGCTCTTGGAAATGTGCTTGGAATTAAGATCAGCATGGGAGGAATCACTGCAGAGAAATTAACTGCTTACAGCTGGATTGCATCCTGTCTGAATAGTGAGTTGCTTTAGATAAAAAAAAAAAAAAAAGAATCTGCTGAATAAATAAGCAAAATATGAAAAGTAATCACACTATACCACAAGCTGCTTCACATGTGATGATAACTATAGGGTACTGCTACTGACTGGCTTTTTTTTTGTTTCATGCAATCATCCAGCTGACATTATGTAAACGGGATAGGAAGATGATGTTGTGATACATCACTAAGATAATTTGGAGTCTCATACATCAAGAATAACAATTTCAGCGTTCTGGAGTTGTGTTAACATTACTACATTTTAGCTAATAGACCAGGGCTTCTCAGAACCCCCTGCCCTGCACAATGTCATGTTCGCTTTACCATCAACACACCTGGCCCTCCTTATTGAGCACTGGGTAATTAGCAGATCAGTTGGATCAGGTGTCGAACAGTGGGTGGGGGGGGAAGCTAACTGTGCAGGGCAGGAGGTCTCGAAGACCGGAGTAAGAAGTCAGTATTAAGCTGGTTTTATACTGCATGATCTTTTTCAAACAGGAATCAGTGGTATTCAGGACAACCCAGAAAATGAAGTCATGTAAACAGAAATATCTTTCTAAATGAGTTTGAGGTATTAAGATTTTTATTCAGGTCTCATTTATGGTTTGCCACAGCCACTACAATACATACCAGTTCGTTGGTGTGTTTGGACCAGGCTAGGTTGCAGACCTGCGAACCTGTGTCTGTGCACTGCAGTGGTTGCCCGGTCAGCGTGTTCCAGAAGCGGATGCAGCGGTCGGCAGTGCCGCCGCCGGACGCCAGCAGGCCGTGCTGATGAGGAGACCATGCGATGGCTTTTACTGCTGCTGAATGCTCTGTGTACTGCTGCATGGGTAAGACGCTTGAGTGATTCCACACCAGCAGCTACAGAGAGAAAGAAACAGATCGAATTCGTCACCTTGTGACAAAATTGCTTAGTGGCACCCTGCTCTATCAGACACATCAAGCAGAGAGGTACATCCTGACAAATATACGGGTCTACAAGCGCTCCCGCTCTATAACCAACACTTCCTAATCTCCCTTAAACAGAAACTGGGAACACTATAGGAAAAACTGCATAAATTGGGTGGGATTATTTTAGACTTTAAACAGACAAACCACTTTTTAAGTAAGGCTTATGGACAGTCGTAAGATTATAAATAAGCGCTTTTATTTAGGATCAGATCCCATAAACCTATATAAAAAAGCTAATACGATATACAACTATGTTTTAGATATACAACTATGTTAACAAATTACATGCAGTGAAGTGAAGCTTGTTACTTAGATCTATTAGATTGTGGCATGTGACTCAGTACTGACTGGTTCAAAACTGAATAGTTTGATTGTGGTTTTTTACCTTGTTGTCATTGCCACCAGAAGCAAGGAGCTGGTGATCAGTGCTCCACTTGAGGCCGCACACTTCCTGTCGGTGGCCCTGTAACCTGCGCTCGGACTGCAGCGGAGGAGCTCGAATGTCACGTTGCAGGATCAGACGGTCCCGGCTGCCTGAAGACAGCTGGTCCACATTCCATGCTAATGCTCCTGGTAGCAGAAACACACAAACGCAATCATATAAAAAAAACAACAAAAAAAACATATTGTCTCTCTTATGCTCCCAGTATGTTGCTATATGTTCATCATATAGACACTTGATTTATAATCAAATATAATTTCACAGCCCATCTGTTCAGCTACATATGCTTCTGCTTCCTGCTGTTCTGTACAACCTCATTAACACATAAAGCCCGTGAACATTGCCAGGGACTCATTTCCATCTTCACCTACGGTACACGTACAGCATGTTCACACACAGAAGGAAAATCCTAGAACGTTTATCTGTCATGTAGAATATTTATAGTGAAACTTATTTTGTGGAAGACATTTGTTGCACATTTGAATCTTAATATATTGCTAATCATATGCTTCGGTGCTTAGTGCAGTCTTCATCTCAGACAGACTAAGGATTATTGATTTCACATCCTAGTGCACAAAAATTGAAATAACAAACCAACCAAGCCTACAAACCTAACCAGACGCAACATTCCAAACAGCACTGCACTCACCCACTCTGGCTGTGTGGCCCTCTAATACGGACAGCTTCTTCCCTGCGGCTGCGTCCCAAATCTGTACAAAGCCCTTATGAGTGCCCACTGCCACCAAGTTTCCCTAAAACAAAACAAATTCGTTATAAACATACCAAATTCCAGGAGTGCTTACGAGATGCTCAGGGTTTCCCAATCCTGGCTCTGAATCAGATAACATTTTTATTTAGACCTTTGACTTAGTATATTGGCTTAAGCAGCAGAGGTTTTCCCTAATGTCTTCAATGTCTTTCCATCTTCAACAAACATTAGCGTAGCTGATGAATCTGAATTATCCTTAGGTGTGAATGAGTATATGAATTGATGAACAAATGAACATGTGTGTGGTGTGTTAACTAAAAACTCAATAAATTGGGATTGGGAACAAAATCACAGGGCGAAGCACTGGGATAAAAAAAACCTGAGCGAACCTCAAAAACCATCAGGTGCTTTATGGATTAAGATGCTCTAATTTAGGAAACATAGAAGAATCATGCTTACTCTTTCCGACCAGCCCACAGACGTGACCGAGTCACTTTCTACTGACAGATCGCACAGCCGTGTCACCTGCACAAGCACAAAATATAATAAAAGTATAATTCACAGACGTTCTTTTCCCTCCTCTTCCTTCAAAAAAAAAAAATAAAAAATCCACACATACCTGGCTGGTGCAGGCACTCCACAGGTACACACAGGTGCCGAGGCCAACGCTGAGCACGTTTAAAGATGACCAGTCCACCAGGTTGAGGTAGAAATCGTCTTGCAGCTCAGGAGCGTCCAGGACCTTAAAGGGGATTTTGGAAATCTTGCGCATAGGCTTCCGTGGAGATCGTAACAGCTTCTGACTTCAAGTTTTATGGGAGACACATAAAAACACATTAAGATATATGAAAGACTGGAAAGAAAAAGATACAAAATTATTTGCTTCAACGAAAAACCCAAGAAAAAAAACATTAACCTGGACATATTGGAATTTGGAATAATAATTTAACCAAAACTGTCACGTTCTAACTGAATACACAAAATGAATTCATTTAAATACACAGCAGCATGGTTCTCTGTAATAAGGACACATTTAATTCCAGGGCAGACCACGTTCCTAGAATTCTAACATCTGTTTTATACAAACATCTGTTCTCTAGCTGTCTGGATACTGCAAAGCAAGTGCAAGGTAGGTTAATCATAATCTCAATCATATGATTCATGATTAAAAAAAAAAAGTGTTTTTCATGTCCTAATTGTTATTTCAAAATTTTACATGAGCTGTTAATTTGGTGTGGCTTTTGCAATTACATTAATAATGTAAGATGGATGGGGCTAATGATACACTAAGGGACACTCTCACCCCTGTGAAATGAAAACTTCATTATCATTACAGAGATATAACATTATGGAAAAGTAAAAAGAAAGAAAGTAGCAGTTCTAGCTGTAGAGGACCACAAGGGCAGAAAAAGAGAGGATTCTTGATTCCTGACTAAGACCCTTTCCTGCCCTTTAGAAAAAAGAAGCAAGAATACTGCTCAGTGTGAAGTTAAGAGCAACACACTAGAATTCTGACATGGTAAACGAAACCTGTCTCGTACTGATGAGTCTTGTGACATCATTACATTTAAACTCATAATCATGGCAACAATGGTTTAATTATTAGAGGTGGAGGGGACATATTAGTAATGAAACATTGATATAAAGTAGAAAGAAATTACATCTATGAATAACAAAATCATTTTAGCATTTTCTTTAAAACAAACTGAAAGACTTTTTGGGTGAAACCAATTTCCAGAACTCAATGGCCATTTTAACATCACAGCTACATTGCAAGAACAAATAAATGCTGAGCTCTTTTTGTTTAAAACACTGATAAATTCATTAGAAAAGTAAAAGTTGATGCTTTCGGATTAATTGCTTTTTGATTTGGTTTATTTTCATACTGCATGTTTTTAAACATGTATTAGATGTATTTGACATGTAAAGTGCTTCTTGGGAAATAAATAAAATGCAGGCATATTGAGTGTAAATTGTTGTTCTGAAATGTGCCTAATGTGCAGCATTTGCACGAAAAAGAAAAAAAAAATTGAGATTAATTTATGCAAATTAATGCAAAGTATATAGAAATCATGCTACTGCCATCTTCCAACCTGCTGTTATCTGCTGTAAGCTCAACTTAGATTGAAAAGCACTTGCATCTATCTCTTTCTTTTCAGTTTCTATTGCTTATTTATTCATACATATAATAAATAATAATAAACTGTAAAGTTGGCATGTTATGACATAATTTGGGGGGGGGTGTAAGATGAGTAACAGAACACATCAAGAAGGTTTTTGGAATTTTTGTCTTGTGGTAATGCACACATCTCGTAAAAACTACTGAATGAATTTTATTGGGGTTTTTCACATTTGGATTAGGCTGAGCTTGAGGTAACATATAGGATTTGTTTCATCGCAATCGGACCACGGGAAGAGAAGATATGCTAATTTTAAATTTAAATGGAAAACGCTCTTATACAGAATGATTTTAAAAAATCGACCTTGGAAAAATCATTAGTTCATCTCAAAATTCAACAGATGGCGCTGTACATTTTTTAATACATGCTTATGAGTGTGTAATAAACGCAATCTCATCTCTTCATTCCACGAACTTCACAGTAACACGGAAAAATTTTACTTCATTCCAAAATTCAACAGATGGCGTTGTACTTTTTTAAAAACGCGCTTATAAGTGTGCAATTAAATTCCTCGGTAACGAAGTCACAGGCACATCTAGTGTCCATATGTGCACGTGTGTGTATGGGTATGTACAGTATGTGTATGCATGCATTGGATTTGAAGTCTAGATTTCACATTTGATGGTTTCTTTTAAAAAAGGTTCTCAGGATCTAGGGGTTTTTACCTGTTACTGCTAACGGGCGATAGTGAGTAAGGAGAGACACTGTTGCCGTCATCGGGGAGCGAGCGCTTGGCACTTAGAGAATACTACAACAAACAAACATGAAAATGAGATGTTATACACATATTACTTTCATCATAGATAAAATAATGAATAATAAACAGTGAATGGGAAAAGACAAAAAAATAATTTAATGATGTAAAAAGCTAGAAAAGCTTCTTAAAGAAGAGAAAAACGTAGGCACTATGTTACCTACACTCTCACTCTCACACTCTCAAGGCCATTCTACATTCTATAACTCCTCCTCACCTCCCTCAAGCTCAAGGTACATAAACTAGGCAGCTCTTGTGTGTGTTAGTGTCTGTATAGTCAACATTACAGGGAAGTTGATGTTGAGGTTTATCATTGAGTGCTTAATTGAGGCATATATGTGTTGATTATTCCAAAGTAAAGCCTAATACAATTTCTTTTTTTCCTCCCGATTTTCTCCCTAATTTAGTCGTGTCCAATTCCTCCCCGTCACTAGGGGGCTCCCACATTAAGGCTACTACTACACTCAGTTGGAAGGGCCGAAGACTATCACGTTTCCTCCGAACCACGTGACGCCAGCCGACCGCATCTTTTCGTGCGGCGTAACACACTCGGAGGACAGCGCTATCCGCTCCTTCCACTTGCGTGAGCTCACAGACGCCCCTGATTGGCTGTAGAGCCATGATTAATGTGGGCGCACTAAGTACCTCTCATCCGT
Source organism: Leiocassis micropogon (assembly GCA_028565275.1). Taxonomy (NCBI): domain Eukaryota; kingdom Metazoa; phylum Chordata; class Actinopteri; order Siluriformes; family Bagridae; genus Leiocassis; species Leiocassis micropogon. The sequence continues at coordinate 7,469,025 of JAOVVA010000024.1, forward strand.
CCCCTCTGAGAGAGCTCGACCAATCAGCTCTCTCTAAACCTCCGGCTGCAAAAGGTTACAGCATCACCCGGGAATCGAACTTGCGATCTCCAGATAGCCTAATACAATTTCTTTTAAAAATATAACAACAGGCACTTTATTGGGGCTGTTGAATTCCCAAACCTGCTATACGTGATAATAGTGAACCCCTTATTGATTATTTTTCTACAACGGCATGCCCAGTCATGCTTTATGCGGTACTTGACAGTGCGAGCAGCCATGCTAATCTGGTATCATATACTCTGGGTTGAATTGAATTCCAACCTGAGGGTGTGTTTTCCTTTCTCTTAATGTTTTCCCTGTGGTCTGAGGTCAGAAATTCTGTTACACTAGACAAGGCCCTAATAGTCACTTACACTGAACAGACTTGTCTTCTCAGGAGTCGAGGTTTGTAGCCGCCTGTCCTCAGTCTGAGGGTCCTGCACCTTTTCGATACCCGCTCCCAGCAGCTCATTCTTCAATAGAGCGCAGTACGCCAGGCCATCTGCTGCCGAGAAGAGAGAACATGTAAAACACCTGCCCATGCTGTGTTCACACTAGCCATTTAGCTTTTTGTTGGTTTGTTTTGTTGGTGGTTTCCTCACTTTTTATTATTATTTTTTAAAAATGATGAGTACCTTAGCAGTCACATTGCAGCTTAATCTTATACCCATAAAAGTAATCATAAGGACCCTGTTTATTAGCATTCATCTAGCCAGCAATGTGGGTTACATGCATTTTTACTTTAATTAAAAAAATTCAACTATTCCTTACACCTTTCTTCCTATTTTATAATATTATAGCTAATAGGACTGAATAATTTTAAAAATTATTGACCGATAATGTTTTGTTTTGAGTAATATTTCTCTGTAGCTTATATATTTACTAACATGAACAGCACTTACAGTTTAGGCAATGTGCAATGAATATTGTATTTGTAGCAGCCTCAGCTTTGAACAAAGACAAAGAGATTTTCAACAGCCTTACTGTTTTTTCATATAACTAATATGTTGAGATTGGCTTCTTCTTTCTTCTTTGTCTTTCGGCTGTTCCCTTTCAGGGGTCGCCACAGCAAATCATTTGCCTCCATCTAACCCTATCCTCTGCATCCTCTTCTCCCACACCAACTAACTTCATGTCCTCTCTCACTG
>JAOVVA010000024.1:7482709-7492491 GCA_028565275.1 Leiocassis micropogon
TATGGCTGCTAGGAGGATTATCGTACTGTACATGCAATAAAAAAGCATTACAAATATGAAGATAAAGAGAGCAAAACACACTCATACCTTCTTGGTCCTCACGTGCATCAGGGCAAAATGCTTTATCCGATCATGATCGTTGTCGCCAGCACCTTGCTGACTTTTTGCACCTTACAAATGGTCAAACATAGAATATTTTGGGTTCGATAAATGCACTGTAGCTTGAAGGATGAGCCTTTATTGTAACTAGAACATAGCCATGTGTAAAAACATGCCAAAACATCAGTGATGGGGGAAGTTATGGAGCTCAATGTTGACTGTTAAGATTCTGTGTGAAAAAGTGTTTTATTTCTTTAAAATCACAGTAAATTGTCAATGATTTTTTTTTTTCAGTTTTAACAGTTCATTATGCTGTCTAATGGTGTACAGTTAGTAACTAACTAGTTAATACCTGTTATCACTTATGTCATAGCCTCACCAGCCTTCTTTTTCGCACTCTCTTTTGAACATTTATTCATTCATTCATCTTCCGTATCATGTCCTATCTGCACCCTTTTAATGGTTAGATGCTTTTCTTTGTAAAATTTCAACACATTTGTAATCTGTTTATTACTAAACTTCGTTCTGGCTCGTGTGACCTACAGATACTTGTGAATAAGATTTTACTATAGAAATTATATTGTATTAGAATAAGCACATTAATATAATCCTGTGACTTGAATTACAGCTGCCACTACCATAAGAGCTGCTGTTCTAGAACGTTACTCAACACCTTTGTCCAATCAGATTCAGGAATTCAACAGCATCAGGCTGTAAGTACTTGTATTATTCATGGAATATAAAGTAAGTATGACAGGCATGATAACCGTGGATGTTAGTACTTACTTACTATACAGTATATAAAATGATATGCTTATGGAAGAGATTACATTTCTATCAGCTTATGACGTTGAATCCTTGCAGCCAGGATTATCGAAAGAGTTCAGGCTAATTCCTCACACATTGCTGGACTTCTCATAAAGACCTTTTGAAATCTTTTCTGGTGCTTCCATTCTCGGCAGACATGTTGCATCCAGCCATGATTGGGGTCTTGGTGTTTGACATTGTTATAATCGTGATGGAGTGGACTTATATTGTGGGCGAGATAATGAGAGTGGATGATGATTGAAAACAAGGTTTAACACAATAGCAACCTTTAGGTTGTATTGGTCAGATGTAGGGGGATACAAGCATTTTTAAAATTTCAACATCATTGGAAATACAGGATATGTTATTGTGTTAAGGTAAGGATGAAAACTGTGTTGTAGTTTCTGTAAAATATGTTGTCTAGTATTAAGTGTGGCTAATGGGATGTACAGTACTGTGCCAAAGTAGCCGTCTTTGAGCCGTCCCTTACGTCCTATTTTGTTTCCAACAAGCCAGACTTTTCTGTACTTCTAATGTAGTTTTGAAGAATAGCTCTCCCGTCTTCAGGACTTTGTTAGTTCCTAAATACAAGGGAAAAAATACATTTTTAAAGTGTGACTCTCAACAGTTTCTTGTGTTACATCTACATTTGAACTTAGGTCATAACGAACTAAGAACCAAGCAATGAGTCTCATGCACACCACAGGAAGGAAGCTGATACAAAATAACACGGGTGTCTCTTGCTATGTGCATCAAGCCTAAAATGGAAACCAAGGTATTTTACAACGATGTTAAGATATGAGTTATAATACAGAGATATTTGTTATAATATTTGTTATCTAATTGTTTATGATAATTTTATACTTTCCCTGCTTTTTCTTTCTTTAAAAAAAAAAAAAATCATCCTGATGATGAAAATGATGCAGAAACAGGAAAAAAGGAGGGATGATGAGAACTGGAATACAAAGTCAGTTCACTCCAAGGAAGGGTCCACGTCTACAAAACCAAAATGACTGCCACTTTGAATTTCCAAAAACACTAGTCCTAGTTTTGGAATTTTAGTTATAATACCATTATTTACATTGCTATGAGTTTTAGTCATTTAAATCCAAACCCTTTCTTTCCTTCAGTCCCTTTTTAAAGTAAACATTTAAAAAGGTACAATAAGTAGGACTTTTGCATTTGATTTCTAAAGAAAGCCAGACATTTTCTCGGACAAGTAATAAACCATGTCCAATCTGTATGAAACATAAAGTGAGATTTGACCCCTGTATCCTGCTCTAATTGCTGCTCCAGAAAGCTGAGAAGGCTTTTCTCATGTCCAGGGCGGATCATGATAATGTACAGTGATGTAATATAATGTACAGTATGTAATTTACTTTAAATTATTTAGAGTGATGTTTAAGTCAAACTGGGACTTTTGATTGTGCAGAACAGTTATAAGAGTAAAAACTACCCTTATTTCTCTATATAATGCCCTGCTACACTAATGCACTTACAGTATCCCAGTGTTTCAGTAGTGCTTGGATACCATCAAGGTAGAACATTTTCTGAAACACTAGACTCCCAGAAACTCCTTTAATAGCCTAAACATGTATTTTCACTATAATAATAAAACCAGATAAAGTCATTATTTAAATGTTATATAGTGTCTCGTCACCATACTGTTCTGTAAATGTCGGTTTTATGCCTTCATTAATTAGAAATTTTATCAGTCCTGACTTGAATGCCCCTTAAATATTATACTGGAATGATGGCCTAAATCTACAATTTATCAATACTCAGTTCTTTAAAACATTTTTTTGTGAAAATTTCTATAAAATTACTTAAAAATGAGAATCCTTTGGAAACCTTTCAAATCCTGTCCATTCCTACTTTTTGAGCCACCACTGCCCCCAGGTCTATGGATTTATGTTATAATTCGTAGTGCTCTGTAGAATAAAAATGCTACCTGTATGTAGTAAATATTCATGTCTTTAAAAAGTACTATCTTTGCAACAGATGCTTGATCAGTTTCTTTAGTAAACAAATACTCTGACTCATCATGTGTATGAATTACTTCTTTATCCACAACTAATGCGCTAAACATCCATACAGCTTACAGTTTTACTGTCAGGGCCAGGTATGGTGATTAAAGCCTGATAAATAGCACAGATTGTGCTTGTTTATGTAAATGCATGAAAATGCCACCATCAGATCATACATGTAATGCATGTGTGAGGGATTTTTTTGTACTTCTTGTCTTGCTCTCCTATCAATCAATACTGTATATATGCACAAAATGCATAGTCTTAATCTTCACTTATAGTGTTAGCTAGCAGGCTATCATGACAGCTGAAAATACTTTTTTTCTGACAGGAAATTCACATTCATAATCTTCACTGATAATGCTAGCAGGATATTAGCATTGACTAGCCTGTTATAAAAAAAAATATTTGGATTTGTTACATCCATAAATGTTTCTTCAATAACTAATACTAGCTAGATTAATGGAGTCCAGTACCTTAGCTAGCTGAATAATGTTAACTTACTTAAAGGAATTTCTCTTGAGATTTGTAATTTTCATAAACATGCATTGTCTGCCCTGCTAAACTAAGAATAAGCCAAACTTGCACAAACTGCTTTTAAATCATGATTCAATTATCATAATCTTGAATACTAGCTGGATAGCTAATTTATCTAACCTGACAGGATTTCTGTTTGGATTGTTTGCTAATACTAGCCAGTTTAATAGTTGCTGACACTAGCTAGTATTAGCAACTATTAAACTGGATAGTAGCCTATTAGCAACTATTGCCTAGTTAAGAACTTTTCGTAAACACCAATACCCTTTACTGCTATTGCTAGCTGGGTTTAATAAGCTGACAGGATTTCTATTTGGATTCATTAGTGTTATTAATTTCGCCCTGTGGTTAATATTAGAATAGCTACATTAGAATGTAACAGAGAAATTAAATGATTTTGTCAAATTCATAGAAAGTATTCATTTTACCTGTTGACTTTAGCTAGCTATCTAACATGATATAACCTGACAGAATTTCTATAAGGTTTGGCAATCTTACATATGGTATATTCATAATCTTCACAGATAATACTAACCTAATGGCTAATATAAATTTTATACTGATAAATACCAGCTGTTGAAGCATTTTTACATAAGTAAATAATACCTAATATCAATGCAGAAATATTATTAGAACGCTTTGTGTAATGGTTCTGTTGGCTAGGCATTTTAGACTATAATCTATCAATATAAGGTGCTAATCCGCATCTGCTGAAGGATAATACCTTTAACCTTGAGAGTCTTATCCAAACTCAACAGTGCACATGATACAATACCGGCAGTGCCATTTAAGCACTGAGCCATATCAGGTAATTTAAATACACATCTAAGGAAAGCTAAATAAGAAGACACAAGGCTTTATGTGCTGTTTATCCTAGAGGGTTAACATGATAAGTGGACTGTTTCGGATTCATTTAGGTATGTACTTTATTATAGTTTCTCTTGGTCTGTATGTAGTCCTCTTATACCATATTTAGCTTAACTTTTAAAAATGCAATCAGTCCTGTTCATATATTGTCAGAACACTCCAATGGTGTGAAGAAATAGTGGTCCGTAGTGGTCCATACCTTGACAACATGGCAGGTCCTGCTGAACCTTCCGATCTCAAGCCTCCAAAAGAGGATGAGGTGTTTTTTAAGAGCTATATCCCACCAGCACGAGATGCCATCCATATGCCTATCCATGTGCTTTATATGGTTTTGGCCACCATTGTCATACTTATGACACTCTATGCCATCATCGGCCACCTCATCAAAGACCTACTCCATGATTTAGCAGGTAACATTTATTTTTTTTTGTAGTTTTTTTGAGCAACTAATGGTAATTTGTTCTTGAGGTTTAATTAATTATGCTATCCTTTACACATCCTTAGAAGTATCAGTGCCAAAAAGAATGTGTAACTGCCATAATATCATGGAAGAACTATTTTATATGGAAGAGCTATTTAAATACTGACCTTTTAATAAGTTCTATATAAATAAAAGAAAAACCACCAAAAGTTTTACATTTGTATTCAAGGAAATTTTACTTTATCAACAAAAATTAGCTGAAAATCATGGAACATATAAATAAAAACTTCTTTAATGCCAGTGGTTCAAAGAACCATTATTACTGACACTTTAATTTTAAAGATTGCACTAAAGATTTTTGACGCAGGACAGGCTTTGAATAAGCAAGCTTAAATCTCATTCTGAACATGAAATATGTATCATAAGCATTTTCACTGTGTTACTTTTAATGGTATACTGGTATTATTGTAAGTAATTGTGGTCATAAACAGGGCAATTCTTTCTCTGAATGAACACTTTTCAGAGTTTCAGTTTAACCCTCCAATTTGACTAATTAGTAATTAGTAATCATCCACTTGTCTCTTCTATCAGACTGGTTGTTTGGTGAGCAGCCAGAGGAGGTGAAGGTAAACTTCTTGGAGGCGAGAGATAAGTTCATGGCAGACTGGTGCCCAGAAACAAGCCCTGAATTGGAGGAGCTGGCCCGAGCTGAGCAGATTAAAGTAGTCATGGAGAATAGCAACCACAATCCAGCGATGTGGGTCATTTCAGATGGGAGTGAAACACGTCCTCCACGTGCTGGACCACGTGTTGCATTTCATAAAAACACCTGAGCTTTGTTTGGCTTCCTTTCTGGCACTTTTATGCATATGTAGTATATTGTGGAAAAGTTGCATGAAAGTAATTAAATTAAATGCTTCTACATAAATAATACTATAAGATTTAGTATTCTAAATTAAATATATAATAATATTTAATATACTGTAATAATATAAATTTAATATAATAATAGTTTAATGTTAATATTAATGGTAATGTTTTGTGTGACAAACAATTGCTTTTAAAAAAAATAGTTTTTCCCAGCATGTAGAAGAATCTGCTACAGTTCTTCTGGAGAAGTTGATGAGAAAATTCATATATTTACTTATTTGTAGCAAAAAAAAATGTAATGCAGATGTCATTAAAATAAAATTTATTGTACAACATTTTTACCAAAAATATGATTTACTATGTATTCATGTATTTATATTCCCATATGTTTTACATACAGTACTTGCCCGAAAAAAAGTTCCTGTTTTTTTCCCCTGTTTTTTTCAAAGTTTTTAAGCCTTTGACTGCGTACTGCAGTAGCAGCTGCAGTAATTACTTCTTTGACCTCTACCTGATGCAGTGAGTAGCTTTCTTTTTTCTTAATGATGTATTCCATTGTCAGGGAGTATATGTTACTCTGTTTCAAAGGGTCAAATTATTGGGCTGTATCAAGCAAAGAAAACAACCAAGGACATAGCTTAAATTAACCACCCTCCCTATAGGGAGGATAAATATTAGACTTTGGGGCAATAGAAAAATATTCTGTTCTGATGAGTCCAGATTAACCCTATTCCATACTGATGGGTGTATCAGGATTAGAAGGGAAGTGGCATGAAGCGATGCACCCATCATGCATAGTACCCATTGTAGAACCCTCTGGAGGCAGTGTTATGATCTGAGGTTGCTTCAGTGGATCAGGGCTAGGCTCAGTGAGTTTATGTGGCAATAAAACAAAGTCAGCTGGATTTACTGAATGACAAGGTTATCGAATTAATGGAGTTTTTCTTGGAATTCCCTTGGAATGGCATATTCCATTCCGATTCATGAGGCTCAAATTGTCAAAGGGGGTCATGAGAAAATTAGCAATCATTTTCACAAATGAATTGTTATGATAATATGATAAATAAATATGATAAATAAAGGTGGAACTAAACAAAAAACAAACAAACAATAATAATAATAATAATGATAATAATGATAATAATAATAATGTCTGAACTAAGTTATTTGTATATTGTACAACAGTGATATTACATTAATGTCCAAAACATAGAACAATATGCTATAACTTAAAAAGCACTTTAAGACTTTAAGACTGTTAAAAAGCAATAGTACTAACAGAATGCACCAATCATCCATAAAATTAAAACCACCTGCCCACTGAACAAATATTCTGTAAGTCCCACTTTACCCACAAAACATCTCTGACCTGTCAAATCATGGACTCCACAAGACCTTACAAGTTATGCTGTGGTATTTGGTACCAATACATCAGCAGCAGGAAGATTTGAGGTGGGACCTCCATGGATTGGACCTGTTTGTCCTGCATGTCCCACAGATGCGAGTTAGAGTTTGGGGTTTGTCAAAGATGCTCAGATCCTCACGCTTGCCCATTTTTTCTGCTTCTTACACATTAACTTTGAGAATGGTCTATTTACTTGCTAATGAATATATCCCACCACAAATCATTGTAAGATGATAATGAATGATATTCACTTTGTCGGTCAGTGTTATTATGTTATGGCTGATGAGTGTATGTAAACATATTAGTGGCATTTTTATTTATATTTTTCCTTTATACAGTTTTGTTTTTAGCAATCTAACCTCCTAACCTCCTGGTGTTACAGCGTCAAGCATGTACTGTAGGTGGTTGTAATGTCATGTTTTTAAATATTTTTGCTTATTTTGAAATACCCTGTTATATATACAGTGGAACCTCGGCATATGAATGCCCTCCCTTACAAATTTTCAGCTTAAGAATGAAAAATCTGCAAGAAATTAGTAGCGGCATATGAACAACTGAACAAATGAACCGAAAGACTTTGTGCCCAAAGACTCCAGGCCCCCTGCAACCCTGTACAGGTTAAGGGGTATAAAAGATGAATTAACATATAATTGATATCGCTGCTACAATATCAAATAGTTTACATATTAGTATTTATTGACCTGCACTCACCTGACAACTCTAATTGCACTTAATGTGGTCTACTGCGTTGCACCACGGGCCTAGAAAAACAACATTTCCTATCAGTGTATGCAAGCTGTATAGAGGAATGACAATAAAAGCCCCTTGACACTTGAGAGGGCATGCAAAAACATAAAAGAAATATATATATATATATATTTGTACAAATGTGTGTGGGGATCCCCTTGACATGTTTTATTTAGGTCACACACAACCTACATCCAAAATAATGAGTGGCGCATGTGTAAATAAATGTAGGACACCCCTGCAGCTGCACGCGCGCGCTCTGGAAACTACGCGAGAGAGGGCGCGAGCTGAGAGAAGAGGAAAGGAGAGGAGTGTCGCGCGAGATAACAGAGCTCAGCATCCTCACGTTCATCTCTCTCTGTGCTCGGACACAATGCACTGATGGAGCACTCCGCTTAGAACGTTGCGGCATTTCAAAAAAAAAAAAAAAAAAAAGCACGAATCGGTTTTGTTTTTCTGTGGATTTGGAGGAAGGGAATAAACATGTAGGGGGACTGAGACGCAGGGCTGCGATTCGCTCAGGATGGAATGGACTGATGGAGCAGGGATACCGAGCTGGCATGCAAGCGAGAGGTAATGTCCGACGAAGCGTTTCATCAAACCATTCCCTCCTTCTGTGGAAACGAATTGATGAACTATGGGTGAAATCTTGCAAAATGTATATATATTTTTATCAGCATTCGAAATTTCATGCAGGCCTTTGAGCAAGCTACACACACACACACACACACACATACACCGATCCACCATCTGTTTCATTCTCTTTCTTTCTACAATTCATCAAATTCTAATGCCGTCATGACCCTGGGAAACGAAATGCATGCCTAGTTTTCTTTAACATAGCCAAGGGAATTGTGTAGTCGGGATTTTGCAGTCTACACCCTTTCCGGAACTAATTCGAATTAAAAGTAGAAAGCGCGTGATTGACTGATTTATGTGCTGTTAAGATGATTGGGAAACAGCTGTTTGAGTGGGTCACGTGACAATGAGGACGCACTGAACCCACGAATCACTCTTTCCTCCCTTTGTAGGCACACTACAATTGGTGTGACATAAAGGCTGTTACCTTCTGCTTAGCTTATTCCTGGTTGTCTATGAAATAGGCCTTTAGTAGGCCTGCAATAGATACTTGCATTATTATTATTATTATTATTATTAATGTTGTTCAGGATCATTATTTATTACTACTTATTACATATGTAATTTATTAATTTCAGTTTTCTCTATCTACTTTTTTTGACCGAGTTAAATATTTGTGTATTAAATGCAATATGGCGACATAGTGGCGTAGTGGTTAGCACTGAGCCTCGCACCTTTGGGGTCCAGGTTCGATTCCTGCCTCAGGTCTATGTGGGTGGAATTTGCATGTTCTCACTGGGCTTGGTGTCTTCCCTACGGGTACTTCGGTTTCCTCTGGCAGTCCAAAGATTAAGCTAATAGCCGTTCCCAAATTGTTTGTAGTGTGTGTGTTTGCATGCGCATTCATGCACGTCTGAGAATGTGTGTGGCCTGGGATGGATTGGCACACTGTCCAGGGTGTACCCAGCCTCATGGCCAATGTATCCTGGAATAGGCTCCAGCCTTTTTACAACATAAGCGGTATAGAAGATGAAAGATGAATGGATGCAATATTTATATAGTAGTATGGTGTGTCTGTGTGTTGTGTGTTATGTGTCTATGTGCTAAATGTATCTCGCCGACACTAATTCCAAGAAAAATTCCCAAAACATGTATACGATAAAGGAAATGATTCTGATTTATTAAAGACTCAATCAATTATAACTGTAGATAGCCTACTCACATCTACATATTTAATGCCACATTTTTGACATTTTTAGAAAGGAATGCTAGCTCATATGTAGCTGGCAGTTGTGTCCACTTGCCACTAACAACTGTTTGAGATAGACTAGGCTTACAGCTGTTTAAACATAACAGTATGGGTCCACCCAGAAGCAGAGGTGAATTTAGATACAGTATACTGGGACAGGACAGTTTTTAAAGT
>JAOVVA010000024.1:7515703-7553831 GCA_028565275.1 Leiocassis micropogon
CAATGTAGAAAGAAATAAAAATCAGGAACCATCATGGAGTTAGAAAGTGACCCCAAACTTTTGAACGGTAGTGTACACACACATTATAGACTAAAAGTGACAGTGCAGCAGTGTATTGGGTAACATTCTATGATCAGCTATTCAGGGCAGTAACAACCACTGGGAAAAAGCACTTGCCGTACCACATTGAGATGCAATTTGTGAGAAGTATCTGTTAGCAGCAAAGATGCTCGCTTTGTGTTTTGTATCGGTGACTTTTACAGTATACTTGAACTTTATGCTTAATGCTCCATTATAAGCAAGTATAAAAACAGACACTTTTATGAGCTGTGTGTAATCGCACAAGACTCCATGACGTGATGGCAAATACCAAAGTGCAGACGTATAAAATCAGCCTAATGTGAAACGCCGGTTAGTGTGATGAATTTGCATTTGCAACACTTAATTAGTATTCATTCATTATTAGCAGTGTCACTATCTCAGTGAATATGAATGAGGTTTGTATGTATAAAAGCTAATGACATTCTGTACAGTACATCTGTTACGGCTAAGTGCTCCCAGGACGCCTGTGTTTAATAGCACTCTTATCATGTCTCAGGGGATGACCTTGGAAAAGCTGATGGCACTTACCAGAAACGCCTGTGTAAAGTGCATAAATGTGTATTCATCGCTGGAATCAGATGTGTCCGACTAAAATCCCTTTTATGAATAAATATTTTATCAGGAAGCATGAAAACATATGGACATACTACCGTAAATGCTCACAATTCATCTCTGAGGCTCTAACTGAGATATTTAAAAGACCTCGAATGAGAAATAATAGAAATTAAGATTACACAAAATGTATTTATTGTATTTACAAATTAATACACAACTTGCATTTAAATTATGTAAGTAAAAATAGGAGCTCAGTAAATGCCATTTGTAATTAAATTCATACTTTAGTAAATTGTAGTCTGCACTGTCGCCTTGCACCTCCGGGGTCGGGGTTCGATTCCCGGCTCAGTGTGCATGGAGTTTGCATGTTCTCCCCGTGCTTGGTGGGTTTCCTCCGCGTACTCCGGTTTCTTCCGGAGAAAGGCTAATTGGCATTTCTAGATTGCCCTTACTGTGTGAATGAGCGTGTGAGTTTGTGTGTGTGTGCCCTGCGATGGATCGCCCTAAGTCTCCTGGGATAGGCTCCAGGTACACAGGACTAAGCGGTATAGACGATGAGAGAGAGTGAGTATATCGTAACTGCTTAAAGAAACTCTATCAGGCTCGGAAGGATTATTCATCTAAAAATATGTACATTACTGTACAGTAACTCTGTACATATAATATACAGTACAAAAATAATGGCTTTCCCCCGAGCTGCCAGAACAAGTGATGTAGCTCATGTACTCTGGGTTTAAATTAACCCTTATAAACATACCTCGGGTTGCCAGACGATGAGCTCACCAGATACCCCCAGGCAACCGCCCCACCTCATCCATGTTTTTTCTGTTAGACCCCCCACCTTTCTCTTGTTTTTTTTCATGAACAAAAGAAATATAAAGCGATGTGTTTTGATTGTTTAATGTGCTTCATTTCTACAAAATGATTAAAAACGATTGTCAACAATTAGAACGACCCTTTTTTTTTCTTCTTCTTTTTTTTTTTACACATGATGGTAAAGTGTAAAAATATTTGTTAAATATAAGTGGTGGGTCTACAGTAACAGCTGGAAAAAATACTTGAAAAAATACTCCATGGTGGATGGTGGGTGTGGGCTGACAGTCGTTATCCCAGTTTAAAACCAGCACATTTATACACACAGTGACAGACTGAGTGGCGTGGGCCATTCTGGGAGTCACATCCTTGCAAAAATGTTCTATGTACTAGCCGTAGATATTCTAAGAAGATGACACGTGATGACAACATGGGGAATTTAAAAGACATCTTCTGGTTTAGGATGACAAAATCCTAACCCATACTTAGGTCATATGGCACACTTTAGTTACCTGTACCACTTGGGAGATCCTGACCCCACCACCACATGTTGTGCCCCTGAACAAGACCCTAATGAGATCAAAATGTAAGTCGCTCTGGATAAAGGCGTCTGCCAAATACCATAAATGTCCAAATCTACTTTATTTTAAAAGCCATAGTATCATGACATAAAAAAAAATTCCCAGCTTTAGTCTGTTCTCTCAGATTTTGCATTGTACAGTGTAGTAGTCTGTTGTCGCTAGTCAAGCTTTTTAGGAATGTCTGGTAAATTAGCGTCTGGTTTTAACTGCCCAGGCTGGGTCAGCCTACTGACTCCATAGTCTGAACATATTTGTGAGATTCCACAAGTGTACACTTGCAGAGAACCTAAAAAAGACTTCTAGAGTGAACCATTTGTCTTTTAAACAGCTGTAGTGTTATGTATACATTGTTGTGGGTGTTGGAATGACCAATTATTGTCGGTTAGCAGGGTTCAGTCCCGCCTGTCTCAGGAATGTGCTGTTTAGATGCTGTACATCTTATTCTGGATTTCTTTGGAAGCAAGGCTGGCGCTGATTTCAGCCCATATTGCGAATGTAAGGATTGTGGACAAGACTTATTTACTGTATCATATGTTTTTGCACCCTAAAATGTCTTTGGAAGTGGAGCTAAAAGTACACAGTTTTTAGCAGACCCTAAAGAATAATATAATATACGATATACAACATAATACACGTTTTAGGTTTACCATATCTTATGCAAGCCAGTAGAGCATTGTGGACTTGTCATACTATTACAATTCATGAATAAAATTAAAAAGCACAAATGCTCTTGGTGTGTATAAAAATGTTTATCCTAATTACATTCTTAGTGAGAAATAATAGTGCTAAAGCTTAATAGTTTCATTGTTCAGGTATTAATAGATATTATTCCATCTAATAGCAAAAGCAACTATTACTGGGACACGTGAACAGTTTGCAACATCTCTTCTACCGGTTTCAGTTTCACTTTGATACATGACTGCAGCTCCCTATCATGGTATAGTTATGCAACAGCATCATAACACTACTGTATGTACGTACACTTGTCACTCGTGCATATTTGAAAGTTGTCTCTGCTTCACACCAATGCTTACACTACAGTATCAGACATAGTTTTGTTAAGTACTATACTGTATATAACATACAAATCACACACTGTCCTATTTCACAGATCACTGTCCTATTATCGCGTTAGATGTTAGGCGATGCATACCTATTATTTATTACTAAACATATTTACTCTTGGCTTCAACATTCTCCAAAAACATTTTGAACACATTTAAACCACTCACCGCAAACACTGTGTTGCACCGAAAGTATTTTCGCTTCATTGATGTGTTGGCTTTCACTTGAAAATCTGGTGGCTAAAATAGGGTTATGTATCTGTATATGTATGGTTTTCAAATTGAAATGTATATTGGTATATGTATATTGGTTTTCAAATTGAAAGTTTTTTTTTAAGGCAACCTTGTGTGTCAACGGTTGTGTTGTATTTGATCCACAAGATCTGGTGCAGGTTTTTTCACTAGATGCACTTTTTTCCTCAAATCCCCCAATGTCTCTGGGTTTGGGACTGGTGCTAAATCTTAATGGCTGGGTATACATTTGAGCAGTTGGGGTTAAGGGCCTTGCTCAAGGGCCCAACAGTGGCGACCCGCGTGTGGGGCTTGAACCTCCAACCTTGAACCTAGGAGAAAATGTGGCACCACATAACAAGACACCACAGTGTCATAAGGTTAAAACAAAGAAAGATAATAGCGTTCCAGCTAACCCAGGCTTATCATTGTGCGACAGGATAACAGCGGAGAGCCTGACCAATAGCAATGAAGCGGAGCTGCAGCGTCGCTGTGAGGCGAGACAGGAGGAGATCGACCACATGCAACAGGTCTTGCAGACCAAGATTCAACTCTTGCAGGAGGTAGTGACATTCTGACACATGTATACACACATAACTTCACACGTACTGTCTACACATGACGTTGTACGGGATGGTATCTTCGTGGATGTACACCATGAATGTATTGATGATGATGATGATGATTCGGAAGACACTGATGATGCTTTGTCTGACAGGAGGCTCAGTTAGCACGGAACGAGGCAGAACGCATGGCCAGTCTTGCAGAGTCCTGCTCCCAGCATCCCCCTGTCACCATGGAACCCATCACCAAGGAGATGTCTGTTACTAAGAGCTTGCAACCTCCCAACCTGCTTCCTGACAACAGAGACAGCAAAAGGTTTGAGAAAAGGACAGAGTTGTTATAATTGTGTTATTCTCTCTGACCTAGAGCCGGAGGCAATTGGAAATAGGTGTCTCTCTAAAAATAACACAACACAATACCACCATAACACAGTGTGGTCTCTCTCTCTCTCTCTCTCTCTCTTTCTCTCTGACCATATTTCCATTGTATTGAGATTATATTATAAAAAGCACCTCTGTATTGATGTCCTAATTTGTTCTTTAGTCACAGATCACATTTAAATGAAGGGAGTAGTGTGCCGTGTGCTATTCTGTTATTTTATTTACAGGATCGAGGAGCTCACTGCAGCGGTGCGCTGTAAGGAGATGTTAATACTGGAGCTAACCGAGGAGAGGAGCTCTCTGAGAGAGAGGGTCACAGAGATGGAGGAACAGCTTCAGGAGCTTTCTAACTCCCTACTGCAAAAAGAGAGAGATGCAGAGGTGAGCAAGTGTGTGCTTGTGTGTGCTTCACAGAAGATACAGTGGGGGGAAGCATCGGTTTTAGGAACCTGTTCAGAAAAGTGTTATTTTTGGTGTTACCCTCTGGTGGCTGCACAGTGAATTGCAACTGCACCATTAATAACAAAAACCAAAAACATGAATCTCTGCTAATATATTATGTAAGCTGTGTGAATACTATATATACATAGTTTAAAGTTAATGTCTGTTAAGTCTCCAGCTCATTCTCACTCACTTACTCATCGTCTATACCGCTTTATCCTGTATTCAGAGTCGCAGGGGGCCTGGAGCCTATCCCAGGAGTCTCAGGGCATGAGGCGGGGTACACCCTGGACAGGGTGCCAATCTATTGCATGGAACACACACACACACACACACACACACACACACACACACATAATCATACACCCATTCACACACTACGGGCAATTTGGGAACGCCAATTACCCTAATTTGCAGTACCCGGATAAAACTCACCAAGCATGGGGAGAACATGCAAACACACAGAGATGGGAATCAAACGCAGACCCTTGAAGTGCAAGGCGACAGTGCCCAGATCATACTCTTCATGATATTTTTTCATTCCTCAAACACTCTTTATTTCAATCCCCCTTTAAAATCATTATATCCAGGTCTGAGTTATCAAGCTGCTGCTGACCCACAGAACTGAGCATGTCAGGGGAGGAGCTCTTCTTATATGAGGTCACATTAGAAAAAACTGTAATTGTATAAGCCATGGGCAATACAAAAATGGAAAAAAGACAAAAGCAGGGTTTTTTCTTTTCAGGTGTTTGTACATGCACAATGGAGACCTGTTTAAATGGCTACAAATGACTAAAAAGTGAGTTTTGCATTGTAGGTCCCCTTTAAAGATCAAGGCATTATGCAAATTTGTCATATTGAATTTTTGTTATAATCTGCATCGCTGTGAAACACACCTCTACCTGCTACATTGTCTTAATAATATCAAAAGTAAAAAGAGGTAGAATAATAATAAACAAAATATGACCATGAATTATCATCTACTTAGTGGCTTTTTCTTAGAGCCATTGATATCGACATAACAGAATTTGGCAGAAATGCTGCCCCTTAACACTGTAATGCAAAGAACTGGAAAGGCAAAAAAAATATCCACGCATTCTGTTAGTAACCGACTGACAAGATGTAAAGGTGATAATTAGGTCAAGTCTCTCACTTTCCATTGTATGATTGATGTTACATGAGATATCATAGGACTAGAACTCTCAGTTTTCCGCTGACACATCAGCAGCTGCCGAATTACTCATTTGTATCAGTTGTATCTCTTGGAACGTCGCATACTGTGGAACTCATTCTGAATGTGAAGCGTTGCCTATCAAAGATTATAAGCGAGAAAATGACTTGTGCAATTATCCAAAGCACAAAATAAGCTTAAAATAACTTCAAATGATTTTAAGTACACATAAATTGTATATGACATTGTGCATGAGAGTAATTAGATCTTCATCGTTACAGTTTTATCAGGAGGAGCTGGGTCGTGAGAGGCTGCGTGTCCAACAGGAGATGCAGGTAGGACTCAGTGTATTGGTCTCAGTAAATGTATAGCCTATTTGTGTACACAAACTCAGAGCAATCTACTGGAACTGGAACTCATGTTCAAAAATAAAGAACGCATGTCATTGTTGAACATGAATTGACTAAAAGATTATGGAGTAGCTGCCGAAATGTCATAAATCATGGCTAACTAATTAGCCCAGTTAACTGCATTATCTTCAGTACAAACAAGTGAAATTCTGGAATAATAGACAGAACAGCCATATCCGGTATCCTTTTTTTCCTTAGTTTGTTTTCCTTTGTTTGGTGGCTGACCAAGAGAAGATAAAAAGCTAGTGATCACTAAACACTTTCTCCGGGTAGCGATGATTAAAAACTACTCGCCCAGACACATATAATAAGTCTCATAAGACCCTTTATGAAAGTTAATTACAGTTTATCTTGATTTGGTTTCTTGATTTCGACTAGATAAGCTTTGATTATACTGTATGCGTCTCAGTTCTTTGGTTAATCTCCATGATGATCAAAGCTTGCCCTCTAGTGGAGGATTAAGATTTACAGAGAGCTTCACAGAGGAATCGAAACAATGAATTATTCTTGTCTTCATTCAGAGTTCATGGCCTTTTCATGCAAATGCAACATAGAGCACATTACGGCTTGTGTTTGATAAAATGAAGACGGACGTGATCTCTCTTTCTGTGAGATAAGGAGCTAAAAGAGCTTGATATGACATGGCCAGTGCATGACAGCATAATGTTTTTCATTCAATGTACTAATGGATATAGTCATAAATAGAGTTTGCATATAGTTCCAGTCATTTTGGGTCACTTCCAGATCATTTGTTTATGCAGGCCATGCCTTGGTGATGATTTATTGAGCTAGAAGATAGGGATAAGCAGTGTAGAAGATGAATGAACATACGATTAGTCTTAAATTACAGAGTGCATCTATTATTAAATAAAGCCTACAAAAATGAAAAAGAGTCATCGTATATTCATATACGGTATATATGGTGTTATTAAAAAAAGAAAATTAAGGATGAAAAGGAAAACATATTGCTTTTACATATTAAGATTATTATATATTTATATATATTTTTATATATATATATATGAAGTAAATGTTACTGTAAATTGATAAAACCTTCAGTGGGTTGTTCTTTGATAAAAAATAAAAAAATGCTGTTTTATACGTGGAATAAAACACTTAATTAAACAGGCTGTTATATATGTTACTACATTTCCGTGTATTGTTGATTATTTTCTTTTATTTTTTTCATTCTGAAATATTTTTCTTACTTACTGGACCCTACTTTTTACTATAATTTCCCTATGTGTTATATTGCTAAATAATTGCTACATTTTTATTTATTTCTTATTTTGCTTTTTGCCACCATGTCTTGTACATGGGAGAAAATGAGACACTAGTGTCTGTAAATCTTGCCGGAAAACAGGCCAGTTTCAGTCTCAGCTTTGGTAACCCTCAGCCTTGTGTCAGTGATATTACATCAGGGGTGGAGTGCTTTATGGATTATCATGAAGCTTCATAAACACCACTGCTCAGAGTGTAATAGTGGGTGTGTGGTAACTTTTAAGCCTATATTTGCAGTAATAGAGGAGAACAATGCGGATGAAATGTATAGTCAGAACACATTTCCCTTAAGGAAAGTTTATTCCTTTATTTGTTTCGTATTTCTGTAAGAGTTTATTTGTCCTGTGTTACAAAGTTGAAAGGGAAGAGATGTGTGTTTGGGGTTATACACTCTTTATGATAGGAGCAGCTGAGATATGATCCTGTTGGGAAGTGACCCAGGACTGTGCAGCTGCCGCTTGGCTACACAAGACGGAAAGGTGACTAGTGTACAGTATGTGTTTGACGTGTTTCTGAGAAGGCACGAGTACATGCTGCCTCCAGGCACTGTTTGACTTGTAAACCAGCACAGCGGAATATGCAAACGCTGGAGATGGCAGGAATTACCCATCTCAGATTGCTGTCCGACTTCAAAGCAGCTGCCTCACTCATTCACATTCACTCACTCAGGCTCTATCAGACATTCACATTTTAGCTCATTTAAGGTTTCATTTGTCACATATACATTACTGCTTCTTTTCTTCGCATATTCCAGTTAGGAGGCTTGGATCAGAGCGCTGTCCAGAGCTCCAGTGTATCTCGGTGGATCTCGAAATATTGACCTTCTGATAAGTAACTCAGAGCCTTAACCCACTAAGCTCCCACTGGCCCAGTGGTTTAATCTGTCTTTTACATTTATTTTAACCATTAGATGCAAGAACATAATGCAGTAAGTGTTAGCATATACTGTAAGACTTTAAGAGGTTGAGCAAGAAGTGCTGAGGTGGAAATTAGGCCAGGCGTTGTAGTTAATGCAGAATATATACGTTACACTGATTTAGGTCCATTAATCCTTTCAAATATTAAAGTCTTTCCACTTTTGTCTAACTTTGAGGTTTGCGTGTGGTCAGATTTGACTGTAAAATCAAGTAACCTGCAGATTCATTATGCCGGCTAATGATATGTTCAGTCATTACACAACAATAAGTCCTTTGTGGAAAATCTGCCACAACTAAAGGTATTAAAAATGGTGGATGAAACATGATCTGTTTGCAAAGACATAGACGGACAGTGCCCTAAAGGTTTTTTTTCTTTCTTTCTTATTTTCTTACACTAGAACTTAAAATGGGAACATGGTTAAACTTGGTGGCTTTGATAGGCTTAAATACCATGCAATATTGCCAACATAATATTATTGCTTTCAACATGAATTTATTGGCATGTGTTTAAATCTCTCTCTCTCTCTCTCTCTCTCTCTCTCTCTGCATAGCTGATTAAACCGAATGTCTCAATTTTTATGATATTTATTTTTAATGTACTATATTATTAACTACGTTTTCTGTATGTAAGTGTTGTAAAGAATATTTATAGGCTCACTTCTTACCCCTCTTTTTAGTTAATTATTATTACAGTAATATATTTAAAACAACTTTAACTAAAGATACAGTATGAGAGCACAGTTAAGTTCTAACTCAGAAGCTACTTTAGATACAAAGGGGATAATGTTACATTAAAGATTTTTATGAAAAAAGTGTTACTTTTTAATCTAAAGATGTAAAGACCTACCTACTGTAGGCATTTGTTGTCGTTCTTGACACGGCATTTGTTCATAAACTTTCTTACATGTACTGTAGGTCCTCATGCAACGTTTAAATGGTTCCCTTTTTAGATAGATAGAGATAAATAGATACTTTATTTATCCTCATGGGGAAATTCAAAAATATATTCAAATCCGACTAGACTAGCATTTGTGTCTAGGATTTTAGGCCATGCATCCTGCTAGATTTAACCTGATATTTTGTATAGTTAAAATGCAAATCGCTTTAGATAAGATCTTCTTTTAACTATGACAAATAGGTCTAAAATAAGTCATGCTTAAGAAAAACATGCAAAGACTAGATGAGCTAGTGAGCTATGGGTGTTGGTAGTCACAGGAAGTGAAACTCTTGGGGGCACGAGGTACTCTGGAGACTGAGTATTTACAGTATGTGTTTGCGTTCTGCAAAACATACACGGCATGGCAACAGGGCATATTTACTATTTCCAACCCTAATATCTTATTATCTGATTTTTTTTAACTGTTTGTTTAACCCCACGTGCTGGTCATTATTCTCAGTAAAGATGTGACCTTTCAAGTGATAGATGACTCTCTTGTGGCCACCACCATGAGGGAGATTTAGACAGAGCATGTAGGGATGTGTACTCTTTGTGTGTGTTGTTGTTGCACCATGTGGATGTCTGCAAGGCTCTCAAATGACTATGTCCAAATTTATATTTAGCGTTGTTTAAGGTATACAGCACTGTTTTGTGTGTGTATGCTGTTTAAGCAAGAATGTTTTCATAAACCACAACAGCACAGAACATGGCAGCAAGGTTACAGATCCAACATTGTATTTTTTTTTTTTTACAGAAATCAGTTCAAGTGAGGTCCCGAGAAAGAATTACCTCATTGCAAAGCTGGGCACTGCCATAGTACAGCCAAAATCTTCCCTCATTGCTTTGTTATATAAATCACATTTTTTTCTAAAGTATAATTTAGCTTAAGATGATAATAATCATATAGAGGCAGGTATCTCTGATGAGTCAGGACGCTATTTATGAAATCAAGAGTGCGGTGCATTAGTGTTGGTGGTATTGAAAGTTGGAAGCTTTCAAACCTCATTTGTTTGAACAGAGGATACAGATTAGGAGATGAAAACACCGGGCAGACTAAAGGACTCTCAAGCAGCACTGCATCATTTTCTTCAGGTTTGAATGTCCCCAAATTGCCCGTAGTGAGTGAATGTGCGTTTGAATGATGAGAGACCCGAAGATCCTACGGAGGTCGTACAGTGGGAATAAAAACAATGGTCACCATTGGCCTCCACAGCCCCTAGTTGGGCTACAGAGGTTCCTAGATGGATGGATGGATGGATATACACTGGGTATAAACTATATATTCTATATATGTATTTGGCCTAACCTATTAATTATTGAATTCAGGTCTTTCAATCAGGCCCCGTATCCCCAGTGAAGACCGATCTTAATGCTTCAGTACTGGAACAGAGATTGCCCCAGAAGACCGATCTTAATGCTTCAGCATACTGAGGCATCTTGGACAATGCTACGCTTCCAGCTTTGTGGCAACAGTTTGTGGAAGGCCCTTTTCTGTTCCAACATGACCAGCCCCAGTGCACAATATAAAGTCTAAAGACATCAAAGAGATGGTTCGATGAGTTTGGTTTGTAAAAACTTGGCTGGCCCGCACAGAGCCCTGACCTCAACCCCATCCAGCACCTTTGGAATGTACTGGAACAGAGATTGTGAGCCAGGCCATCTCGTCCAACATCAGTGCCTGACCTCATAAATGCTCTACAGAATGAATGGGCACGAATTCCCACATAAACACACTAAAATCTTGTGTTCCACCCAAGAAGAGTGGAAACTGTTATAGGTAAAAAGGATGCGTGTACAGTATATTTGCTTGGATACAACGTCTTTGAAATAATTTTGTCCATATAATGCACATTATATAAAATGTACGAGCATGTTTCTTTTTTTCCTGGTCGTAACCACGTGACTTCATATGACGCTGTCGGGGGGGGGGGGACGACAACAACGTGATGCACGATCAGGTAAAGCGCGCGCGACATTTCACCTGCTCGCTAACACATTGCGGTTTTGTAAAGCCTGCGTGGGCGAGTCCAAATCCGACTGCAGAGGTAGAGACGGCGCGGTCGTTAAGCTACATCATTTGTACATACATCATTTTAACAATTTTTTCATAGCTCTATCGTTTATTTGTACTCCCGAAGAACAACCATAATGCGAAACATTTTAAATATTGAGTGAATTATTTATAATTAGAGCGCGTTGCGACAAATGGTACAACCTACGTTTGGGGAAATGGTACGTCCTCTATCTCTGGTCGCGAGCCTCGACTACCAACGGCACGGTTACATCAATGCTGTGAGGCGCTTTATCTGTTAAGAGAGGACGCTCTCTGCACCGCGGCTGTTGCTTTTAAAATCACAACCGGAAAGCTAAGCTAAGCGAAGGAGGATGGAGAGACAGAACGAAGCCATGGAGGAGTGAAGCCCGCTGCTACCTGTGTTAAACAGCTGACACGGCAGTGACGGAGGATGTGGAGAAATGAATATGATGAAGCCTCATAGCTGTGAGAGGAGGAAAAGAAATACAAACCGGCGTCTTTACCGACAAAATGGCTCCGAAAACGCCTTCAGTTTTCGTTACACTGGGATTTACGTAGGACAAGAAGTCTAAACCGGGTATTTCTGCTCAACATGCCTTCCTCCTGTACAGTACCGGTATCATACCGGTACATCGACCTTCATTTTCCGGATATACTGTACAAGGCTGCAGCGTGGCCTGCTTAACACAGGCTTTATTTATGATAAGGTGAACTCTTCCAACACCTGCTCTGTCAATATTCATCATTCACCCTAATTTATTAACCCTATTTAAGTACGTGTTTATCCTCTTCACCCATTTCTGTTCTGCCCTTCTACAGATTTTTAGAAACATTTAATCGGACTCAAAGACTGATCTCAAAACTTCATCAAATGCATCTATTGTTTCATCATATGTCATAAGTTCATGAGACATTTATAGCCTCTGTGTTATTTTTGTCAAGCGGATTAATTATTCAGCAGACAATGTATTAGTTCTGAAGTTTCATCCTGGAAAGTCTCCGATCCTTCTAAACCATCATGAAGGAGGTGTGCCGGATTTGCGCCCGTGAGCTATGCGGGAACCAGCGCCGCTGGATCTTCCATCCGGCGGCCAAGCTACAGGTGCTTCTGGCTCACGCTCTGGGCCACGAGCTGCGCCGGGATGGCCGCAGAGAGTTCATCTGCAGCAAGTGTGCCTTCATGCTTGAGCGTATGTATCGCTTTGACACCGTGGTTGCACGTGTGGAGGCCCTTTCCATAGAGCGATTGCACAAGCTTCTGTTGGAGAAACACCGCCTGCGACAGTGCATCAGCGGGATGTATCACAAGCACAACAACGACGCGGCGTCTGGGGTGAAAGGCTGCATGGTGGATATGTCGAGCCTACATGATGCCAAGTACTGTGCTCTGGTTGAGGAGGACTTAATGTATTCAGTTTACGAGTCGTGGGCAGAGGACGAGGAGCAGACCTTGGAGTGTACCCATAATCCACAGTGTCACGGGTCGGACCTGTCCTCGCTCTGGCACCGGTCAAGAAGATGCCGAGGATGCAGCTCGCTCCGTGTACCTGACTCGGACTATGAGGCGGTGTGCAAGGTACCCAGGAAGTTGGCACGTAGCACTTCCTGCGGTCCTTCCACACGCTACTCGGAGACTACATTAACAACGACGGCATCGACAACCCTTGTTCCAGATAGTCAGCAAACAGCAAGGGCATCATCTGACAGTGACAAGACTTTGGGAGGGAGGCCCAGCTCTAGCAACTCAGCAGAGTCCCTTACATCTACCCTGGGTGCAGCGCCCCCCATTGGAGATGGGAGGGAAGAGCAGAACTGGGACTCTGTCTTAGAGCAGCACTTGGAACGCAATCTAGACCATGCGAATGCAGCTAGCAAACTGCAGCTAGCGCTGTGTTTGGTTCAGAACTTTGTGTACAAACCTATACGTGTCCCTCACGGAAGTAGGCTGCCTGTTTTAATCAAATCTGGGTGTGTGGATACTGATATTAAGCTAGGCAACCCAGAACAACCCTCGAGGTCCCCCACGGAGATGCCAGGACCACCAAGAATTCGGCTGAGCTTGGCGATGGAGTTGGTTGATTTGGAGGCGATGTGGAATGATGTATATGCGGAGTACTTGCCTTTCTGCTTAAAGAAAGTTAAAAAGAAGGTGACAATGAAGTGGTGACTTGGTTCATGAAAAACGCTTGTCTTTCTTTGGATACCTAAATGACAGGATTAGATGAAATCAGAGAGATATGATAATTAAAGACCTGTATTAGTTAGGGTACATAACAATGAAGATTATAATCTAGTATGGTAGCAAATGTGAATCTTGACAAGTTTATATTCATATATAAAGGCAGGTAAGGGGTACTTGTTGAATTCTGATAGTGAAAGCTCAAGATACTTGTCATATAACACCAGAAAACAACAACAATTATACATTAATAATTACATTTTCACGAAAGCCTTTTTTATTTTTTAAATTTTATCCAACGCTGGAGTAATATAGTCAAAAGTATTTACTCTTGTTAAACTTTTATTATTTGTTTATTTATGTTTTTATTTACTTTACATTTTTTTGTATTAAAGTGAAGGGTTGAAAATCTTAATCATGGGAATAACATACACATTTTTAATAATAACACAACATGGCGAATATTTTGTCATAGCACTTTGTCAAAGTACTGGCTTTCAGGTTGACTAGAGAAAAATATTTACATGTTATATACAGAATAGTGCTAATATTCATGTTATAGGGCAGTGGTGGCTCAAACGGTTAAAGATCTGGGTTACTGATCGAAAGGTCAGGGATTCAAGCCCCAGCACTGTCAAGTTGCTATTGTTGAGCCCTAGAGCAAGGTCTTTAATCCTATCTGCTCCAGGAGTGCCATATCCTGGCTGACCCTGCGCTCTCACCCCAGCTTTCTCACTGGGACAGGCAGAACAATAATTTAACTGTGCTGTAAAGTATATGTGACAAATAAGTGAATCTTAATCTTATTTTATCTTTATGTCTGATTGGCTGGTCGTCAGGCCAGGCAACGCTACATTAGCAAACGTATGGTGTAAGGAAGATTTACAGTATTGCTTTACATGATGAGTGTTAAAATCTATTTAGCTACCATTAAGGACGGTGTACAGTACGTTGCTTGTGGGCCCCCTGAGGATGCCTTCATCAATTCATCATCAATCACACTTTATTGGGTGTGTAAATCTACCTAACTGCTACTGACAAATTAAAGCTGATGCTTCTTCTGTAGATAAAGAAGGAAGTGTAGTGGAAAGATGGGGCTTCATACAGGTTGTCAAAGTGGCTTCCAAGTAGACCTTATTTTGAAGATGTTTGATTGAAGATGAGTTGAGTCTGTAGCATTGCAGTAAGGAAAATGGAAAATGTTGAGGTTTGGGGAAAAACAAAAAGCGTTTTTTTTTTTTGTTTTAAAGCACACTATCACCGTGTAGTGTAAAATAAATAATATTAACACTGTCATGGATGACTAGGAAGTTATAGAAGCAGGAAGTGGCAACTCTGATTTGCACCTCAGGAAGCCCTCTGTGCTTCAGTGGTGAATAAAGCTAGCTCTCATCCTCCATTTTTACGGTGCTCTTTGCCCTTTCTGCAGTCGTTTAGCCCAAGCTAGGGCACTTTTATTTAAATAGGTTAAAGTGGCGGAAGTGGCATCACCACTGACCTAGTTGTCTCACAGACTGCTGGAGGCAAAACACACAGACACACGCACATGCAAGTAAGCACACAGATTCAGAGTCTGATCAGGTTTGTTGCTATATAGAGAATAACTGAGCCTTTTATAGGAGTGAGTTATGCACTAGAATCCGGTTCAATCTTACGTTTGTAGAGAAGGGCAGCACTCTGTGTGTATGTATTTAAATGTGGGTTTGTCTCTGTCAGAGAGCAGCTGCATCAATAAAGGCTGTATGAGTGGTGTGGTGTAATGGGTGTGTGTGTGTCTTTGTTGCAGTCTCTGATTGAAGAGCAGCAGTCTCAGCTAAACCAGTATGAATCTGCAGCTGGCCAGTGTGTGGGTGAACTGCAGAAGGCTCAGCTACAGGTTCAGTCGCTCCAGAATAAGATCCAGGATAGCGAAACCAGCAGTAAGGTACTGAAACATTAGAACGACCATTTTAAAAGTCTAAAAAAGAGAAATCATACTGGAAAAATACACCCACCATCATAAAAGGTCTACATAATCTTTTGTCTGTATGGGTCAAGAATTTAGAGCTGTATTATTTCTCTGATGTACATTCAGAATGCACTGATCCATTTTTTTTTTTTTACATCTATTTAGTTAGACCAATGCTTGTGGTTTTCCTCCACAGTTTCCAACTCTGCTTTCCATAATTATTCTATTGATAAGGTACTTTGAGGCAAAATTGTGATCACCTAGGCTGGGTTAGAGTTTGAATAAATCCTACAAAGCATGGTGGAATGTGGAATGTTTTTTTTTTTTTGTTTTGTTTTTTTGTGTGTGTGTCATGCAATACACAGTGCACAGTGTTTTTCAGCTCATTGTTTTAGGTTTTGCCTTTAATGTGTCACCCATCTTTGTATATATATTTCAGGACTGTGGTTAAGAATTTACAGTATTGAAATGTTGACTTTGGATTTTGCTTCTCAGAAGCTGCAGGAGAAGCTGGGTGAAATGGAGACTGAACTGCGTTCCATCAGACAGGCGGCTCAGAATCAGGAAAGGACCATCCAGACCCTCACAGAAAGTCTTAATACTAAAGAGACAGAGGTACACATGCACGCGCGTGCACAGACACACACGTGGAAGCTCAGAGTTTAAATTTCACATTTGAATTGGACTCCACAAATAAACTAATATGTGTGAAAACACTCTTAGCCACTAGTCAGTATTAAACACTCATTATGTGTTCCTTTGTCAGTTTAAGTTTTACATTCACCATGTGCTCAAAAGTATCTGGATACCTGACCATCACATCTAAATATTATTCTTCCATAAATTGTTGCCTCAAAGTAGGTAGCACATAGTTGACTCGGATATTTTTATGTGTCGTACCTATAAGTAATCACATTACTGGAACTCAGCAGCCCTAAACCAGTTTTAATATGGCAGCAGCCCTGTGCACAAAGTGACATGGTTGGTTTGAAAAAGAACAAAAACCTGACATGTGAAAACCTTTGGCATGCTTTGAAAAATGGACTGTTCTCCAGACCTTCATGCCTGATCTCACTAATGCTCTTAGATCTGAATGAAGACTAATCCATACCATCTCAAAATACAGCCCGGAAAGCCTTCCCAGAGGAACAGAAGTTTTTTAAGACAAAAACTGTCTATTTTCTTAAAGGGTGCCAATAATTCTGCAGGCGCATGTCCTAATACACAGAAGTTCACATGCGCTTTAGCTGACTAATGCATAAAAATGTACAAGTCAAACCTGTCTTTTTAGCACAAGCATGATCATCAGAATGCAAAGCACGATGTAAATTTCATATTCATTTTGTGTGTGTGTGTGTGTGTGTGTAGACACAAGAGTTATACCAGGTTATAGAAGGACAGAATGCCACCCTGTGTAAGCTCAGAGAAATGGCTCATCGCAATCAGCTTCAACATTCACAGGTAAGTGTATTTCTGATTCTCTCATTTTTATTTATTTATTTTTTAACAACTTTTTTATTTCTCTAAGATAAGCTGATATTCATATTTAATTTCCAACCTCGCCTCTTCTCTCTGCCTTTAGGTTATAGAAGGAGGTGACCTGCAGGGTGAGGTGGTGGCACTCCAGAGTTCTCTTTTCTGCTGCCAGCTGGAGCTGGAGGCCAGTCAGCGTACACAGAGACAGAACCAGAGGGTGGCTGAAGACCTGGCACACTCCCGTGACCGTCTGCACAGTGACCTCGAGGCGGCACTGCAGCACAGAGAGACCACCGAAAAGTACAACCAGGTAGGCACCACCATTACTAACAAGACTATATAGAAATGCTTTAGAGCAGCATGATAACTGTGTTTATGTCTGTGTGTGTGTGTGTGTTGCAGGATTTGTGCAGCACAGTGCAGCAGCTGCGTTCAGAGCTACAGGTGAAGGAAGTCCAGCTGAAGGAGAGTGAGGCTGATAAACACGCTGAGCTTTTAGCCAAAGACAAAATCATCTCAGAGTTGCAGTATTCACTAAGGGAGAAGGAGAGATTGGTGAAGGTTAGCAGATTCTCAGCTTTAATTTAGCCAGTGTTCAAACAAGACAAACAAGTCCACACTGCACTGTGATCTTGCACCTCCAGGGTCAAGAGTTTGATTGAGTCTGGTGCATGGAGGTTGCATGTTTTCAGCGTGCTCTTCTGGGTACTCCAGATTCCTCCCAAACCAAAGATATGCAGATTTAGGCGAATTGGTGTTTCTAAATTGCCTAAAGTAGTGTGTGACTTAGTGTATGTGTGCTTGTGCCCTGCAATAGATTGGCAACCCTATATATGGTGTACCCAACATAGTCCCCAAAGTGTATCTCCTGGATAGGCCCCAGGCCTCCTGAGACCCTGAACAATATATAAGCAGTATAGAGAATAAACAAATAAATGAACGATTCCATAAGTATCTTTCACACAACCTTTTTTTTTCTTCTTAAAAAAACTACAGCAATACCACAGCAATGAAAATGTTTGTATATCTATGGCAGGAATACTCAGAGCTGCTGGACCAGCCTGCTGAGACCGGCCGCCCACGAGACACCCTGGTTGAGAAATTAAAGAGCCGCATTCGTGACCGGGACAAAGCTCTGGAGGTATTTCATTTACACTGCACATTAGCATCTATTTATGTATGTATGTATGTGTCTTGTTATATTTTTCACTCAGTTCCTATGTACATTCTGTATGTATGGCACAGATGGTGTGTGTTGTGTGCTTTTTTTTAGCGCTCTATAGATGAGAAGTTCCGCTGCTTGGAGGAGAAGGAGTCTGAGGTGCGCAAGCTGCAATTAGCGATCCGGGAGAAGGAGCGAGACCTCAAGAGGCTGCGCTGTATTTTGACCAACAACGAGGAGACAATCACGGTCTGCCTGTTTTTTTTTTTGTTTTTTCCCCTAAAAAAGATGCTGAGGAAGTTAGGAATATTAGGAATATTAGAAATATAGTGTTAATATGTGTTTATGTGTATGAGCGCAGAGTCTGGACGGTCTAATGCGCAGTAAGGAGCTGGAGTTGGAGCAGACTCAGGATGCATGTCGGAAGCTGCAGTGGCTCAAAAAGCAGTGCGATGAGAAACAGATAGCTGCTCTGAGTGAGAGAGACAACATCATCGCACAGCTGCACACTACACTGCACACACGCAGCAAAGAGACAGAGGTACACATAACAACCTTGCTTTTTCTCAATTCTGCTGATTTATCATAGTGAGTGTAGAATTTGTTTAAAATAAACCTGTTTTTCTTCCTGGCTTTACCTTACTGGTCCAACCAGTAACACATCATGAGCCTTGTGTAAAAGAACAGCTGTGCCAACATAGGTGTAAACTGTAATTCTAATAACTGTAACATCGTATACAAGTAGTAGCCCTATGTCATGTGAACACTGTATTTTTCAGAAAACTGAAACATATCATTTATTCGAATTACAATACTTTTGGTTTTAAATTTCGTGTGCATGTTCGTATTAAAGGACCTGACGGCAGCGCTGTTGGCTAAGCTCTCGCCCTGCCCTAATGATGTGGTGGAGGAGCTGAAGTCACGTCTTGCTCTGAAAGAGCGGCTCTTCCAAGAGGTGCTGTCTGAGCGCAGCAGGCAGACTCAGGAGCACCACACACTGATCCAGGACCTGCTCAATACAATCAGCTCCAGAGACCAGTACATAAAGGTAAATCCAAACAATGAACAATTTTTTTTTTTTTGCGCTTTGAGAAATGGGAGTCCATGTCCCTTTTACTGTGACTGATGGGTACAGAGAATTGGCCTCTATAGAAATGTTTGGACTGTTGTATGGCACTGTAATTGGATACAGGCACACCTATATTGATTCTCTCGCATTTTTCTCTTTGCTATCGTCCAGTTTCGCTTTGACAGTATTCAAATGTGTGACTGATCTTTCAATCCTTCAGGAGAGCGGCGAGAGGTTGAGGCAAGTGATAGTGGAACGGACCGGGCAGCTACAGGAGATGCGCAGGCAGCTCTCATCACGTGAACAGGAGTTGAGTGTAGTGACACGGGAAAGGGAGCGGGAGAGAGAAAGACGAGCTCCACTGGCCATGGATATGGAGAGACTTCAGAGTATACTGAGAGAGAAAGAAAGCCTTATACAAGTAAGAGATGTTCGCATGCTGATCAGCCATAACAGTCTTACTATATGATTGACTATGACTGATTATATAAAGATACACACCACCACATTTACCATCACACTTGTTGTGTAGGATCTGATGCAGAGCCAAGAAGAGGCACAGGCAACCTCCAGATCAACAACAACACTGAGTACGGTCACTTCACTTTTGTTTGTTTTTGTTATGAATGAAAGCAAGTAATGTACAGTATGTATGTTTGTGGTTTGAACAGGATCAGAGGAAGGCAGCTCAGAGCTGGAGATGCAGGCGGTTAAAGAGGAGCTTCAGATCGCCCTGAGGAAACAAAGAGAGACGGAGGTACTGTATACACACACAAGTTAATTAAAAATGCTGGTTATTTTCCCCTCTGTTTAACCACCTTCTCTTCTGTGTTCACAGCGGGAGCTTTTGGACTTAAGATCTGCTTTGACCAAAAAGCCTGAAAATCGCATCATCACTGACCCCCAGGTAGCCAACGGGAATAACGACACATTTATAACACTGCGTATAATGATTGTCTTTCAGTTGATGGAGACTATTTGAAGCATTCTAAAATTTTATTATTATTATTATTGTCATTATTTTTTTATTAATAGTTATAGCTAGTACAGTCAGCAATTGTTTTATAAATTGGTTTTGGCATGGTCGTCTATGAATAAGGATGAATTATAGTGTTGCTCTAGTATGTGATTTGATGTGACTCCGTCTCTACAGAGTGCTCTGGAGCAGTTGGTATCAGAGTACCAGCAGCTGAACCAGGCTCTGAGATCTGAGAAGAAGCTTTACCAAAACCTGAACCACATGCAGTCCACAGGAGACAGGTACATAGTACAGTTTTAGCACTGGTACAGGACTAGGTCAGTTTTTATTTCCAAATGTAAATGAATTTAATGTGTTACAATTATAACAAGCTTTTATTGCATCATGTATTTCATCGATCCAAAGACCACACATTACATTGATTATCTTGTTTATTTAGCATGAAAATATATAACCAAAAGGAAATAATTATGTATAACCATATGCAGTCTCCTACTGTACATAGACTCTACTTTGCAGTTTGAAATGCATTTAGCATGAATATCTTTAATAATGTTTCGTTGCTTAAGCAGTGCGAAGAAGAGTCAGGTACTGCACATGGAACTGGACACGGTTCAGGCGCTGCGCGGACAGCTGGAAGAGGTCCTAAGCAGGACCCGAGACACAGCTCTGGCACTGGACAGGGCAGCTAAGGCCCACGCTGATTATGGAGGTGGGCCACAGCAGAGTTTCTAGTGCTACATGAAAGAGTGGGTCTGAAACAAGCGCACTAACAGCAGAATGTACTAACAGTGTGTTTATTGTGGACACACAAAGTGGCAAGGCAAACACATTGGACTTTTTAGTTTATTTCTATTGTGTGTCTGTGTGTAGGTTTTATCCACATTTCTTTATTCGTGTTTGCATTTTATGATTTTGGGGTGCTCTTGTCTGTTTTGCCATTGCTGTGTATTGCTGTTGTTGTGTTCATGTTCCCTTGTAAAGTGCTGCTATCTGCATAGTCTGCCTCATTCTCTCTCTTTTTTTTTCAGTTTTTCATCATTTATGCACATAAGCGCAGATATGCCTAATATATTTCAGAGCTTTATGCCTGGTTCGCTAAGTTATTGTTCTTCTTATTGCCTGAACTTGGGTCAGGACTTGCAGTATGCTTTTTGCCTCATTGTCACATTGCTCCTTTTGAATAACAAATGCAAATGTTAAATGCAGTAACTGGTTAGTAGCAATGATTAACTGGTAGTTGTGGCCCCTGCATGGTATCCTATGCTTAAAATAGTCTTTGTCACCGCTGCCGTTTAAACATGGTGCCAAATGGGATTTTGACTTTTTGACTTGTAGATTTATCTACGGAAGATAAAACAAATGCAGGTCATGTTTATGTACATCACAGTAAAGGAAATAAATGTAATCCAGCTTACATGGTCAGAACTGTTTTTTGTATTTTCTTTTTTTTGACAACTTTAATCATTAGAATTGTAAGTCATATAGTTGATATTTAAGGAATAAAACATGACACGGTGTGCTGTAATAGGAAAATAATCAACAATTCCAATAACTGCCATTCCCAAAGTGTTTTATTCCTCTTAAACCTTAGCAATTTGCCAAAAGCGAATCATTTGTATTTATGAAAGAATGACAGCTTTTAATTTAAATCAGGTTACAGTTAAGTTTATTGTTTTATAACAACACCAACCTCCTTTTTTTTTTTTTTTTTTTTTTTGTCTGTCTTGGAGTCAAAGATAAAAATACTGTGCTCTTTGCCTTGAACATTCTCCTGCACATATTGTACCTCTGACTGTTACAGTATAAAGCACCTGACACTTGAAACTCCTTTCAAACATACAAAATAAACATCTCCTCAGAGAAAACAACACTGGATCAGCAATTCAAAATCCACCATTCTGTTCACCTGAATTAGCCGTTATTGTACGGATCATAGTATATTAGAAAAAGCACATTCATTTTACACATGAGATTTAAATTACAATCGGTATTACTGTCAGGGCTGCTGTTACAGAAAATTAGTCAGCTACTTTTGACTAATCCAATTCCCAGAATTCAACAGTGCTGTGGTATAATTCATAGTAAAGAACAAACACATATGGAGCGTTTCCACTCAAGGTAAGTATAAGAAATACACATCTACAGTACACATGTTCGTTTTTTGATCTTATAATTTTTAACATAGCCCAATGGCCCACAATCCATAAACATGACTTTAATTTGTTAATCAATTCAAGCATTGTCCTCCAGTGTTCATGGATGCATGCTACCCGCTAACTGTGCATGCTAATGTTTGCATGCCTCTTACATCACAGTGAGGATGGATATAAAAAAAATGCATAATGATGAAAAACATCATTTAGTTCTATATCAGCACTCGGATAAATAAAAAAACTGCATTGTTTTCTTTGTTAATGTTCCCACAGTGGCATAAGCATATAATACAGTGCGCACGCACACACACACACACACAGTGTGCCATGGTCTGAGGCATTGCAAGAGCTATCCATATATATATCATATATAAAACCACAGCATTATGACCACTGACAACGATAATCACCATCATACATCAGCAATCTGGTGACAGCATCATGGAACAAGTCCAATCAATGGAGGCTCCACTCCACACCACTAACCACTAATGTCTTGTTACCAGACACCATAGCACATCCCTAAAGGTCCTTCACACCCCAAGGGGCCAAAGCTGCCCATGTGGCACAAGTGGACCACAAAAAAGAAATGTGTTAATGTTATGGCAACTTCATGTATATATTGGCTACATCTTGGCTACATAATGGACCAATGTAGTTTTCTCTGTATAAATATTGCAGCCTTAGGCTAAACTAATTACTTAACCCAGTTGTAACTCTCTACCATATTATAAAGACGTGGCAATTATCAATCATTCTGAGTCAAACAGTATTACCTACATATGAACAGGTTTAAAAAAAACCTTACAGCAAAATAAATCAGAGAACCAAATGCACTGTCAGTCGAGATCATTATGACCTATTTTTACATCAAATCATCCTAATGGCATGACTAATCCCTTTTATACAACCTCTTGTGACTTTACTGATATCATAGATATAGTAGAACTGACCAGTTTTCAGGTCAGTGTGAAAACATCTCTTCCTCTTAGCCAATACCCATGCAGGCAAGTCCGTTAAGAGTCCATGAAATGGAGCAGTTTATAATGATTCACTCAGTCTGCAAAAGCTTCTGGCCTAAAATGGAAGCTCGGCTTATATAACTTGTCTTGGACTTATGTAACTTGTTCTCATACTTTCTGTATGTGTGTTTATGTGTTTCATAGCTGAGGGATCTTTTCAAGGAACATTTACACTAAGCAACTTTTTTTTTTTTTTTTATATATATGAACTGATGAGCTTGTTTTTCAATTTGTTTGCCTTGTCTGTGCCTAAGAGAGGAAGAGGGAGGGTGTGTGTGTGTGTGTGAGAGAGAGAGAGAGAGAGAGAGAGAGAGAGAGGAAGACATGGGCAGGACTTGGGGATAGTTGGCTCAGTGCTTCCTGACAGACTTTTCCACTTTAGTCTTTTTCTAACAAAAAGAGCAAGCAAACGAGAAAAAACCTTGGAAAACACATTGAGTAAACAAAAAATTTGTCATTTTGAGGCTCGAGGAACGAGGTATTCAAAAAGAGGGAATGTGGAAGGAAGACCAGACATTCTGTAGTATTTGAAAGGAGGGGGGAAAAAAACAACAAAATTCCTTTCTTCATCTTTGAATTGCATTCTTGTCTTTAGAGTTCAGCACAGACGATGATGAGGACGAGATCGATGATGATGATGAAGAAGATGAAGATGAAGGCAGCAGCAGTGAAGAATTCACCGACAGTATAGAAGAAGACGTGAAACCGAGCACTGAGAGTCTGGCAAGCACAGAGGTAAAGGAAAACACATCGTGGTGAAAACAGTGTTTGTGCTTGAAACGTTCACATCTGGTGAAAGAATTCTAGTTTTTCTAGCTAGGCTGTAAACTTTGATTCTTATTCTGACATCTGAAAAACTGGATGTGTTTTGAACTGAATACTTTTTTTCAACTTCACTGATTTCATATTGTTAATTCCAGGGAAGTGGAACAATGTTAGCAAGCCCTTCCAGGTTCCAGGCATTCCTACACTCATAGCTACATACCATTCCTATTAATCCTAATCTAGTTACTCATTAATGCATAGTAGGTACTAAATAAAATGCAGTAACCTGGAACTTGGTTTCTAGAGTCTAAAGGGCAACTAGTGAAAGTTTTCGAACGAAATAGAATGAAATACACTGTATTGCCTTCACATGCATATAAACTTTAGTAACATCCATTTCCTAATGCATGGGGTTTCATATGATGTTGGCTCACCCTTTGTAGCTATAACAGCTTCATCTTTTCTGCGAAGGATTTCCACAAGGTTTAGAAGTGTGTTTATGGGAATTTTTCACCATCCTTCCAGAAGCGCATTTGTGAGGTCAGACACTGATGTTGGTCGAGAAGGCCTGGCTCGCAGTCTCCGCTCTAATTCATCCTAAAGGTGGCCAACATCATATTAAACCCTGTGGATTAAAAATATGATATTCCTTAAGTTTATATGCATATGAAGGCAGGCGAGCAAATACTGAATGCTGTTGTGCAATAGCAATCTAGTGTATGTCTTTATTGCTGATGTTAATTCACCTGCTGTGATGTCACCATGAAAAAAGGGGTGTGGTTTAATTGGATGACATTATGCTTGTCTGTTTATGTAGCAGGTATCAGGGCTAAAAATACAATCAATACAATCGTTTACTTAAAAAAATATCAGTACTTCTGCATCTTGTGTAATTCTCAGTTAGCTTCACTCCTTGTAGAAAAACTGTTTACGGAAATCAGTCTGAATGGCTAAAGTAGACCAAAATTCTTTTCTCCGTCAGGTTGTGAAGAAAGAGAATGTCTATTATAAATTAGACCGCACATCTTGCTGCGAGACTTGTTCAGGCGAAACCCGAACAAGTTTTTAAACGGGCCATCTTTTGCTTTATTAGAGCTCACTTAGAGATTTAGTGGAACCGTGTTTTCTGTATCCTTGTGGCAGAATGCTGGGGTGTCTGAAGGACCAGTGAGCAGGAGGATATCCCAGGAGGCCATGAGGGGAGGATGTCAGGATGAAGCAAAGCGGAAGAAGAAAGAAGAGAGAGAGACAGGAGAAGGGAGAAGCCAGTCCAGTCAGGCTGGCTGTTCCTCACTCTCTCGGGAAAGGTAATTCCAGTCAAAAATTTGTTTTACAATACTGATAAATACCTAATAATCGGTATAATTCACGTAAGGTGTTTCTCAATCAGATCAAACCTGCAAGAGGAAAACAACGAGCTGGAACTGAATGGAAGTGGATCCGGATCCAGACAGGATTCTGTATCCGGGTGCGGACTGGGAACAGAAAGTAACGTATCTGTGAAGTGCAGAAGGTGGGAGCAAAGTGAAACAGACAGGCTAAATCCTCATGACCAGCAACGAACTCAGATGCTCATTGAGGAAGAAGAGGATGAAGAAGATGAAGAAGAGAGAGAGGAGGTGGAGGAGGACATTCGAGCCTCTAGGGGGAAGCGTTGCCTCCCGAATGTGACTCTGAGAGAGGGAGCGGTGAAGAGGAGATGTAACAGACCTCACTCTCTGGATCTTGGAGTTCTACTAACTCATAAAGCTCAGAGTGAATCTAAAGCACAGGTAAACCATTAATGTCATGGCTTTTTTATTCTGCCTAATAACAGACAAAAACTGTGTCATAACTGTTATTACAGTAAATCTATGTTTATTTAAGTTATCTAAATTATTTCTGTGATGAGGGAAATGACAAGGCTGAATGTGTGTGCTTGTGTCATGCAGGAGACTGAGGGAGAACGTGGTGGTTCTGCAGGGTTCTGGCAGCATGTCGAGGCAGGACTACGTGAGCAAGCGGAGCGCCTTCGTAGCGACCTGGCCCTGAGCCGGCAAGAAAGCCGAGAGCTCCAGGAGAGATTGATGGTGTCGGAGGCCACTGTACACGCACAGGCTGACCAGCTCAAGGAGTACAGAGAACTGCTGAGTACGTATGCATACACACACACACACACATTAGTTTGTATTGTAGCTATTTTATTCTATGCCTATACCTTAACCTAACCTTTACACCAATTATCAAAAGAA
Organism: Leiocassis micropogon; assembly: GCA_028565275.1. Taxonomy (NCBI): domain Eukaryota; kingdom Metazoa; phylum Chordata; class Actinopteri; order Siluriformes; family Bagridae; genus Leiocassis; species Leiocassis micropogon. The sequence continues at coordinate 7,542,173 of JAOVVA010000024.1, forward strand.
ATACAGTCATGTGTAAAAGTTAGTACCCCATCTTTTAATTTAATCTGTATAAAACATTATAAAAATCATCTGATCATAGCGAGTTTTAGTATTAGGCAAATACAGCTTCAGATTGACTATTTATTTTACAAAAATTAAGACGCACACAAAAAAAAACATGAGGGCAACACTAAATCCCCCTTTACTGCTGCCACAGGATTTAAGAGGGTACGTTGCAACCAGGTGCTGCTAATTATCTCCCCCTTAATTAATTGATCATAAGCAGGTGTGCAGACCTTTATGAAAGCAGAGGTTTTGGCAAGAGGAAAAGACATAATGGTCTTAGAGAAGCAATCGTTTCTGCACATCAATCTGGAAACCCTACAGAGAGAGATTATTCACAAGTGCAAAGCAATCATGAAAGTTGCCAATCTTCCCAGTATTAGACATCCCAGCACATTCACCCCAAGGTCAGACCCTGACAAGGCCAGTGTACAGTAATGCTCAGAGAAATACGATTTGTTTGTGATTGCCAGGAGAATGTCTATTCTATCTAAAAAGAACATGGGAAGCACGACTGAGGTTCACGAAACAAACCACAAGCTTTTTTGGAACAATGTCCTATGAACAGATGAGATCAATGTGGAGTTGTTTGGCTGTAATTCCCAGCACCATGTTTTGTTGTAAACCAAACACAGCATTTCAGCAGAATCACCTCAAGCACAGCATTGGAGGGGTGGATGGTTTAGGCTTGTTTTGAAAACGATCGCTTCAAACTAGTGCTGCTAAAAGTGGATCTACAAGCTATTGATCTATTGGGTATTTAGAAGAATGCCAAAAAAGTTCTTAACCCTATTATTCCTCTAGTTCTTCTAGTATTGCCTACATGTTTTTTTTTTCCTTTTTGTCATCCAAAAGAAAATTTCACCAGGAGTGCTTTGTAATATGAATGAGAGCTTTCAACAGAATAAGTGTTATTGTAACCCTTTTTTTTTTTTGTAAAGTATTCAGTCAATGGTATGAATTATAGAACAGTAAATAAATTAACATACAAAGTAATATAAATGTATGCACAATTTTTTTAATTAAGTGTTTTTATCTGGATTTAAATTCATACCAGTAAGTGTTTAAGTTTATATTGTGGGAACAATTCTAATTTGGTAGGTTTCTCTGTAAGCAGCACCGTGGAATCAAATATCTGTATTGGGTTACAATTTTTACTCAAAAGAAATAATGTTTTCAGAATGATTATAAAATAGTTTTTTGTCTTTGCTTCTCTATTACTCATAGCGGAGAGTGCGGTGCAGCAGGACAGTAAGCAGGTGCAGGTGGATCTGCAGGATCTGGGCTATGAGACCAGCGGCCGCAGTGAGAATGAGGCTGAGAGAGAAGACACAAGTAGTCCTGGTATGCTATTGAGAGCTCAGCTGACTAACAGCCCAAACTACCTATCAAACTACACCTCTAATCAGTCACACTGAATATGAATTATAATTATTATTCACACCTAAAGACATTATTATAATCAGATATCCACCAATAATGCACCTTCAAATACCAAACTATCCAAGAATATAATAACTAACTTTGTCTACATAGTTATTGCTTCTAAGGCATTCCAAATTGCGTCCCTGTTGAGTTCACAGCTAACGAGAGCTACACGGCTAACTAGATTGTAACACAAGGGCACTACACTACTTACAGCCTACATAGAGCACTAACTTTCCATAGTGTGGTATTTAGAATTCAACCCGGAACTTGTAGGATTAGATTATATTCTAAAGCAGAATAATGTAAGTATACAGTAATATAAAATAATTAAAAAAAAATATTAAATAAATCTTGTAGGTTTCTCAGCACATTTTATTACTTCTGTGGTTTATTCTCCAGACCTTTAGTAGTGGTGAAAATCATTTACATAGTACATAATAGTCAATAGTATATTTACAAAAAAAAAATTTACATAGTAATGGTACTGTAAAAATTTAAACCTACTTTCTCCCCTGGTAATTACACTAATTGACCAGTTCTGCCAGTCAAAGCTAGTTAGTTCTGCCAGTCACAGTGAGATTTGTGTTAGTGGAGCAAATTAACTGGTTAAATAAAGAAACAACTTATAATAGTGTTTGTGGAACTGTTGTATAAAAGGTTGTGTTGTTGTGCTGAATATCAGCATGGCTGTGCAGTCCTTGTCTGCGCGTACAAGCACAACAGAACTCCCATTTTATGTGATATTGCTTAAATATATTCTTGCAGCTAAAATCTGAATGTGTTTGTGTGTCTTGCAGAGCTTGATGATGTGGATCTGTGCAACTCTCTCTCCCGGCCGTCATATGGCAGTGTTGGGAATTCTTGGCGTCAGAATGGTGACAGTTCCCAGCCAAACGACTTGTTGGTGCAGGACCTCCGTGCACAGCTCTCCCGCTGTCACAAAGTGATCCGTGGACTGCAAATCCGCGTGCGCTCACTTTCCGCTACCTCTGACTACGCTTCCAGCCTTGAACGCACACCACGCAAGGTACAGTCCATATTTACTCATCGTTCACTAGGAAAACTAGGAAAAACTCCAAACTCTAATCATCTGTTTTAAATTTAAGAAAACACACTTGGCTCAAAAACAGAATTAATTAAATTAATGTGCAGTCACATGCATCCAGGATCTCTATTTATATCAGCAGACAAAGGGTGAAGGCTTCAGATTGTCTTTACTATACTTGGGCCTTCTTCTCTCTGCTAGGTGAACTGGGCCTTTCAAGAATCTCCTGCCCACAGCGGTTTGGAGGATGACGAGGGCTGGCACTCGGATGGGCCAGCCCTTGGACCCCCGAAGTCCAATAGGGAGCTGCAGGAGCTGGTGTCACGTGTGGCATTACTGGAGAACCAACTCCGCACCAGCAAACTGGAAGAAAAAAGAGGGACAGAGGAAGGGAAGAGTGCTACATGGCCTGGGTAAAAGAAAAAAATGGAAAAAAGTTCATACCGTTCTTTTCTTTACATGATGCTCATTTGATCTTTACCTTAAAATCTAAAGGTCAGAGCTTTTATACTTAAATATGGACTGGTTCTCCGATCATTAATCAGTCTTCAAGGTTAATGGATATCTTGCCTTTCTTATACTTTTACAAATCCAAATACTTTTAAAAAAAAAACCCTTTTTATAATTTAGTGGCCTTCTCATAATATGGTTGTTGTAATGTTTTAAGTGAAAAAAAAAAGTTTTCAGTTTTTCTGTATCCGCTACAGAAAATACAACACACTGATCCAGGCTCAGGCACGGGAGTTGTCACACTTGCGACAGAGGATGCGCGAGGGACGAGGAATCTGCCACATCCTGACGCAGCACCTGGGCGACACCACCAAGGCGTTCGAAGAACTGCTCCGGGCCAACGATATCGATTATTACATGGGGCAGAGCTTCCGAGAACAGCTTTCCCAGAATTCCTCACTCACGCAGAGAATCAGCATTAAGCTCAGTGGACGTGAGTACAAACACACGTTTATAACAAAATGGACTCAAACACAGTGTAGATTTAGCTTTAAGTAAACTGTAGCAACAGGATAAGGCTCAGCTGTGCTGTCAGTAAAAAAAATATATATTCTAGACAAACACTTGTTGCTAGTAATGAATCAAAGTGTGAATGGCTTTACTTATTAAAGATGTGTAATAATTATTATATTGTACGTAGTACATAAATGTTGTCTCCCCCTTTGATTCATTTTACAGGAGATCGGTCAGAAGTGCAGGACGACAAAATGGGCCATGAACTATTAGCCTTAAGGTAATTCTTCATCTTCTGGGCCGTCATTACAACTTTTTTCATGAGTGACATTTTGGTGGAGTTGCCGCATAAAGTGATAATATTAAAAGCATCACAGTGACACACTCATTGTGTGATGGCAGAAACATTTTTATTCTTTTTGTCGCCACTAATAACATATCATATTCCATAATTTCTGTATGTGTGTGTGTGCAGGTTGAGTAAGGAGCTCCAACAAAAGGACAAGATAATCGAGTCTCTTCACACAAAGCTGCAGCAACGCCCTGACACGCCCTCCAGCAGCCACGCCCCCTCCGAGACAACAGACCAATCTGACCGCACTTCCTTTGTGTCAGATGAAAGGGCTTCGATAAACGAGGATCTGGAACTTTGTTCTGAGGTGGATGCTGCTAGCGAATATGCCCAGGAGGAACCTGCTCCTAGGTCAAATGATACAGGCATGTGAACTCGCACATTAACACACACACACACACATGAACCTGAATACAGTAACGTGAAAGTACAGACATGGAGTAAAGAACCATTTTTAATAAAAATCTGTTGTTTCAGTTCATTTAGTTGTTATGACAAGAATTGTGTGACAGTTCTCGAACAAGTTTACATTTTTCACTGGTGTAAAAGCTAAGTATTGTTGTGGGACATAGGATACATACATTTGCATAAACACACACATAATGCACACTCACTGAGAATCAAACCATCTCAATTCATGTCTAAATCCCCCCTCCGCTTTCTTTCAGACCGCCCGTCCATCCTCCCTGTCCCTCCCTCTATTCAGTCCCCTATCTCCCCCTACAGGCCAAAGGAGAATAAAGCAGGTAGGCAGGGTCAGTCCACAGAATCATGTCTGAGTGCTCATATTTAGCAGTGCCGTTTTCTTTTTCCCACATACATCTCACCCTCCTCCACCCACCTCTAGGTGCGTATTCTGCTCCCTTGTACGGTTCTTTGCCCTTGGCTCGGACCCACCCCTGGTCCAACTCCTCAAATAACTTACTCTCTGACCCATTGCCCTATTTCGGGCCAGTGACAGCAGACCAGCACCAGCAGGGTCTGCGCAGAGCACCGGTCCGAAGTGAGCACACAGCTTGTGTGTGTGTGTGTGTGTGTGTGTGTGTGTACGCATGTGTATTTTGCTGCATTGTAATTTAGGCTCCCTTTTATACTTCCATTTGTACAGTAAATGCATTTTCCACTTTTATCTTTCGCGAACACGTCAAAGATCACACATTCGCACAAAGTACTCTCACATTCAAAATCTTTCACTTGAACATAAAAATGACATTCAACACGTTTCAGATTATGGTATCGCATACATTAAAAACAGTACCTTTGCACAGAAGTGAGTCTCATTCATATACATTCACAAAAAATGCTTTCACTTTTGCTTATTTTATCTTCTTATACGCAGAAATGCTTTCACATTCTCTCACATTCACCAGTTGTACCTCTTACACGTACAATATTACAAATACAGTATAAAAATAAGACACATTATACAAAAAATGCACACATTTCTCAGATGTGCACAAAAACCTCATTTAAAGCTTTCCTATTTGCACAAAATGTTCTCGTAAATATGTAAAGCCCTCAGTTTTACATGTGAAGCTCCTTAATTTGCAGAAAGCGCTCCCATATTTATATAAAGCTCTTAAATACTATATAATGTATACATTGTATACATGCATATAAACCATAAGAAGCTTTCATATTTGTATAAATGCTCTCAAAATGCTTTCACATTTCTATAAAGGTCTCATTTAGTCATATACAGCTTCTATATTTACACATATTTACAGCATTCACATTTATATAAATCTTTTGCATTTGAACAGAAACTAAATTTTTTTTTATTTGCTTTGTTTATTTAACATTCTAACATACAGAATTAACTTACATTCTAACTTACATTCACTACAGTTGCTTTTAATATTTACATTAAATGTCGACACCTACATTTATAATGATGTGAAAGCTGTCTTGGGTGTTATCATCTAATTTTAAGCATCTTTGTCTGCTGAAATTAACGCTAGGACTAATGGCTAGAAACTCAACAATCATAAAATCCATGAAGCAATGCCTGGTATTGAGGAAATGTTGCATCGTGACATCTTAGTGCAATTGAATACAGTACAATTGAGTACAATTGAATCCTGAACCTGTTCTTGTTCTGTGTGTTGAAATCAGGTTTTAGTCTACCGCATTCACTGAGCAGCTATCCACTGATGAGCTCGACACTACCCGATCCCTCACATTACACCCAGCTATTGCATCATTCCTTACACCAGCCACAGAAATCCGACAGCAGCCTGGTAGGGAGCACCGCACCATGGGACATGGACAACATGGGTCAACCAATCACAGGCTTCCCTGGAGCAACTAGTTACCAGACTGGGAACAACCATTCGGGTAAGGAATGCTTTTGCCTTTAACTATCCTATGAAGTGACACACTTATTCACACACATAACAAAAAGGAAGTGCATGTTAAAATCTGAGACCATGCCATGTTTGTTTGTGGTGTCAGGTGTGGACCTGATTGAGGAGCATCTGTGTGAGATCCGTACTCTGCGGCAACGTCTGGAGGACTCCATCAGGACCAACGAGAGACTGAGACAGCAGCTGGAGACTCGTCTGGCCAATGCCTCCAGAGACGGAGGTGAGAGGAACGAATGAATTCATATAAAATCATGAAGAGCTTCTTCAAACCTGAATCTGGTTGATGTTAAAACATTGATGGAAATGTTTGATAGAAATGCTGTTTTTTTTGTGATTAATCCTCTAAAACAATCTTCACTTTCAATTAAAGTAAAGATTTTCATAATTAAAACAAAAGATTGTTTTTGTTATTAAAAATATTCTCATTAAATTATTAAAAAATATTTGAATTTGAAAGTCTAATAAAATATTCTGCCTAAGTTATAGTATTAAAGATTTTATAATATAATATTTTATAATATAATTCAATATAAATAAAAATGTATAAACTTTTGACATATACTTTTTGTTTATATCAGTATATACTGTAAGTAATGTATTCATAACAAAATGTACAAAGTATAACTTTTTCTTGCGTCATAGAACATATAATAAAAAAGTCTTGATTGTCATACATAATGGTATTTTAATAAAATATTAATAAAAGAGTGATAATAATGAGCTTAGCTAAAGTTAATGGTCTGTTTAGTTGTCTTGGTATGTTGGTTTGTTTCTTTCTATATTATAAATGTATTTTACCCATATTTCTACTCAGTATTCAATGGATTAGTCTCTCTGAATCAATATAGGATCATAATGAAATTTTTAATTATAAGTGTAAACTTGCAATAAGCCTGATTAAGTTCACTAAATACTGTAGTTTTTATACTGAGCAAGAAAATCATGACTATATCACCTGTTTTTATTACTGATGCATGTCGAAACAGCACTTCTTAATATCATTCTTGCTCCAGAAATAATAAGAAATGCAACAGTTTTCTATAACAAAAAAAAAGCATTTCCTTTTCTCCACGTCCTACAGGAGCACCCACAAATATCTACATCCAAGGCCTGGACACTGTCACCCAGCTGTCCAATGAAATCCGAGTGCTGAAGGAGGAGAATCTGAGTCTTCAGTCCCGTCTGCAGGCGAGCAGAGGTGAGTCCACTCACAAGGGGAATTAATATTCAGAAGCACATGAGTTGTACACTTATCAGAGTACTGAGGATTACGTTTGTAATAGTAGACTGCAATCTCTATTTTGATAGATCAAATACAGAATACTTTTATATTTATACTTAAAACAGAATAATTTTACACCTGAGATTTAATTAGTGGACTAAATATTAACTATTCTAAATCTATAACAGATATGTATTTGTATTACTTATATGATGATTATTTGTCCTGTAGACAACAGTGAGGAGGTGGGGCAGTTGCGGGAGGCGGTGCTGTCTGGGCGGGCACGCCTGAAACAGGCGGAGTTAGAGGCAGAGCAGTGGAAGGAGGAGCTGAGGAGGCTTCAGACACACAACTGTGAGCAGAGTCAGCAGATTCAGCAGCTTCGGCAGGATAGGCAGAGCAACCAGGAGCACAACAACAGGTAAACGTGTCGATCATCGCTACACCTGTAGTAAGCTTCACCCAGGATGTTTTACAACTATTTTTGGCTTAGCACTTAATTTAAAGACACAAAAAGGATGCTGTACGTCTGGAGGTATTTGCATATACTGTATATGCATATGTGACATAGATGTGTGTGTGTGTGTGTGTGTGAGTGTAGGTTGCAGCATGAGGTGAGTCTGCTTCAGCAGCAGCTCTCTGAAAGCAGGCAGCTGTTGCACTCTCTGCAGTGTGAACTCCAGCTATATGATCGCGTGTGTGGCGGGAGCAAAGGCGCCCCCACAGGTGAGATACAGCTCCTGCATGGCACATAAAGTCCGAATTAAGATTCAGTTGACCATTCCTTTTAGCTTTACTATAATAAATAATTACTAACAAACATACCTCTGAATGATTAGCCTGACTTTAATGGGTTAAGAAGTTTACTATGAACATAACAAGAACTTAATCTGTGTTCAGGTTACCTCTCTGAGCTGCCGTACTCCTGCGCTCCAGCTGTGGGAGAACTGAACCAGTTGCTGGTGGAGGTCCGGGCTCTCCGAGCTCAGCTGGAGCGCAGCGTCCAGGAGAACAGCGCTCTGAGACTACAGTTGCAGAAACAGCTGGAGCAGCAGCTGTCCTCGGCCGGTCTGGAGCCGAGACCATCGTCCCTCATGCCAGCGAGCCCGCTTCGGGATGCCCTCTACAGGAGGCAGCTGCTGCACGGTGAGACCAGCGCTCTCTCAGATGCTGTGCTATGCAGGAAAGCATTGATTGAGCTCGTTGGAAATAATCCATGAATTGTACAAATACAGCATGTGATTTGTGTCATGTGTGATTTATTTGGACACACCAGCTGATCTCTAATACAACGTTAGTGCATGGAGTGTTAACAGGCTTGTGTGTGTGTTCCACAGACCCGTCGCCCTCTCCTCCAGTAAGGGACGTTGGTCCATTCCCTTCAGGTCCCCCATGTTCTCCTTATTCGGAGCTTGAGGAGAGTTCACTCACAGCTAACGGTGTGTGCATGCTAACAATTAACTACATAACAGTGTTATTATACTGATTAATAATAATTCTGATGGAATTTATGGATTTGGGCCAAATGAACATTTTTATTTAATAATATATAAATTATAAAACCCATAAGACTCCCAGGACTTTTTTACTCTAACACATATATATAATTATGCAGTGACCAGGAATGCATTCAGGATGCTCAGTGTATCCTTAATATATTAATAAACACACGGAAAACTATGCTATGCATGAATCAGGTGCTCTAAATATAAAATTTGAGCTAAATAAAACCATGGGTTGTCCTCAATGCTAATAGTGGAAATGCTGGTTTCGGTTTGGTTTTCACTTAAGATTTCAGACACCTTGTACATGATTAGACACAGTTACTAGATACAGTACTGTGCAAACATTTTAAGCCACCTTACTGTTCATTTCTACATATTTTACTATAAAAGAACCAGATTTCTAGTATTTTAAATGTAGTGTTGAAAAACAGTTCTCCAGGCTTCCTGGATGACTTTTTCACCTCTCCAGTCCCTGTACCTGACCAGTTTCAGAGTAATGTTTTTGTTTAAGCCACACTGTGAGCTCTGAATCATTCAAGCATTAAAAAACATCTAATTTATGGCATTAACCAGTGAGAAACAGGTGCAGATCATCAGGCTGCTAATTAGTATACTGGTGATGCTGAATGCTGAGTGGTTGGAACAGACGAGAGGGGAAATGAGGTTGCTGCTGAGGTTATTACATAAACAACTATTTTATAATTGTATCTTTAGGCAACATTTGTTCTAATTTTTTTAATCTACAAAATTTCATTTAAAATGATACATGATGGGTAGCTCAATACTTTTGCACAGTACTCTGTAATAGTCTGCAGGTGGTGATATTCTCTTTTGTGTATCAGTTTACAAAAGAATAATTCTTGCATTTTTGATATTCGAATTTTAGTTTGATGCAAAATGTAATGAGTGTCGAGCACATAAAAAAAAAAGCTTGAATAAAATGTTTGGAATTTCTTCACAGTGGTAGCTGAGTAGTTAATACTCAGCAGACTTTGTCAAAATAATAGAAACAAATTTTAAACACAGCTTATACCTGTGACTAGACAGTTGTTTTAATAGGAAAACATCTTAAAAAAAACCTGATGTACATGATTTGTCTGGGAAAAAAGATTCATGCTCCCTGTGCAAATCCTATATAGGAATTCTTGATAAGTATATTTAAGTATTGTCTGTTTATCTTTCACTTAAACCTTTTTGGTTTAGACTCTTTGGAGCCTCACGGAGATTTGGAGGGCGATGCCCCCGACGGTTCATTCGCTAACCGAAACGGGCGCCACGCCATCGGGCACGTGGACGACTTCAGTGCTCTTCAGCAGCAGGTTATGGAGGGGAGAGGGCTGGTGCAGAGGATGGAGGCCACGCTGAATACCTGCCTCAATACTGCACTGATGGAGGTCAATACCGGAAAGGTCAGTGTGCAAAAACAATAATATTGTGTCCATGACTCATACACTGGAATACATTTTAAAGGACCCACTTACTACAATATTTAATCAGGAGCCTTGTGGTTTTTGGTTGTAAATCAGCCTCATGCTTTCTATGCTCGCCTTCTTGAAGAGCTGGCTTATATGGAGTACGATATAATGATTATCTCTCTCATTACAAACTCTGCCTAATGTCCTAGGCTCTGGATTATGCCAGTCTGAAGACACTTTTAGCCAACACCAAGACACTGAGGCAGATTCTGGAAGAGGCCGTGTCTCTGCTCAAGATGTTCTGGAGAGCGGCGCTTCCCAGCAGCGAATGCCCCGCCCAGTATCTTCAGAAAGTCAGTGCTTCTGCCTCCTTCAGAACAACTTCACATCACAGTTTTGCTGTTTGTATCATAGCATTAGTGTAAAGTACTACAAATGAGAAATTGTGTGTATGTGCAGGAGCAGTCGATGAAGGAAGAGATCCAGTCGCTGCGTATGAGGATAGCAGAGCAGGAAGAGGTTCTGCAGAACACCATACAGAGGCTGAGGAGCACCAGCCGCACTAAAGAGAGCATGGAGACCTTCATCGTCAGCCAACGTCAGTCACACCTGCATTACACTATACTGAGAAGTTGCATTAATCACACAGTCGGCAAAATTAAGTGGCATGAGCTGTGTGAGGCGAGTGTGTGAGGTCCTCGCAACTAAATTCCACTTTTTCTTACACGTTGCAGTGTCCAGGACTCGAGATGTCCTGAAAAAAGCCAGAGCCAATCTGGAGGTAAGCACTGAGCTTCATTGGTGTTTAACCTGTCTATACATCCCTGTGTGCATGAGAGACACTACAGTTGTTTGTCTTTGTGTCCTCATTTTGTGTCTCTTGCTCCTACTTTCTTGGACTCTCTCTCTCTCTTTCTGCTGAGTGAATCCAGAAGAACGAGCTCAGGATTTCTTCTTTAAGCTCCTCCTCTTCCTCCCTTTACCATGGTAACAGTCCGTTCTGTGCCGTGCTGGGCCGTGTCATGCCATGCTTGTGCTTGCACTGACTCTGACTTCACTGCTTCCCCATGACATCACTTCCTCATCCTGTCAGTTCTGTCTTAAAGCCTGTGACAGAGATAGATGCTCATAATGGTAGCCGTAGTGTATCTGGTTTTCTCAAAGTAACGATTTTATTCAACAACAGCATAATTAGACAATTTTATTGTTATTGTTATATATGCTAGATATAGACTTCCTCCCATCCCAAATATCTCAGACTCTGTTATGAAAGGTTTCCACTAATCAGACATGATAGGTTCAAGGCCGTAGAGTGTATTTT
>JAOVVA010000024.1:7555356-7566701 GCA_028565275.1 Leiocassis micropogon
TTATTTTTTTTATATATATATATATATTAAGAATGACACTACTTTACATGAAAGAGTGTGAATTTAGAGCTGGATTAACAAATTTGGCTTAAAAACATATACAATATAATTATACTATCCATTCAAGAAGAATTAACCTGTTGAATATGTTTTGAGTTCTTTGGTATTTTACGATCTCCTAAGAAGTGCAACCTAATATAGAATTTGTGCTCATAAAAACTTTCAGCTAAAGAAAAGTTTTCCTTAATAATAATAATAATAATAATAATAAAAAATCTGTGTATTTATGACTGACTTCATAAGCATAACCGTAGAAAGCTGAAACGGGAACTATTTTGAAAATCTCACATAATGAATCAAATGTACTTTTGATTACTAGTTTGTTATGTCTGCCTTCACCATCTGCATTCATTGTTAACTATGCATTTATGTGCATCCATGAAACATCAAAGCAAATCATTTTAATTAACAGATTAACAGACTGATTTGGTCATGAGACCAAAAAAAAAAAACACATCATATGCAACATACAATTAATCATTAGATGTGATGTTTTGTAATTACAGAGGTGGATATATCAGTATCCAGGTCTCATGGCCCAAACACTGACGCACCATTTACTCATATTACTCACTCTGTGTTTACGCTCTTCAGCAGGCAACTAACTCACCATATAAGGGGTTGGGCGATATGATCAACATAATCATATCATGAAACTATTTAAAAAGAAATTAATTCGTACATACTGAACACTAAAAAGTTAATAAGGGGAAACTTGTTAATTTTATCAATTTGAAAGATTTCATGTAAATTAAAAGCATCAAATCCACTGCGAATAAGATGTTCAAATCAAACCAGGACTTTTCTTGTAAATTAGGGCATAAAACCGATTGACATTGACAGAAGACTTCAAGCACAGTACACAATATGAGACTCCTAGCCGCAGTGGTGCAAACATTTTAAAGAAGGCTGCACTTCCGTGAATGACGATCACGAGGTGGCTCAGAGCCCACTGCAGTCGTTTCTGTACATATGTGGGCATATTAAAGGAGTTCCTGGGAGGCCAGTGTTTTAGACATGAAGCAGGCAGTCTGATCATGAAAACTTTAACAAGGAAAACTTTATCCTTTGATCGTATCCACGTATCCAAGCATTAGTGAAATGCTTGGTTAAATGTATTAGTGTAGCAGGGGATTATTTAGAGAAATAAAGGTAGTTTTAACTCTTAAACATGTGTTCTATTAATTTGTGCAATCAAACCAGTTCTGGTTTGACTTGAACACCCCTTTTTGAACACCCCTTGAACATCATTTGTATTCATTGGCTTAAAAAGAACTAAAAATATTAAGAAGTTATTGTAATACACACAATATCTCATTAAAATATATTGTGATGTAATAATTTTTCATTACTGATATTACATTATATAATTGCACAGTCTGGTTTTTAAGCTTTTACTACTTTTATCTAGTGCACCAACTAATATGTTTCTGATCTGTCCATCCCTGAATTAATTTCTACATTAACATTTAACAATTTTCAGATTGCTGCTTCTTTTAACAGGGTGATGCTCTGTACCTGATTAACCTGAAACCTGTAAATTTCCCTGTGTATACTGTAGATAAAATTTTTACTTTTTCTGTTTGTTGGTTTGTTTGCAGGTAAAATCCTCAAAGGTGCCTATTCAGGGTCTTCTGATAGGGATGGCCTGACCGCTGCGATCGCCATGGAAACCTCCAATCCAAGATTCGCCAAGAAGCGCGCCAGGGAGTGCCTTCACTAAACGGCGTCTTAAAACCAGCCGGGACAACCTCCACCTGTCCAACCCCCTGCCTTATCCTCTTACATCATCTTTCCTCAGATTTACCTCTTATCCCTTCTTTTCCTTCCCTGATCTTTTGCCTTACCGTGATTTAAAAAAAAAAAAAAAAGACTCGTCAGACACACATTTGCCTTGTGAAAGGGATATCGTGCGTGTCCTGGCTGCTATAGGATGTTTAGAAGGGTTAAGGAGTGTATTTGGATATTAGAGGTGAAATGTTAAAAAAAATTTCAATATACACATAGAACGTGTGTTCAGATCGTTCACAGATCGTGTAGGACAGATTAGACTTTACACTAAGTGGGGAAGTGGATACGGTATATTATATATATACAAATCGCAGCTAAACATACTGCCAGTAAATCCCATTGAGAAACTCAGGGGTTTTAGGCAAAGAAATACTACAAAAGCTACATTTCACAGACGAGACAGATCGTCAGGATCGTCATCCACTGAACTAACCGGTGCCTACAGTACATTAAAGGCTCGAGCAGCCATCACTGAAAATGTGCCACGCCTACTCACAGTAAGCTCCGACTCACGAAGAGCATCGAGCAAGGAAACACTTTTATCAGGTTTAGTTCTGAAACGCTATTGTCTGTCGGAGCCGTCGCTGATCGCCGCTTTAATCCAAGCTCAAACGAGCATGTGCAATGCAACTTGTGCCAGCTTTCACTGACACTGGAACTATGTGTTTTGTAACAATGAAAGACCGTCAGTGCAATATTATGACTTGTATTCTTACTAGTATTATTCTGTAACACTACTGAAATTGTTCTTGGACAGTATTTGCATGCGGGGCGGGGGGGACTCACTAAAAAGATCACCTTGGTGTTGTGCTGTAAGGTGAGGTTCACCAATACTTGCCAAAGTTTGAACTCCTAGTTTCCCTTTTCAAAAGTATTACCTTGTCCATGCCATTCGCCAAGACGTTCATCAGATTCTTATTTATTTATTATTACTTATGATTTAAGTGCCATTTTAACATCTTAAATGAAAGTGACATTGTTTCGGACATTAATGAAAATGATTAATATTGCTTGATTATGTTAGATTTTCTTTAAATAAGCTCCTTTACCAAGTGAGTATGTAAATTAGGACCAAATCATGTTTCTACCATTCTCAAAGCAAGGACACATCACATCAAATTCAGCATCGTATACAATAGAGCTTTACAAATAAAGAATAAAAAAAAAATTAAAAAGAAAGAGATTTACACCTTGGTTTGTGTGCTTGATATGCAGTAACAAACTTTGGCAAGGGATCTGGTGTGTCCAGAATGATGCTACTGATGCCACAAATAAATATTACTAGCCAATCACAGTTTGAGGTGTTCCTTAGCTGCTTGAGCTTGCTTTATTTCATTTTTTTCTTGCTTTATTTACTATTTTTTCAGTGCTGTATATAATTAGCTCTTTACTATAATGTAATTGTGTGGTTCTCTTCACTAATTTTCCCTCTATATGCAATGGTTCAGTATCTGGGTAGCTGTGCAATACTTTGAATCGCAGTGTTAATCCTGTACTCGGAGCACAATTCGCTTATTCTAGGCTCCCGAGTTGGCGGTAAAGTTCTAGTGTTAAGAGGTATGCTAGCTCTCACAAAGCCACAGGTTTTAATGGCTGTTCTTATAAACCTCAAGATGTTGCTTTACTTGCCTTTAAGGCAAAAAGCCATTATAGTTCAGTCTCAGCTGCAAAACAAAAAAACTTTTAGCTACTGCTTGTTGTTAGGTGTAGATATTAAAATATTTGAAGCAACAAGCCTGGCTGTGTTTGCTCTCAGCATTTTTCTCAGCAAGAATTAAAAGGAAACGGTTTCAAAAGTAGAGTATGGTGGAGTTTCTCCATTTAATCAGGTAAGATATGACTCGACTAGGAGATGGCTTTTGGGTTAAATTGCTATAATGAGGTTTGGAAGAATACCAAAGTGAAGCCATTTTTAAACGTGAATTTGTTGTTGAATTGATGCAGTTGTTAAGATGCTGATACAGATGCTGTAACCAGCCATGAGAAACTGAAAAATTGTATTATGTGTATATAATGAAGGCTAATTTGTTGCCACGGAAACTGTTGTGTTTGTGTAATGCAATAAAAGGTCATGGATGCACCAGAGTCCTTGTCTGTGCTTTTTTCTTTATAATTTTGTTATATTGGTCAGTCAAAGAACACATTGTCCCATTTTCAGCATTCTGATTGGCTACAAAAATACAATTTCACAAAGGGAAGGTATGTGTGAGAGGACTGAGATCAATGGCTCATTTGCCTTTAAAACTACAAAACCCGTAACAGAAACAGTTTCTGTGAAACAGAAAATTTCAGGCATACCAGAATAGTACAAGGTATTCAAGTCAAACCAGGACTTTATTTCTATATAATCCTCTCATACACTAATGCACTGATCACAGTGTTTCACTAGTGCTTGGATACCATCAAGGTAGAAAGTTTTCTCAGTAAACCAGAGCCATGATCTGTCTGCCTGCTTTGAATCTAAAATGCTGGCCTCCAAGGAATTTCTTTAATGGAGTTAAAAGTGGTAAAACATGAATGTAACAATAACTCCAAGCCGAGTTCCTGTAATTTGGAAGTGGTGTTTGTGCATGATTGTGTGCTTTACAGTTCCAACACACAGATGCATCTCTTTCAAAAGTTATCCCTTTATTTACAAGAAATTTGATTAAATTTCAAGTCCTTTTGACTTGAACGCCAATCGTAATTCAGGTGGCACATTATCAGACACATTTTGAATACATTTAAGATGTTATGTTAACATGTTAGTTGCGTTAGAAGTGCGATACGGCACCTTTAAACAAACGGCAGTTTGATAACATTATTGAACAGAAACTAAACCATTGTTCAATTTAGATTTTTATTTAAACATAAAAGAAAACAAACTTAAAAACAGCCTGGTTTAACAAACTATACTACACTTGCTTCACAAACAAAGATTCCAAACGAATTTCAAGTGTTTAAATTATATTTCCAAAACAGCACACCTTACAAAGTATCGTAACATTGAACTTTTTTTTCCCCCCTTTTGTAATACACTGTCTATACACACTACAGCATTCCACTGCATCTTTGGAGGGAATAAGTTAAACGGTTTCATCAAACATAAATTTAAACACACGTCAATATTTCAATACACTCCAAACAATGTCATAAAAACCGTTGAAAAACAAACCTTTGACCTTTACTGAAAAACCACAAAGACGACCTCGGGATCTCATGGATCATCTCACTACAAATACATTAATCCAGCATTTGTAATACGTACAATGGCAAGAATTACTAATACAATCCATGCTGATACATAAAAACATTTCACTCGGCTAACATTTTGAAGAGCGTGTTGTGCGTGTTCAGCTGGAGCCTACAGTACGGGATTTGTCAACTGCATAGCTAAACTGAAAAAAGCTTTCCGCCTGAACCCGTCACAGTGAATACATGGTTAAAGTGCTTACGCAGTCGCAGTAAAAGGCAACAGCATGCATGTGCTCACCACATACACAAAATCATTCCAGCCTTCCTTATTAAAATTAATATCATATCAGTGACTGTCCATGTTCCTGATTCAACCTGCTCTGTCTCGATCCTCTGACTTAATATAAGTACATCCTCACAGCCCTTTTTTATATCCTGCAAGCAGACACTTAGCCATGCGATTATCACGAGTTAAATAAATAAAATACTAGAAACTGTAAAACAACACAATGTTCATTCATAAATCAACATTGGTTAACCTAATGCCAATTTAAAAACAAATCCGAATACACTTCGGGTCTCTTTAAAACATCAAAACATATTTTACTACCTGCCTCAGCTTTAGGGAGCTGAAAAAAAATTTTTTTTTTAAAAAGCTCATGATTGCAATCACTAGATCTGAAGTACAGTTCAGTAGTCCTGATCATATAATGCTGGACAGACATACACCCACACACGTGCGAGAGTGAGACAGTGGCCATCTGGACCACTACAAACTGGGGGTATAGTACAAGATCAGCCAGATTGAGCAGAGACGTCACCTCTCAAATGGGTTTATACAGCAGAGAGGTGACGTACTTCTTCTTATACCTGTGAGTTGCACTGAGGACCATTACACCATCCTAGAGAAAGACAGACAGATGCAGAAAGACAAAAAGAGACATGAGACGGTAAAAATTTTCTTTTTAAATCTATACACTTGCATTTACCCACTATGTTAATATTTATGCCCTGAGGGTCCTTGTATTCAGATCAGATTAATGTGTATTTAACTTTTTTTTTTTCAGGTTACACAAATCACCTAAATGTATTTCACCCCTTGAGTAGTTGTGTAACAGATCATAGTTATAATTATATAGTTATAGTTATAATCTGTGATCAGTATGGTTCCATCTGTGCATTTCGGCATGCATGTGAACCTCAGATTAATTGCAAAGTTTAAACATTACCGTGCACAACACAATTTTACAGCCTCTGTATGGTGTTGTATTTGAGCCTATTACTGAGTGGAAAAACTCGCACGCACGAATTACGTAACTTACACAGCTTGCCAGATCACAGCAACACCACCCCTGTGTTCGGTGCTGAAAAACCCCGCCAACTCCAATAAAATATCAGGCCAAATAATAACATCTGTACTAGAAATTGTATTGTATCCCAATAATAAATACTTCATTAAAATTAGCCAAATTTGTATGATCAAGATAATAAAAATATTCCAACTATTATTATTATTATTATTACACTCGAGCCAATCTAGCACAGGGCACAAGCATGCACACATTCGCTGACACACTACAGGAAATCTGGAAACATCAACTAGCATGTCTTTGGACTGTGGGAGGAAACTGGAGATCCCAGAGGAAATGCACGATGCTTGCGGAGAACATGCAAACTCCACTCACACAGACCCAAAGGTGGGACACAAACCTTCACCCTGGAGGCCACACTGCTAACCACCAGGCCGCCATTTTATATATAATGTACGATGTAAAAAGAAATCTGACTTAATCTAGCACATCCTTTTATATAGCATTTAAATTGAATTCCAGTATACACATCAATTCTACCTCCTCAGTACAGAAAACCTCTAAACACGATCTAGGAAAGTGTTTTGACTACCCTACCTTTATTGAGAGTGCATAAAGATGGTTGAGCATGACGTGGTTGGGTTCAGGCAGCAGAGCAGGATCACACTATCACACAAGAAAGATCAGCTTCAATATGACAAAAATAATAAAAATTGACTATTGCTGTATTAGAATTCCTCTTAACTCACTGAAACGTTTGTGTCTTTATTAAGGATGACTTGAAGGAGATGAGGAGGAAGGATGGGCGGGGCCTTGAAGCGCTCCTCTGGGCGGAACATGTACATTTCTTGTCCGTAGGGACCAGGAGGAGAGCTGGACAGATCTAAAGAAGAAGTTCGGATAGAGCTTGCTTATGAATAAGTTTGCAACTGCTATTCTAACATGATGAAACTGTTGTCCCTACAACCTTTCAAGCTGTTTCATGGTGAAAGATGAAGTAGAGCAATGTGTATCACTGACATCTGTTTTAGACAGGTTTTTAAATGTGTGGTAAAAAAAACATCCTATTCAGCTCCTGAGACTCAGACTCTACTACAGTGTACATTGCAATTTCGCTTCACTATTTGTCTTTATTGGCACCTGATAACTATGAACTTAATCATTTTCTTTAAACAGGAAGAAGTTTGGCCATAAAAGACATCTAAATGGTCCTCATTTGAGAATCGTACAAGGGTATACAGTGGTGGCCATAAGTATTCAGACAAAAGTGAAATTCTTAAAAATTGTTAAAATAATGAAAACCAAGATAACAAGAATAATTTATTTAATGCAATGAAATAAACAATGCTAAACAATCAATGTTTATTAAGAAGTCCTTTATTCTTGCTGGATTTGGCTGGGCATAGATTCAAAAAGACGTTTGCAGTCCTCTGGTGTCACTTGCTCAATCCACGCCCGCTTGATTGCTTCCTGAAGATCATGTACACAAGACGGTTTCTTGACTACTACTGCCTTCTTCAATGTTATCCAACAGTTTTCGATTGGGTTCAGGTCTGGAGATGACCCAGGCCTTGGCTCCAAAAGCTGAATATTCACATGGTTACTTGTTTTTCAGTTAATTACCACGACTCTTCAGCCAAATAGGCTAGAAATAATTAATGACATCACCTGTTTTGTGCACTGTTTTGAGAACTATAATACATGACATGTGTTGTCCTAATACTTTTGGCCACCACTATATATAGATAGACAATATGAGACGAGGTAATGTGTTCATATGAGGACTTTCAAGAGGTACAAAAATGATTTATTTATTTGTTTGTTTGTTTATTTAATTAGCTGAATGTGCTTTGAAGCATAAAATGTTCCATTATGCAAATATTCAACCACATCAGTTCATCATATAAGTACTGGTGGTGGTGGTGACAGTTTTTTTTTACCAGACGTGTCAGAGCACTCGAGCGAGTCCACCTGCAGTGCGTCAAACACCTCAAAGTCAGATTTCTTCACCTCGATTAGGTTGTTGATGGTTCCCATCTGACTGGTTACAACCGGCTATGGAAGAGAAGACCACCGTACTGTTTGTTCCACAATCAAAACTTTAACTGTAAGGAATTGTGTATACAATATATTGTTTGTAGGAAATCTGAAAGAAATTACAAATAAGTACTGCAGTGTTCTATAATGATCCGCTTATGGATAATGTATTACCTTCGAAGGGTCATGAAGCCACTGGCCGTCAACAAAAAACTTGTACTGATGCTCCCCTTCAGGCAAGTCCAGGATTGCAACAAAGTCATTATGGCTTTTGTGTGGAGAAAAAAAGATTAATCAATGACAGGGTGGTAATAGTGTGATGTCGGACATTACGAGTAACTGCGCTGCATTTCCCTATAACAGCACATCCCAAGATCTCAACATCCTTTTAAAAGTTACCTTTTATTAAGTGGGATCTTAGTGTTCCAGTTGTCGAAGGAGCCAGAGATGTAGACGTCTTTGCCTCCTCCTGCCCAGCGGATCACAGTCGGACGCTCCTGTGTAACCGTCTTCACCAAATCATTCAAATCGGGAGGCAAATCCTTCTCCGCCGGGGCCTGTGGGGGAACAGATAGAACTTATTGTAGCTCTGTATGGACTTCACACAAGAAAGTGATCAACAACATGAGAATTACATGATCTGTAGATTAATTTAAAAATCCTGCTTCATCATTAGATTAAGGTATCTTAGGCTAACCAAACAATTACAGCATGACATTGTAGGGGATATAGTGGAAAATAATACAGCATGATGCCTCATTTGCACTTCACTAGTAGTAAATCACTGTGATATTGCTTGCACATATTACATTCTTCGTTGTCGTCTATACCGCTTTATTAAGGGTCGCGGGGGGGTATTAGGGCACGATCCATAGAAGGGCACACACATACACTCATTCGCACACTACAGGCAACTTGGGAATGTCAATTAGCCAATTTTGTAGTACTCTAATAAGGACTGCATTCCTATACCTTGGCTTCAGGGCCGTGTGTGTTAAAGATGTTAGGATCATCTGTGCTGTCCACCATCTTGCTGGGTTCAAGGTCTTTATGGGCCCCACCATCTGCACGATGGGCTTTCGCTCCATGGCGATCTGAGGCTACACGGTCACTGGTATTGCCCATAGCTTAACACAGAGGGATGCCTCCTCCTGCACAGAATAACAAAGTTTTTCAAAAAACAAAATAAAACATCCAGCATGAAAAGCATGTATGTTTTTTCCTGTGCATGAGTATGCTTTTCCTGTGTATTTAAGTATGCTCCAGAAGGGCAAAGCATCTCTCACATTAAGTCAAATAGTGCATTCTATACTGATGAACAAGGAATGTTTAGTCAAAAGTGTTCACAGAAACACAACAAATGCTGCTTCTCAAGCGGTTTATTGCTGGCAGAAAGGAAACAATGAGTTAAAATCACTGCTACTAATTCAAATTAGCAATTAAAAATATATTTTAAAATGTACTTATTGATTTTATAAACAATAACAAATAAGGGAACTGAAAAATAATTCCCCAAATGCCAAAGGTGGTCTACCAGTTTGACCAGGTATCCTGTTAGACTAAGCTGAAATTTTTTAAGCTGAATCAGTCCTAACAAAAAAAACTCAGTCAAGGTCACTTTTACATGTCAATATTTCCATTTCCTGTTCCAAAAATTAACTGTTTTTTCAAAGTCAAATTTCAACCTTTGCCCCTTGTTACAAGATCTGATGTTTTCTCCGACATTAGATCCACAATTTTGTTCTGCAGGCATGAGTCTGATAACGAAGATCATACTGGAGATTAGATCAAAAATCGCCTCCGAGTGGCGCAGTGGTAAAGTGCTCGCCCTATCATCCGGAGATCGCTGGTTCGAACCCCGGGTGATGCTGTTAACCTCTCACAGCCGGAGGCCTAGAGAGAGCTGATTGGCTGAGCTCTCTCATCCATCTGGGGGAGGGATGAGAGGTACTCAGTGCTCCCACATTAATGCCGGCTCTACAAGTCAATCAGGGGTGTCTGTGAGGGATAGCGCGGAGGGAGCGGATAGCGCTGTTCCTCCGAGTGTGTTACTCCGCCCCCAACGGTGCGTGAGCAAACAGTTCGAAAAAATGGTCGGTGACGCCACACGGATCGGAGGAAACACGTGGGTCGGCCTGCGGCCCTCCCGACTGATTGGCAGTAGAAGCTTAATGTGGGAGCCTCCAGTGACTGGGTGGAATTGGATACTACTAAATTAGGGGAGAAAATCGGAAAATTCGGATAAAGGGGGATAAAAAAAAAAAGAATCACCTCACATGCCTCCAAAGTCTTAAAAGCGCATGTTGAGCAATTGTAAGCATACAGGTGCACGCAGTTTCTAACGCAGGTAAGTGGGGCGTCCTTTTTCTCATTGCTTGGGGTAGTAGCATGGATCGATGCACAGCTTGCTTTTGGTCTGCTCACACATGGTAAGCATGGGTACGAGATAGTGACGGCTAGGCCGAATTTATAAAACTCTGCCATTTGTTGTTGTGACTGACATCATGGTAGTCATGTAACTGCAAAAGTGACTACAAGTGTTAGTACAGGTATGAGTCAACATAGATTGCTTGGCATTTACCTCAGATGCCCTCTATCTATCTATCTATCTATCTATCTATCTATCCATACACAGGGGTTGGACAATGAAACTGAAACACTGGCCAATTTAGTGTTGGCGGTTTCATGGCTAAATTTGTCCAGCCTGGTGGCCAATCTTTATTAATGGTACTTTCCACCAGTAAGAGCAGAGTGTGAAGGTTTAATTAGCAGAGTAATAAACAGTTTTTCTTAAAATACTGCAATGCACACAACATTATGCAACATGTGCACCCAATGGTCCAAACATTGTATCCTGAAGGCAGTGCCGTATATCAGGATGATAATGCACCAATAGACACAGCAAGACTGGTGACAGAGTGGTTTGATGAACATGAAAGTGAAGTTGAACATCTCCCATGGTCTGCACAGTCA
>JAOVVA010000024.1:7566801-7576940 GCA_028565275.1 Leiocassis micropogon
AGGTAGAGAGAATCATCCCCAGACACCAGACGCATCCCAAAGAGACACACGGGGCATCCATGTGACGAGATCTCCAAGCAGAAGCGGGGCACCAGGATGGGTCAGACAGGTCCGGAGGGCAGAAGGAGTCTGGATCTGGAGTGGTTACATAAACTGTGCATTTTTTTGTTTGTGGTTAGCTAGCACACATGAACATTGTCTTCCACCAATTTTCTAATCATAATTAATTACAATACAAAATTGGATAATGTACCAGAAATTATACCAGAAATGGTTCCTTGTTAAAGTTGTTTCCTGACAGAGCAGTGTTTCTATTAGTGTTTATGTGCGCACGCTTGTATGTAAATCATCTTACACAGTAGCTTCCTTCATCCTCTCTTATTTGAGAGGAGGGTGGGAGTCGTTCTCCTTTCGTCTCACTTCAGCATCATGCACGTGCACAAACACGCTCAGAGAACGGAAACGTTGCTCTGTCAGGATTCCTTTTTAAAGGTAAAGTGAAGGTTAATTTCTTTTATTTTTACTTTTATATTGTATTAAATTTTATATGAATAGTTTTGGGCTGTGGAACGAATCATCTGAGTTTCCTTAATTTCTTATGGGGAAATTTGCTTTGATATGCTTGTGTATAAAAACACTTGTATGCCTCCGGAACGAATTATGCTCACAATCCAAAGTTTAACTGTACATACAAATTTGTATTAATTGTAAAACTAAAAAAAATTGCCCCACTCACTCGAGAGCTCTGGCTAGTTTGGTGCTAACAGAACTTGAACATGCAGATCTCCAGTTTTTCAAGTTTGTCTGGCAAATGCACCACGGTTGGAAATCGCTTAAATTTGACCATCAACGTCTCAGCTGAACTGAATATACAATAAAATTCAGCTATGTGAATTATGATGTCCCTTGTTTTTAGATATGCATATGTGTGTATATGGTATGCGGCAAAATGTACAGTACTGAAACTTTTGCGTTTTGGATGCGCAGCATTTGTCAACACGCCATAGCTCCAGACACGTTTCGGGTAGTGAAAAGGAAGTTACGGTGTGCATTTGTTATTGGATGTGGGGTCTCCCGAAGGAGGAAATGGTGTTCATGGTTGAGTATTATTTCCGCTCATACGGAAGTGGTTGTGAACGGGGACCTAGTTTAAAAAAGGGGGCAGAACACATTCCTTCCCATACCCGTCCCATTCCCCCGATCTTTAGACACTGTCTAATTCAAGGCGGTGCACATGCTTCGAACACTTACATTACGCATACCGTGGTAAATCAACATGGTAATAGTGTGTATGATGGTTTCTTTCAGGTGAAATAAACTCAGATGTTCAGGTGATATTGTTCGTCTTTTCATTTCGGTACTGTATATTTTGGCGCAAACTGTGTCTGCTTGTATGTGTATATATGTATGAGAGTACTTGATTTTTTTTTTTTATGTGCTGACTTAGAATCATTTTATTAAACGCAGTTATAATAACAAGACGTACAGAGTTGATGACATTGCTTGGGATCAAACACCTAACAACACCTTTAAGAGAGGAGACACTGATACAAGTTTCAATGACTACTCCAAGAAGGTAGGCAGGTTATAAATGATGCTTGAGTTTCCTGCATTTATAGGTGAGGCTCCTTTCACTGTTTGTTTCTATCCTCATTTATTCGGATTTTAGCAATACGGTCTGGAGATCACTGATAGGGACCAGGTTCTGCTGGTCAGTCACCTTAAGAGGCTGGGACCTTCAGGAGCTCCTCCACTAGGACCTGCCTTGCTCATCCCAGAGTTCTGCTACCTCACAGGCATGGGAGAAACACTGCCCGTCACTGTTTACAGCCAGTTATTGTGCTTATTCTTGTAACTTGTGCAGGTCTGACTGATAAGATGCGCAGCGACCCTAACATCATGAGGTATCTGTCCACTTACACCAAACTGAACAGATCAGAGGGAGAATCGTCTGAACAGATTCATCAACAACATTAGCGCGTAATGAACTAATAATTTCTTTTTATTTGTATAGTGCTTTTGATTATGGATCTCTTGTGTTAGCTTTACAGAAAAAATATAAATCTCGAATCTTCATAATATGAAATAGCTTTTTGCCCCAAATGACAGCCACCTGAACTTGGTCTAGTGACATACTGTAGTTGGGCCAAGACATGAGACCAGTTTACACCACGTCTTGAAGTTTTTAAAGTGTTTTTAAATCTTTTCCAGGAATGCCAGTGCTCAAGATGCTCTCAATCTATGGGGTCTAAGGTTTGAGAACAAGCTTCTGAATTTGACTGGAAGAGTTCTTCCTTCTGAGAGGATCCTGCAGGGAGCAAGAGCAGTAAGAGGAACCACGTAATACATAAAAAAAAAACAGAACTGTCATATGTGACTCACTGAGTTTTGTGTGTTTGTTTGCGTGCCCGGACGCAGTACGAGAACAGCCCATGGGCCGCAGATTGGTCTAAAGAGATGCGAGGTCTTCCTCTGATAAGCTGCCTGCCTCTCGACAACTGGCTGATGTTCTATACACGTCGTAATGCTGATGTCACCTACGCCCTGCTGGACACCCTCAAGAAAGTTTCGAAGCCCTTAGGCATCCGCATGCAGAGGCCGGGAATGTGAGCCAACACTCTTATCTGGTGTTTAAAAAGGAATTTTTGAGAAATGTAAAATGCAGAAACAACAGATTTTTTTTTTCATTCAGATGGCAATAGTTATTGTGCATAGTGCAGTTTACTAAAGAAATGTTATGCAAGTATCATGTCCTACATGTGCTAGACTACAGGGTATCTCACTTTTTCTACTCTTCCCTAAACAGGATTGAGTATGAGGATCGGCAGGAGGCGCTGCTGAGAGCCCTGCAGCAGAATGTGGGGCAACAAGTTCAGATGGTGAGTCTGTCACATTGGATAGACTCGAATTAGTTTAGGTTTAACTTGGCAAATGTGTGTTGGTTGATATTCCTTCAGTGCTATCATGCCATTTTGGTAAATTATGCGAATAATGAGGTAATTATGGTTAACAATCAGGCTGTTTCCATATCAAAAAATTTTACAAAAGAAGAAAAATCATACTATATATTGCACTGTATTTAATGGTTGTATATTGAATGTTTTAAACATCTTTTTCAAACATAAGACCATGGCTTAAGCGTGATAGGCAATAAATAGAATTAAATTTATTACAATTATATTTCGTAGTCATGTCCCCAAACCCATATCCCCTGATTTGAAAAGTGATTGGAAATGTTGCTGATTTCACTGTTTATTAGTGGAAGTGATTCCTTTGTTAAAGCAGTTTCATCTTTTGTGGTTTATGTGGTAAAAACAATGTAGTTCTATGATTCCTAATTGCTTTTCACGGCAGTATTACCTAATGGGTTAGTGATAATATTAATAGCCTTACCCTACACACAGCTTAGAATTACATGTCACACAAAAATACATGGTGATGCTTTAAAGCACTCGTATTGCAAATATGATGTATGGTTTGTGTGTGTAAGGTCGTTGTGATCCTGCCCACCAACCGAAAGGATAAATATGATTGCGTGAAGAAGTTCCACCGCAAAGATCACAAAGATCGCTCTGCAGATCAACTGCAAAATGGGAGGAGAACTATGGAGTGTCGAGATCCCGGTACTGTCCTTTAACTGAAATTTAAAGTTCCTGTCTGACAATGTCATTCCAACTATATTCTAACCAAAATATGTCTTTTTGTAATTGATACAGTGGTGTCTCCTAATCCTGATGATGGTATAAAACATATTGCTTTTTTTTTGCTATTCCAGTTAAAGCACCTCATGATTGTGGGAATCGACTGATACCACGACACTGCTGCAGGGAAGAGATCCTTCGGTGCACTGGTGGCCAGTCTTAACCATGGCATGACCAGGTAATTAAAAACAAGGATTATGTGGACACTGTCAACAATGTTAGGAAGGTTGTGCTTAACTGGACTTTTAGACCAAGTTTGCAACTTCCCTAAGAACATAGCTGTTTGTGGCATATTTATAACTTAAAGGGGGAAAATGAGGCAACATTAATTAGAATTATAAATGGCAAAAAGGCATATCTTTGTTGAACAAATACAAACAACAAATACAATGTCCAATGTCACCGCATCTCATCACTCGGTCACTAAAATTCTTTCTGAGACCGCACTCCTGAGGGTTTTCTTTCCCCCTCTAAGCCTGCATGTTACAACTGGGATTATCAATAAAGGCTATTTTATTATTTTATTATGAGCTATATTTCAGCTCAATGATGGAAAGTTTCAGAGACATTTAAACAGCACTTACCTGTATGTCAAGTTTCTTTACCTCTTACCGAACGTGGGACTGGGTTCCAGTTTTTTTTTTATTTTAAATCTTCTGAAGGTCGCTTCCTTCTCATCCTTTTTACCTTACTCAGTGTCTGGAAGTTTGTGCCGCTGCTGTGAAATGTTGACACCATACTGTCTGTCTTTCAGGTGGTTTTCAAAGTGTGTCCTGCAAAGTCGTGGTCAAGAGATCATCGAAGGACTCAAAGTGGCTCTGCAGGGTCGGTCATGCACTCTGCTGTAACCTTGCTCAAAAATCATTTTATTACATTGCATTCTTCTTTTATTACAGCTTTATGCTCAGGACTTGTATAGATTAAAAACTGTCAGTGTAGTGTGAATGCGTGCACACATCATCGAAAACTTGACTGCTTTGCCACAATGACGCTTCTTAAAAGCGCTATATGAATTAAAAGTTGTGATTTTATTTTTTGCAATTCTCACACTGATTTTTCTCAGCTGCACTGAAGGCGTACTTTAAATATAACAATTGTTTGCCGTCTCGCATCATCGTGTACCGAGACGGCGTGGGTGATGGCATGCTGGAGACTGTAGTCAGCTATGAAGTGCCTCAGATCATGCAGTCCATCAAGGCCATGGGCGAAGATTATGCGTGAGACTTCACACATTTCAGTAACGCAGACTGTGACACACCTGGGCGTTTTCTTAGCCATCACTATTTCTGTGTACAGGCCCAAACTGTCCGTGGTGGTGGTAAAGAAACGCATTTCATCTAGATTCTTCGCTTTACTAGATGCCAGACTGGGAAATCCTCCCCCTGGGACCGTCGTCGACACTGAAGTCATGCGACCTGAGTGGTACGTTTGGTCATAAATGCCTTTCACAGAAATCAGGCTAATAAAGTCTTTAAGCCCTGCCTTCACAGTCTAGGATTCGCTTCTATGTCACAGCTGTGGTGACCCAACCAATCATAGATGAAGCCTTGTATTCTTCAGACGTATAACTATTCTGTAACACAGAAGCCAGGATGTATGTAAAAAAGTTCATTTTTGCAATTTACCCCTTTGTGAAAGGGCGGGCTATAGTTAATCAGTCTTTCTCTAGCATCCCGTGGTTAGTGATCCCAGGTCCAGACTCCATTTTGTGTTTTTCATTTTTTGTCTTAATGTTTCAGGTATGACTTCTTCATTGTGAGTCACGCAGTACGTATGGGCACCATGACCCCACTCACTACAATGTGGTGTACGACAGCAGTGGCCTCAGACCAGACCACATGCAGAGACTCACCTCTAAACTTTGCCACATGTATTACAACTGGCAGGTAAAAGACACAAGTCTTTTTTTAAACAGTGTGAATGCAGGGTTAACGATTAGCCATGACCAAGCTAGAGGGTATTTCTTGTTTGAATTTTTTTGCTGGTTGCCATGGATTTGCCTGCTAGTGGTCAAATATATTTACATATGCGCATGGGGAGCTTACTATTCAGATAAATGTCATGTATATTTTTTGGAAATATCTAGTTTACTGAACTTTTTGATACCATATCTCACATGGAGCGTTTTTCCCCTCCTCTTTATTAAGGGAGTTGTTCGAGTTCCTGCACCATGCCAGTACGCCCACAAACTGGCCTTCCTAGTTGGACAGAGCATCCACAGGGGGCCCAACATCAACCTGGATGACCTACTGTTTTATTTGTAAAAAGGCCTCAGCATCACCTGTCAGTTCTTTACATTTGTTTTCTAATATTTCTTGTTTTGGAATGTTCATCCTATCAAGCGTGACAATTTTTATTTTTTATTTAGAAATGTGTTCAGTGGAGAAAAAAAAAACAACCTTTTAATGAAATAATTATTTGGTTAAAAGTAATATTATAATTATTATTATTTTATTTTTTTGTTGTATTGGAAACCTGTTCTATTGTTTGTACATCTCGCACTTGAACCAGTTTGCTGTGCTGTGTATCAGTCTAAGCCTAATTACAAGATTGCCCATAATTATACTTTTTTGGGGGCAACAAATGTGTTTGAGGAAATGTTAAGTTCTTTAAAAATTATAAACGTTATTACTTTAATGTGCATCTTTGTTTTTGATCAGTGAACAGTGAATCAGTAAGGCCAACATTTTCAGTTTTTTTGTTAAAAAATTCCACCTTGCTGTTGGTTCTGAAATGATCATCTCATCATTTAGTTCTTAATAAAAACAGCTGAAGTTAAAGGTCTGGCGTCTAGGGAGATTTTTTTTTTTGTGCATTTCCAGTAGTGGACATTATTTCACAACAGTTGGTTTCACCAGTGAAAACAGGCTGCTATAATAAAATATAATTTGTCCGTGCTCTTACTTTAGCCCTTGGTCAAAGTTAGATCTCTTAAAAAGTTTGATTACTTAGACAAACCTAGTTTGTTAGATAATCAGGAAGGGTAGGTTAAAATACACAAAATACTCATACCATTATTACAAATTGTTAATGCTGTACAAAGAAGAACACCATAGAAATAACTGTGTATAGTCAATCAACAGTAATATGGCCTTTTGTAACCGAGGTGCTACCCTGATATTTTGCCCCTTTAATCTGTATCTTTTAAGGGCTGATGTCGATATATAACACCTTTTATGAACACATTACATTTATGACCCATATTAATGTATACTTACCATAAGTCGAGTCTTATTACGTTTATATGAATTGATTAGTGACATGATTGACTACTGGGTTACTTTTGTTTGGTCTTTAAACAACAGTTTCATAATTGAATAAGAAAAATCAAAGCAAAGTGGAACCAAATTAATTACTAATGATCTAATATAAATATTTTATATTTTACCAATACAGTATTTGTTTATTTTCCATAAAAAGTCAAGTTTTATTAGGTTTAATTTATTGATTTGTGACATGTTTGCCAATTGGAATACTTTTATTTCGCCTTTAAACAAAAGTTTAATAATTAAATACAAAAAAAAAGATCAGAGCAAAGTAGAACCAAATGAATTGTTAATGAACTAAAATAAAATCCACAAAATAAAGAAACGTGTCTGTTAAAATAAGTCTAAAATCTTAAAGGCAAAATGGTTTTAATTATATTTGTGTTTTTGCAGCAGAAATTATATTTATATTGTTCATTTTTCATTTAAAAATGGGAATATACTCCCGAATGAGATGCCCATCATCTTCCCCAAGGTAGCTGCAAAGTGCCTTGAGGGCTGCTGTCCTTTTAAGGTGGACATTACTTGTGGCCTGTGTAAAAAAGATTCCAATTATTAAAACTGTCCTAAATGCATACAATATTTAATCGCAAAAATACTTAGAACTTGTACAACATTGTACAACAAACAGTAAAAGGCATTTCCTCGTAAATAATGAATGTTAAGTGTGATTTGACCTATAAAATGTCAAATGGGCTGAATGTGAGGTGAAAGCACTGTTTTACCTTCTATCCAGTAAAGCATCAGTGAGAACATCACTGAGAACAATGCTGTCTTGTTTATGCTTCATAAGTCAGTCTACTCTGAATTACGGATTGTCACGTGCCTTGTTCGTGGTACTAGTGGAACTAGTTGATTGAACTTTTATGATCCCTGCCTCTGTAGGACATCATTAAATGTCTTTAGAAATTTCTCTAGCACCTTTAAAGTTGTTATTGCTTATTTTCTATAAGGCAAAGTAGGGCTTTATATGGTACTAGGCACATACATTTCAGAAACACATGCTTAATATGAAATTTTTTACAGCTGCAACAATTATGATTGATTGTTGACTTTGTTTGTTGATGATTGTTCACTTAGTTGATTTGGAAAAAAAAGTCTTATTAATTAATTTCATGTGAGAATTCATGTGTAACATTCATGTGTCAGTCCTGTCTCAGTGGAGACTTCAAGTGTGTGTATCTGTAGCACCGTGTGAGTGAGAGTGTGTGTGTGTGTGTGTGTCTATGAGCCTTAACAGTGTGTGTGCAGCTCTGATGACACAATCGGGGATCTGAAGAAGCTGATCGCTGCTCAGACGGGGACCAGGTGGGACAAAATCGTCCTGAAGAAATGGTAAGAAAGATTCACACACACACACACGAACACACACTCATACACTGCTTTATCATACAAACACACAGGGTTCAGCTAACGCTCACCTCAAACACCAGAATAAACCCTGAGACTCGTCCTGGGCGTGAGGATCAGACTTTGGGTGTTTTAGAACCTTTTGATCGCCTGCTCTGATTTTTATACACACACACAGAGCATTCTGAACAAAACGGTGCAAAAATCCCACTGTGTGTGTGTGTGAGAGAGAGAGAGTTCTGCAGAAACCTTTAGTTGATGATGATGTTAATCTGTATTCGTTCACAACTGAACTCACATGGAAGTGTAAATACGAGTGTGAGTCTAAGATGATCCACACTCTGGTTATTATAGACATTTCTCTGTTCGAGGCTCCTGTCTCTCCAGTCACTGCTGTGCAGATGTTGATGTGAAGGTGTTACATCAGTTCATCTGTAACTGCGGAGCGAGCAAATACGGACGCCTCACTTGTGATTTGCATGAAAGAAGAGCAGCGTGTAGTGAATTGTTCATTTTTTTGTGATCTGAGGGTGAACCTGGTGCTGAGGAGCATAAACAGAAGTGTTAGGAGATCTTCACATAGAATGTGGAGCGATCCTCTGAGGAAGGTGAAAGTTTCTTAAAGAGAATCATTACTGGAGACGAGACACGGATTCATCACCACGAGTCTGAGAAGAAACGGCAGAGAGTCTGGAACAGAAACATCTTCAATCACCGACCGAGAACAAGTTCAAAAGTCCACCATCAGCTGGGAAATTCATTAATGATTCTCAAGGACCAGAAGTATTGGAACATTATCGGGGGAAAAAGGTTCAACAATGCTCGTTACAGTGAGACGCTTATTGAAGAGCACAGACGTGATCTCGCACACCTCTGTCCACACTGTCGACGCTCTGAGGTGTTAAAGCGTCCTCACTATAGTCCTGATCTCACGCCATCAGTCTCTCACCTGTTCGGTCCACTGAAAGCAGAACTATGAGGATGAAGAGTCGTGATTCTGTAATATGAAACAGCTGTTTTGGTTGGAAAAAAGTAATGTTTGGAATCTTTTTTTTAATGAATCAGTAATGCAGAATTAATAAAATAATCATTTAAAACACAAACAAAAGGGTGCCAAGACTTACAGTAATATATTATACATGACGCATGGTGCAGAGGAGCAGATCAGTTCAGGAGATCAGCTGTTTTCTGAAATACTCAAACAAACCCCTCTGACTCCTGGGCTCACATCCAGCGCTGTCACAGGATTGGCTGATGAGAGTCACATGATCGATCAGGTGTAATAAAATGTTCTGACTCCTGACTGTAACAGAAACACCAACTCATTAACACACGCCGTGATTCAGTCATTAAACTCACTGACTTTCTCCTGATGTATAAATATCTAACTGTGATGTTCTCCCTCTCTCCCTCTCTCGTTCTCTCTCTCCCTCTCTCTTTCTCTCTCTCCCTCTCTCTCCCTCTCTCTCCCCTTGAGCAGTTTACAGACAGTATGGGACGGGAGTCTCGACATTACCGCAAGCACTCGTCATCGCGAGGACGCTCAGGCAGTCGCTCTAAAAGTCGCTCTCCTGACTCCAAGCGGGTTAAGAAAGAGGACAGAGCACGTGATCGGGGTCGCCAAGAACGATCACGCAGCAGAGAGAGGAGGAGATCACGATCCAGAGAGCGGAAGAGACAGAGGCGGTCTCGCAGTCGTGAGCGTAAATGCACCAGGAGTCGTGAACGCAGGAGTTCGAGGAGCCGCAGCAAAGGCAGAAGCAAGGAAAAGTCAGATAGTGTTGAGCAGTCAGCAGATAAGAAGAAGAAAGAGGAAAAGGAG
>JAOVVA010000024.1:7577040-7589514 GCA_028565275.1 Leiocassis micropogon
GGGTGCCATCCCCACTATGGCATCCCATACATATGGCATGACACGGCTCAGGGATGACTGCGACATACCCGATCGGTCTGCCAACTCTCGCTGGAAAGTACCAGTGGCCAAGTGGCCTAATGTGGTCAATACTTGTACAGGAACACACAGCGCGTGGTTTCTCCGCGAGGGTCTTTCCAATACTGGCCATAATTCAGAACACAATTCCAAGAGGATGGCTCTTGGGAATCGAAATCGGCTCATGAGCCAATCATCATCATGAGCAAGGAAATCTTCACGGTCTCTGAAAACACGCTCCCTCCGTAGAGCGTCATTAGCAAGGTCTTCTAACAGCGCTAGAGCATCCATTATGATATGTTATATACGCACATACCTTTTTATAGCCCATTCATTAAAATAGTCAATTCAAAGTATTTGCACCTGGTTAAGAATGCTGATAATGATAGTTCAGGTTGATGCAATTTGATTTATTGGGTGATGTAAAAGGATAATTTAGAAGTTTTTCATTTTAAATAAAAATTGCTATTTGGGCCAGTTGGTGTCGCCAAAACACATACTCTTCTAAAAGAGTGCGTGCGCACTTATTTACGCCAAGTTTATTTTTTATAAATCCCGATATGTGCGTGGAAAAATGCGTACGCATATTTCTATGCCCATTTTGGGCGTACGCAACGTTTATACATCAGGGCCCTGATGTTCACTCGTTCCCTACACCGTTTGCAGTTCCTTTTAAACTGAACGTTCTCGTTCCCTGCGGTTTGGAATCACACTTAACATGGCTCAACACACTGTGATGCATACTTCGCAGGGTACTTCAGGCCGATCGGAACGCTCCTAAAGCAAAAGGCACGTCATACCAGAAACTCTAAATATGACCTAAAAACGTTTGAAAACACTTAAGATTTAACAAAATATGCATACATTCAAATTCAATTACATTCAAACCACCTTCTTAACATGATTTAAGATTATCCGTTTTTTATTTATAATGCGTTTTGTGTCTCCAAATAAAGTTATACATTTAAAAAAACATTTTTTTTCATTGATAAAATCTGATAATCGCAAAGTCACAACAAATTGACGCAGAGATTACGTCATAACGCGCCACTAGTTCCTGATTTAAAAGGCCCCCATAATGTAGTGTCCCAATTTTTGCCCGCTCAAATAGACCCAGAAATTAAAAACGCGATGGTAGTTCTCAAGCACAAATTTTTTTTTTTATTGACTGACAATAGCAAAAAAAAAATTTTTTTAATTTCCGCCTTAACAGCCTAATTTGATTTTAAACTATATTAGATTTCGTTTTAAAAACCCTGACTGGCTATTTACGCGACTCTCTACTACAAGGACCCCAACGTAAACGCGAACAGACATGAAGACGAAGAAGCATCGGCGGTCAAGGTCTAGGGAAAGAAATAAGAGTAGAGATGATGGATCACGATCTCCAGAGAATAAAACGAAAGAAAGAAACCGGTATGTAGAAAGTTCTCGAAGAAGAGCTCGGTCGGAGAGCAGCGGGTCGAGAAGCAGCGGTGGTTCCAGGGAGCGGAGACACAGATCTGCTGCCCGCTCGAGCGACTCCGACAGCGGCAGCCGGGAGAGAAACCGTTCGCGCGGAGAATCAAGAGACAGAGACAAGTATGTGATACCAGTCAGCGTTTTAATGATACAATCGTATCTATCCTTCCTTTTGGGGTCCTGGTGGTACCGGGGTTAAAATGCGCTAACCCTAACCCCCCCCACACCCCTCCCTCCCCCCAATTTGGCTTCATACACAGTATTTTTACTATAATGAGCCTTAATTACGTGACAGGCTTCTTAAACATTGGCATATTATGTGATTTGAATCAGTATGAATTTTTTTACAGGATTTTTTTATATAGTTTATTTTACAATAAGAAATTTTATGTAATTTTTATTTAAAATCTTGTCATAGTCTATATATCAATATGTTAATACAATTAGTTTTATGTTTATTTATAATATTCCCTTAGCGTAAACATTTTGTATTGCATGACGAAAATAAGTTAAGTTTTTTTTTTAAATTAATGCTCTCTATGGCTATTACGTGACTAGGGCTCATTATAAAAGTCATATAATATTTTGTCTTAATAAAGATATCAATTCATGCTAAAATATAATATTTGATTAGTTATGTGAAGGGGTAAACCTGTGTGTGTGTGTGTCTGTGTGTGTGTGTGTGTGTGTGTGTGCATCTTAGTGCATAATACTGTTAGAGGTTCGTCTGATTCAGCTTTAGGTGTTTGTATAGAAAGTTCAACAAATACCAGGAAAGAGTTTTAAACTCCGTTATCTTGCGGTATTCCCATGTTCTACTTGTTTTCCGTTTCATTACGGGGTAAAGGATTTTAAAGAAATTTAATCAAATCCTGGCAAGAAAAGCATTTAAGTAGACAAACATCATTTATGATAAAGAGCAAGTTATGTATCTACATTTGTTAATGTTTTTCGAGCAAATGATGTTTAGCTCTTAATGCGTGGTGTAAAAACTTTCCTGTGCTAACCACTTGCCTAAGTGTAGGATGATAAGTGTTGCTTTCAGTAGATCTTTAAACATGAAGGAAAGTCTTTCAGAAGGCTCAGTTCGACCAGGTCATTACTCCGATGTTGATGCTTTTCCCTTTTTGTAATTCCAGTTGAAATGGGTATTTCAAGATTTCTAGGCATTTGTTTCTGTGACGGTACAGCCTCAGATTAACCAACAATTCATCCTCGTTCAAAACTAAAAACATGCCTACAGCTTGGTATATTCCGATCTGAAAAGAAGGAAACAAATGGTAGTCATAATAATGCAAGCAACAACTTTTGGTGTATATTAGATATGCATGAGATCGTACTATTGTCTTGTTCGATAAGTGGTACATTAGCTGTCTGGATGGAACCTTTATTGTGCGTACTATTTGAGAAAGAAATAATAGAATTGCAGCCTGAATGAACCCTGAATGTGAACCTCAATAATAATATATGATCTTTTAATATGCAGTTCCAATTATTTTTTTGATTTGTATGAAAAAAATATTGTCATCTGCTCGTCCATAAGATGCATCAGACTGGTATGGTTGATCTAGAACCCAGAAGTAGATTAGATTAAATTAGATTAGATAAGATTAAACTTTTTTTGTCATTGTGCAGAGTACATGTACAAAGCCAATAAAATGCAGTTAGCAATAAATAACAGATGTGTTAAGTGAGTGTATAAGTTCCTATGTGCCGGGGTGAGAGTGATTTAATGTACAGAAAGGGCAGTAGGTAATAAGGATATGGTGTATATGGCAACTAATGTGTGCAAATATTATGCAGTGGATAAGACATGTCAAGAAGATAACATGCTTAATACTAGATACATATGTATGTCTGTCTGATACAGTATTTTCTGTTCTCTGCAATGGTGTATTATATGTTCATTCACGTTTATATTTTCCGCCCCATAATGGACACATTACACAAACAATGGACTTTTGTTCAAACTCACCAGGGAGGCACAGTACTTATGTGTCCACAAACATGTCCATCTCGTTCCAGCAGTGACAGAGGCAGGATGAGACGGAGGAGCGCTGAGCGTAGGAGCAGGAGCTCCAGCAGAGAGGGACGGCGAGATCGAGACCAAGAGAGGAGGAGAAGCAGAGGGAGGGAAAGTAGGAGCAAGGAAAGGGAGAGGAACAGATGGAGGAATGATCGTGATGGCAGCAAGGAGAGACGGCAGAGGACGAGGTCATGCTCGGGTTCGTCCGTGTCCTCAGGGTCTTCTGCTTCTGAGCAGGGTGACAAAAAAGATAAACAAGCCGCACAGTCAGTCAAAGACGAGCGTAAGAAGCAGAAGGAGATGATGAAGGCTTTGGAGACGCCAGAAGAGAAGAGAGCTCGTCGACTGGCTAAGAAAGAGGCCAAAGAGAGGAAGAAGCGCGAGAAAATGGGCTGGAGCGAAGAGTACATGGGGTACACGAACGCTGACAACCCGTTTGGAGACAATAACCTGCTGGGCACCTTCAAATGGCAGAAGGTAAGAGGATCTCATAAACATCAGGAATCACCAGGGTCCACCCAGTTTGATATTATCACAATACCTATATGTCGATTCGATTTGTATTGCAATTCTGTTACTTTCACAATCTTATGAATATTCTGATTCAATATGAATTTATTTTCATGTTTTATTACAATTCTAAACAAACTGAGCAAATAATTCCCACACAGGAAGCTGTGCTGTGTAAATAGTGTAGAGCATGCCACATGTTAAGATTACAGAGGAATGGTAACATTTTCATCGTATTAAATGCAAACATGTTAAATAAAAATAAATTAAAAAATGGATTTAGTAGTCAGTGTGTGTATGTTTTTATAGGAAGAGCAATAATAACAATGGTGCAACGGAACGTAATTGATCCGTGATCCATCGCATCTCATGCTCTGTGTTAGCCAGGGTTGCCAGATCACACAGCAACCAAACGGCTAGTGCCGAAATCCCACCCAGATAATCAGTTCTAAAGCTCATACTGAAGCTCCACTATTTATGCATGTACATTCTTTTACTATAAATAGTTTTGATTAGCAGCCCAAGACATGTTTTCTAGCCAATGGTCATAAAAGTAATCTGGTTATTGGAAGGTTGCTCAATCTGGCAACCGCTCAATTTTGGAAAAACTCTGATTGGTTGTTTCGTTTCCAGGACATCAATTTGTTCTACCTTTCAATGTTACTAAATAAAAAATTTTATATGTGAGCTATGATGCATTATTATGCTAAACAAGCATTATCGGTTGATTTAATTTTTAAATCAGTTTAATTATTAAGTGCAATTAATTGATTAATAGTTCATTGTTAACACCCGACAAGAAACTCTTAATGTTAGTGTTGTCAAATCAATTGAGTAAGAAATAAAAATTATAGTAATATTTAATGTTGTGGAGCATGTATAAAGCAAGTTTTTTGTATTTTTTTTACCTCTTATGGTGGAGACTTTTTCTTCTTCTTAAAAATACTTTAGAAATGAAATGTATTCGAACACAAATAAATCTTCGTTGAGTACTCATTACAGTTTTACGCCTGTCCCTCCGCATGTTGGTGTGCATTTCTTTCTTAGGCTCTTGAGCTGAAGGGAATAGGGCACTTGGGTGAAAAGGACCTGAAGGAACGTAACAAGCTCATCCAGGAGGAGAATCGGAGGGAGCTGCAGAAGGTAAATGCAAGAATGTGAATTTCTGGTGTCTGTGCCGTCACGTGAAAAATGAGAGAGAGAAAATGTTCATGATGTTGGCTTGGGAATGCGTTTGTAGGTGAAGCAGTTGCGTCTGGAGCGAGAACGGGAGAAGGCCATGCGTGAGCAGGAGTTGGAGATGCTGCAGAGAGAGAAGGAGGCTGAGCATTTTAAAACCTGGGCAGAGCAAGAAGACAACTTTCATCTGCATCAGGCCAAGCTCAGGTAAAAAACTAAGTTTATTGATGAAAAGTCTAATCCTGTTTAACTTGGCAAAATGTTAGACATGTAGTACCTCTCGCAGCCGGAGGTCTAGAGAGAGCTGATTGGCCGAGCTCTCTCAGAGGGGAGGGATGAGAGGTACTTGGTGCTTCCACATTAATCACGGCTCTACAGCCAATCAGGGGCGTCTGTGAGCTCACGCAAGCGGAAGGAGCGGATAGCGCTGTCCTCCGAGTATGTTACGCCGCCCCCAACGGTGCGTGAGCGAGCAGTTTGAAAAAAGATGCGGTCGCCTGGCTGCTGGATTGTACTGCTAGAACTGTTTACTTAACCCGAAAACACGGTTATTAACGATTAATCGATTATTGATTAACACATTCAACTATCAGTTAAGAAAAATTCGGTTAAGATGTAGCGACTCTACTTCAAAATAAAAGCCTCATCCATTCTATGGCCAAACAGTTACATGTTTGCTTCACCTTTGCAGAGACACCTGACCTTCAAAGGATAAATAATCATAATGTAATACTAATAAGTCAAGTAGGCTTTTATTGTCATTTTCACCATATACAGATCAGTGCACAGTGAAATGAAACAGCATTCCTCCTGGAACAAGGTGCTGCATACCAACAACATCAATGAACAAAAACTAACTAGCTAACTAAGACACCTAATTAGCTGAGACCAAACCGATTAACACTATACATTTACAAAAAACTAAGTATTATACAAAAATACAACATAAAGTGTATGTGCAAACAAGAGCAACAACATGCCAAAACAGCATGGCACAATCCAATACTGTGGCTGGAGTTGAGGTAATAAATGTATAGTATAGTATGCCAGTCAGCACTTTCAGGGTAATCATCGATTGTAATTCGCTGCTTTTCTTGCGCAGGTCTAAGATCCGCATCCGAGACGGCCGAGCCAAGCCCATCGACCTGCTGGCCAAATACATCAGCGCTGAGGATGATGACTTGTCTGTAGAGATGCACGAACCGTACACTTTCCTGAACGGCCTCACCGTCACAGACATGGACGACCTGCTGGAGGATATCAAGGTGTGTGCACTTAAAGTCTCTTCGATTTAGCAGCCCGTCCATCTTTAGCCTACTAATAACCTCAGCAGCAACCTCATTTCCAACCATTCAGCATCACCAATAACGTAATCATCGGGCTGATCATCTGCTCATGCCTTAAGTTAGATGGTTTTTTAGTTTTTTGTTTTTTTTTATGTTTGAATGATTCAGACGTGACTGTGTGACTTAACAAACGAAGAAAACTGCTCGCATACAGGTACTAGATTGAACATGAAAGTTGCTCAAAAAAGTCAGCTTGGAGAACTTATTCCTCAAGACTACATTAATATATGAGAAAGTCTGACTATTTGGAAACCAACTATAAAAAAAAAAATTAGAAAAAGAGGAATTCTTTGCACAGGACAGTTTTTTTTTTTTTTTGTTGTTGTTGTTTTCAGCTTTTTTTCCTGTGTAAATCGTAGGTGTATATGGAGTTGGAGCAGGGGAAGAATGTAGATTTTTGGAGGGACATGACAATTATAACGGAGGACGAGATCAACAAACTGCGTAAACTGGAAGCTTCAGGGAAAGGACCAGGTAAACTTACTCACATTTTATACAATTTGTCAAAGTTATATAAGCAACAGTAATATAATTATACTTAGAACAACTGTATTTAATCTTCAATAATGTCTCCATCAAGAAAGTCCAAACAAAATTTCCCTCGTTGGAAATATATTTTATATAATAAATATTTTGAATATATTTTATTTAAATACAGTGAAATGGAAGGCAGTGTAAAGAACTGCATTTTTCAGTAGCTCGTGTGATTGAGGTGTCTCTGTTGATGACCAGGTGACCGTCGTGAGGGCATCAACACTTCAGTGAGTACAGATGTGCAGTCTGTGTTTAAAGGTAAAACGTACAGACAGCTGCAGGCATTGAACATGAACATAGAGAGTAAGATCCAGGCCGGCGGCTCAAACTTGGACATCGGCTACTGGGAGAGCCTGCTGCAGCAGGTGCGCGTCTACATGGCAAGAGCAAGGTAGTAGTCTTCTACTATTACATTACACAAGACGCTTATGAATCTTGCCCTACTGATTTTTACTCTGCGCATGTTTGTTTTTTTGTGTGTGTGCTGTGCAGACTGAGGGAGAGGCATCAGGATGTCCTCAGACAGAAGCTCTATAAGCTGAAGCAGGAGCAGGGGGTGGAAAGTGAGCCGCTCTTCCCCATCATCAAAGAGGAAGAACCTGACAATCCAGTGTGAGTTACAGTTGTAGACTCTCTGCTGCTAATAATTTTAATTTTATGCAGTGCAGTAATATTCTTTACTGAAGCAAATTTTAATTAATAGCACAGTTATAAACAATATGTAGTGTGTGTGAGTACTTAGTAACAAGTATATATTTTTATTTTATTAATTTAAATATTTATTTGGTTACTTTTATTACTAATACTGGATACAGTAAGTATCTAGTAACATACGAACGAGTTCCGTTCCGAGAGCACGTTCATAAGTCCAATTTGTTTGTAAGTCCGAGAAACACTGTCTAGGTACTAGGATACTATAATACACAAATGACTATACACAGTATAAAACTCTCATGTTCCTTGATCATCTCCTTATTCTTTAGAACTGTGCCGATGGTTAAATGATTCCTGTTAAAAAATTCATGTTTTCTCTTCATTGTTATTGCTTGGAGCTGCTTTTACGCTTGCTTCCAGGTGTTATGCCCTAAAATGCCCACCCGCCACAGATCGCCCCCATTACGCCAATTACAGCAATACCGGACATGTGATATAACTTGCACGATTGAATATGCATGAACGCATGTTTATATCTTTGAAAGTTCCTCACTTGAATGTTCATATGTAGGGGACTTGTTATACTTATTCTTCAGTCTTGCTATACTTCTTCTTCTTCTTCTTTTTTAATCATTATTTGAAGTATTTATATTTGAAACAGTTTTGTTACATTTCTTATTTTCATTACCTTTTCTTACATTTTCTTTTTGTAGTACAAATGAGGAGGAGCCTTCTAGATCATCCCCCTCACAGGATGCTGCCGAGCCAGCAGAAGCGAGAAAAGAGAAGGATGACGAAAAGCCAGGGCCGAGCTCCAGAGCATCTGGCGAGAAGGAGGGAGAAGGAGAGGGAGACAAGGAGGGAGAGAAAAGTGACGAAGTGGAGGCCGTGCTGACAGAGGAGGATCTGATACAGCAGAGCCAGGCCGAGTACGACTCGGGCCGTTACAGTCCAGTGCTCCTGCAGTCCTCCGAGCTCCCGCTCGACGCGCACGTCATGGACGTAGAGGAAGACCTCCAACGCCTGCAACTCGCCCGCAGACAGATGCAGGTCACAGGTGTGTACATGAAACCTCTGCGCTTGGAACCCGAATCTAGCATGCAATAATGAGGAAGTGCTCAGTCATGTCATGTCCTCCATGCACCACACTGTATGAATCATAACCGATAGGGATTGGTTAAGAGTAAAATGAAATTTAGATTTGCCACCTGAAATCTGATGAATTATGTATTTTAAGTGTGTAAAATAATCGCATGATTATTATTTTTTTCTTTTCCTTC
Organism: Leiocassis micropogon; assembly: GCA_028565275.1. Lineage (NCBI taxonomy): Eukaryota > Metazoa > Chordata > Actinopteri > Siluriformes > Bagridae > Leiocassis > Leiocassis micropogon. The sequence continues at coordinate 7,586,088 of JAOVVA010000024.1, forward strand.
AGGTGACGCCAGCGAGAGCGCAGAGGACGCTTTTGTGCGTCGTGCGAAAGAAGGCATGGGGGGTGATGAGGCCCAGTTCAGCGTTGAGATGCCTCTGACCGGGAAAATGTACATGTGGGCCGACAAGTACCGTCCACGCAAGCCTCGCTTCTTCAACCGTGTGCACACAGGCTTCGAGTGGAACAAGTACAATCAGACTCACTACGACTTCGACAACCCGCCACCCAAAATCGTCCAGGGTTACAAGTTCAACATCTTCTACCCCGACCTGATCGACAAGCGCTCCACACCGCAGTACTTCCTCGAGCCGAGTCTGGACAACAAGGACTTTGGGATCCTGCGTTTTCATGCCGGGCCACCCTACGAGGACATCGCCTTTAAGATCGTCAACCGTGAATGGGAGTACTCGCATCGCCATGGCTTCCGCTGCCAGTTCGCCAACGGCATCTTCCAGCTGTGGTTTCATTTCAAGCGCTATCGCTACAGGAGATGAGGGGCTGAGGGTCAATTTTGTATTTATCTTCTCATGTCAATGGTTTAATGGTAAAACTGTAAATGTCAATCTTTTTTATGCCTTCATTAACGAGAGATTTCATCCCATGTTTGATTAGTCCCAGTTTGAATTGGACACTCTTGTATCATTTACCAACAGTTTATGTTCATTTAAGAATGCGCACACTATTGGTAGGTTTCTCGCCTGCCATGTGGAAGGCACGGGTTCGATTCCCAGTCAATGCTACAATCCCAGCCACTGGATGCAGTGCCGGTCCCAGGCCCGGATAAAATGGCAAGGTGTAAAACCTGTCCCAAGCCTGTGCGGATCGGATGGTCCGCTGTGGCGACCCCTAGTGGGGACCAGCAGAAAGACCAACAACAAAAACAAGGTGTTCTCATCTGCAGTCAATTCCAGGATATATTTTAATAGTGTATTATATGTTAACGGTCTGAAAAATAAAGTTCATAAATAACGACCTAAAATGTTTTGTCTTCATTATACTTTTTTACAGTATTGGGAATGCAGATCTTCTGACTGCTCTGATTATTATTACTGTTGCAGCTGCACTCTTTTTAAACTGCCTTATTTGCAGTGGCTCCTGGATAGTGTTGTGAGGTATACAGGTGTTCTAGGGAATTAAGTTCACCGTCAGCACGATTGTCTAAAACCATGACGTTTTTACCTCTTTCCCACACTTGGTGACAGTGTAATCGGTTTTTCCTTTTACCTAGTTATAAAACCATGTGGATAAAACGTGTGAAGCAAAAAGAGGTTGGTTACCATAATCATTTTTGCATCTCAAAGCAGTTTTAGATGTAATACGGTGAAGTAGGTATACAGGTAATCATGAGTAAAATGACAGACTCCTTACTGTAACCCTAATCCCCCCAACACCCCTCCATCACGGGTCCCCCCCCCAATTCTAAAATGGAAGTCCCTGTCCTGCTGGAAGGTGAACCTCCGCCATGTATTTGGCTCCATTCATCTTCCCATCAACTCTGACCAGCTTCCCTGTCCCTGCTGAAGAAAAGCATCTCCACAACATGACGCTGTCACAATCATGCACAGTGTTTAGTCTCATCTGACCAGAGCACCTTCTTCTACATGTTTGGTATATAGGTTGGGAAGGAGGTAAGGACGCGTGTACAGGCAAGTTGGAACGGGTGGAGTAAGATGTCAAGTGTATTATGTAATAAAAGAATATCAGTGAGAGTGAAAGGAAAGGTGTACAAGACAGAAAAGGTAAGACCAATGATGCTCTATGGCTTAGAGACGGTGGCACTGAAGAAAAGACAGAAAGCAGTTGGAGGTAGCAGAGATGAAGATGTTGAGGTTCTCTTCGGGAGTGACAAGGATGGATAGGATTAAGAATGAGTCCACCAGAGGTACAACCCATTTTAGATGGTTTGGAGATAAAGTCAGAGAGGCCAGATTGAGGTGGTTTTGACATGTCCAGAGGAGAGATTGTGAATATATCGGTAGAAGAATGCTGTGGTTGGAACTGCCAGGCAGGTCTAGAGGACGACCAGAGAGGAGATTTATGGATGTAATGAGTTGGAGTGAGAGAAGAGAATGCAGAGGATAGGGTTAGATAGAGGCAGATTATTTGTTGAGGCACTCATGAAAGGGAACAGCTGAAAGATGAAGAAGACAACTAATAGTTATCCTGTGGACAGATTCTCTCGCCTGAGCTGTGGATCTCTGCAGCTCCTCCAGAGTTACCGTGGGCCTCTTGGCTGCTTCTCTGATTAATGCTCTCCTTGCCCGGCCTGTCAGTTTAGGTGGATGATGGATTTAACAGTGCCCAATGAGATGTTCAAAACTGTGAGTGGATGTGTTTTATTCTGTATGTACTACTACAACTAAAACAAATAATAATAATAATAACAACAGTAATGATAGTATACATCATGATAATAAAAAAAAGTGTGCAGATGTTTTGTTTTCCTTATTTTTTCATGTTTTTTACTTTATTATGTTTATTTTGTATAAGTGGATGTGTTTTATATGAAGTCCTACTTTTACTACTACTAATAAAAATAATAAAATAAAAAAGAGTATAGTTTCATTAGTTTTTTCCTTATTTCGTCCTTTAGCTTTTTTACTTTTAATTTATTATTATTATTATTATTATTATTATTATTATTATTATTATTATTATTATTAATAATAATAATAATAGTATTTTCTTTTGTTTTGTATGTGCGGGTGTGTTATATATGTTTGTCCTTCCTGCTCTCTATTTAATCTTTTTTTACTTAAATGTTTTATATAAGAATTACGACCATATATAAAACATTCAATGCAGCAAGAAAATGCCAGAGGGGGGGAAAAGTGCAGGATGAAAAAAAAAAAAAACGCGTTCCTGTGCGGTTTCTATTTTGGCCATCGGGCGCGCCGTAGTTATCGAGTGACAGCCAAGAATGTTGTGAAAGTTGGAGCAGAAAGTCGAGACGTAAATTCCGCTTTGGTTGTTTCAGGTGAGAGAATGCGGTATGCGTTATAATGCATTCATAACAAATAAGTTAAACACTTTATCTGAATTATTAACACATGCTATGTACAAGCAGACACTAAGAATGTGTTGTTAGCTAGCGTGTTTGCTAAAATGCATAGCCTCATGCTAACCTCGGCTCGTGGTGGTGTTGAATTTCCTGCCTGGTTAGAGGAAATATTGTTCTTGTGAGGTGTGATAGTGTGATAGGTTTGGTGTGTTTGTGGTAGAAGTGGAGCTCAGATACGGTCTCAGTGTTCGGCTTAGTCATGGCTTTAGTATGTGGGTTAGCAAAGTGTGTAACGCTAAGCCTGTTGTTTTTCTGTCTGCTTAACAACACAGTCTCTCTCACTCACTCACTCACTCTCTCTCACTCTCTCTCTCTCTCTCTCTCTCTCTCTCTCTCTCTCTCTCTATATATATATATATATATATAT
>JAOVVA010000024.1:7603616-7616076 GCA_028565275.1 Leiocassis micropogon
GGTTCAAACATTGTATCCTGAAGGCGGTGCCGTATATCAGGATGATAATGCACCAATACACACAGCAAGACTGGTGACAGAGTGATTTGATGAACATGAAAGTGAAGTTAAACATCTCCCATGGCCTGCACAGTCACCAGATCTAAATATTATTTAGTCACTTTTGAGTTTTGGAGTAGCGAGTCAGGAAATGTTTTCCACCACCAGCATCACATAGTGACCTGGCCACTATTCTGCAAGATGGATCCATCTGGCCACTGTGCAGGACTTGTATCTGTCATTCCCAAGACGAATTGATGCTGTATTGGCCGCAAACGGAGGATGTACACCATACTAATGAATTATTAGTATCCACCAGGTTGCCATTGTTGGGCCCTTGAGCAAGGCCCTTAACCCTAACTGCTCCAGGGGCGCTGTATCATGGCTGACCCTGCGCTCTGACCCCAGTTACGCTGGGATATGCGAAAAAGGAATTTCACTGTGCTGTAATGCATATGTGACAAATCAAGTATAAATATAATATACAAAATATAATGCATATGTGACAAATCAAGTCCTAACTTAATAAAGTCTTAACTATTGTGGTCTAAAACCAGGTGTTTCAGTTTCATTGTCCAACCCCCTACTGTGTATATATATATATATATACAGTACATATAGTATATAATATACATTTTTTAAAATAGTATATTATATATAGTATATACTATATATAGTATATTATATTATATAGTAGTATAGTATATATAGTATATTATATTATATGTATATATACACAGTATATATTACAGTATAATTATAATAATTATATATGCCAACATTGCAACATTCAATGAGAAACAGCTAAACTTACCGATGTTTCTTCAGGTTAGAAGTCGAGTTTTTATATTTTATATGTGTGTCTGTTTTGGCAGACAGAGAAAAAAACGCAGTATGAAGCTATTATTTTGCAAGCAAAACATGCTTTGTATATGATGCCAGGGATGCCGGCTGAAGATTTTTTTCACACTATGCCGCCTGACTACATGTGATTATTGTTATCGCGACCGATTGGTCAAACAGAGTCATGTGATTATTGTTGCTGCGTCTGATTGGTGAAACAGTCACGTGGTAGTTCTCCAGTTGCATGTGTATATATAAATAAATGATTAGAAAAGTAATGAGCCGAGTGTAGCCGCATATAGCAGAGTAAGAGTAGTGTTTCTTCTTCATAATTCTACTCATGTAAAAGTAAAAAGTATGGTGCAGTAAAACTACTCATAGAAGTAATTTTTTTTTTTCAAAACGTAAAGTAAATGTAACAGAGCATGTGTTGTGAGGCTTACCACGGTTGTGGAGAGGCGCAGTATCTTCACTGGCTCAGAATGCGCAAAGAGCTGCACCTCCTCAATAATCACAGTCTCTCCGTTATAGTTGACTGCTTTCAGCACTGAACCGCTTGCTGTTACAAACGCATGTTCGATTTGTGAATGCTTAAATAAGCAAGCACTACCAGAGATTGTTTTCTTTGATCCATTTAAAGATATTTTTAGTTAGACTGTTGTAACCCATAAATATTGTAAATCTGAGTAGATGATGTAAACTGTGTATTAATTTGGTTACCTGTTCCAATAAACATGACCTGGTGGATGCTCCCATCCAAAGCAGTAGCGCTGGCCACCACTATCGACGTAAACGCAGCTCCTTTCTTCACCAGTAGAGGTTGCTTAGAAGACGGCTCAACTGCCTGATCCATTAGAAGCTTGTCTTTGACAAACTGGAGGGTTTTATCAGGCAGGTCCAAGGACTTGAGAAACCCTTTCTGCCTTGCATCATTGTTAATACACTAGAGAGAAAAAGCAACAGATAAATGACACAATTTATCTGTTATCACAGATACATTTTACGGTTTATTAAACACTGTATCCAGCTAACATTATCCAAATTGTTTTACATTTTTTATATATAAAACATTATGTACGAGGAAAAAGCAGTGGCATAAGAAGTTGTTTTAAGATCCTTCTGACATAAAATATTATAATATAAATACTCCATGAAAGTTCCTAAGTAGGTTACTACAAAAAAAATGACCAGTGCAACCCTTGCAACTGGGGTGTACTTAAAAAAGACTTTTCCATCAAGGTAGCTAACGTAAAATGATGAGTCTTAAACTCACAGCTCCGGGCCGGGGTTCAGGCACGTCTCCGTTGTATGTCACCCATTGTGAACTGCTACTGTCCATGGCTTTAAACTTGCTTTTAGAGAACACGTCCCTGATGTCTTGTATCCTGTAGGTGCACACTGCAGAGTACTGCAACATGTCCCTGTCGGTCAAATCACAGTATTGAAATAAATGTGTTAGGAAGAAGATTAATTAAACGATTTATGATTAAGGGTTGAGTTTCTGGTCAATGTCACAGTTATGATTATTTTTACAACAAGTAGCTTGTGCCATTCAAGTAGCTGACTTAAATTGCACTTTAATTTAAAATTTGAAAGGCAGGTTTTATCTCCCTTAAATAATTTGGACCTCACTGCATTGCATCATATACATCCATTTATCCATCTAGAATCCTATATAGTCCAACTAGGCATGTCTTTGGAGGCAAGTGGTGATTACCATTGTATTTATTCCCATTTTACACCATGGTAGGACCTTCAGTCCATATGTACACGTGCATTCACAAACTGCGGGCAATTTGAGAACACCAATTAACCTAATATGCATGTCTTTGGACTGTGGGAGGAAACTGGAGTACCCGGAGGGAACCCATCAAACACGGAGAAAACATGCAAACTCCTTGCACACAGACCATGAGGTGAAAATCAAACCTAGAACCTGGTGATGCAAGGCGACAGTGCTTACCACTTAGCCATGGTGCTGCCATTGCATCATATAGCCTCCAAAAGTTACATTTTATTTCATCTCATTACATTACTTTGTGAAAATTAATATTTCAATCAAAACTTTTGTCAACGGCGGTACAAAAACACTAGATACCCTTCATTAGGTATACTAAAGTAAATAAAAGGGCTGTGTAATTTTAAGATACAACTGTGTTGTAAATTAAGAAGAAAATTGCAAATTAGGAGGAAAATTTGCAAGTCTGAAGTTATTAGCACCCAAAAATGAAAATACCAGTGAGTTGTAAAAGCCTATAAGGTTACAAGTGATCTATCCAACTAGTGGTAACGTTTAAGTCCTCTATTGAGGATAGTGTTCAAATCATTATCATTATCTTGTCATTATCATTATCTCATAACAGTGATAGTTTTTGGAGTCTTTATTCCAGTTATTTAAACATTTACATTTAACTTTATTGCATTTGGAAGGGACATTTTTTTATTTTATACACCTAGGCAGTTGATGTTTAAGGGCTTGAATCAACAGCCCAGCAGAGGCACAACCTTCACAACATTGTATTCCAAACCTACTGTAATCTATTGGCATGGTTTAACTGCACCATACAGTACTCACGTCTGAGGGGTAAAGACTCCATAGAACACACAGGTGCTCCAGTTGCCTGGACAGAAGAGGAACACATCCTGTATGAGAAAAGGCAGTTTGGTTTGAGGAACAGGACAGTCCAGACGAGCTTTTAGAAATGATGTCCACTTCTTCTGCAATGTTCGCTGTCCCCCCAGATCGCCCTGGCAAGGAGAGATTAGAGATCAGAAACCTACAACACTACAAAAATGTAACAAAGAGTAGTTATTTTTATTTAGTATTTCACTTCAAAAATTTTAGCAGGTACAATGGGTGTTCAAGGTCAACTGGGAATTGTGATAAAAAAAATTTATCAAAACAGATCAAAATTTACACAAGACATTTAGCTGCAATAAATCATTTGCATGGTGCAAACATTCAAACAAAGAAGTCTGTACGTCTGTGAATGATGATCCCAGCCGTGGTGGATCAGAGGTTACTGCAGTTGTTCCCATGACATTAACTGATAGCTTTCACCAACTTACAGAAGAGCTGCACAACTGTCTGTGGCAACTGTACACACAATCATTTACAAACACCACTTGCACATTACAGGAACTTGGCTGGGAGTTATTGCCACATCCACTGTACAATCCTGTCCAAACTCCAAGCCATTTCACATGTTTGAACCATTAAAGGAATTCCCGGGTGGTTTACGAACTGGTAGGATAAGTGCATTAGTGAAGAAGGAAGTTATATAAAGAAATAAAGGTCTTTTTACTGTCATAACTGTGTTCTGTTATTCCGCACAGTTAAAAGTCCCAGTTTGACTTGATAGCCACTCATACATATTGAAAAGGTATTGTTAAGGCCAATAATATTTCTGCTTTTAAACATTTATTTAACAAATGAAGCAAGAGTATCTACTGAGAGCAAAATATATACCGTATTTGATTTTTGTATGGATTTCTGTAATGACCTCAATATTATTATATTATATTATCTTGATGTCAGATCATTTGCTCATGTTCAAGATTTTTACTTTTACTTTTTTGTTGTGAAGGCAAGATGGCAAGATGGGATGATAGCTTGTGGGCTTGTTGGTTGAAATGAGCTTAGATGGTAGTCTTATGTAGAGCAAGGGGTAAAATCATCGGCAGATCATGACTTCAGAATTTCTGCTGAGGAGTCTGAGAACATAAATGAATCATGATGGCTATCCACAAACCAACAGTGGGTGTCTGTTAGCTCATGAACGTAATAGGCTGTCATAAGCAAAAATGTGCACCCTCCAAAAAAAAAAAAAAAAAAAAATCCATTTAAATATTTGTCCAATACACCAAAACTCAGAAACCAGTAACATGTAAAATGTTTCTCATATAGTTTAAAAAGAATTTTTTAAAATTTTCCACTGTTCCTTATAACATTGCTTTAGTTTATTGACGTTTGAATGAATTCACTTATGTACCACTCTCTCAAGAACCCACCAGAGCATCACATTTGGCATGATGTCTGGATTTTCCATTCTGACACCTTATTTTTTTTTCCTTCAGCCATTCAGATAATGATTTGCTGGTGCTCTTGGGTTCATGCTACTGGACAGATCACATTTGTATTGGCCTCACATTTGTATTATACCAATAAACCAGTAACAGGATCATGGACAACCAAGGCTGTGGGGACCTGGCCATGATAGGAAGGCACCAGAACACCCTGTGCACTATAGCCTGCCACACACTGGCTTAACTGATGGCTTAAAGATGTTGAATGAGCAGTTAGAAAAGCTGTAGTGTGCGATCGGCCTACAAATTATTTTCATGAAAAATAATAATTTCAATAAGTAAATTCACTGTAAAAGTCACACATCTGTTCCTAATGTTGGGAAAGGAAAGTTATGGGCAAATGTTGGGCAAGAGTACCTTACAGACTCGGGCCACCCTTGACACATCCATTTTTTTGTAGGAATCGTACTCCAGCCCTGCTTCACTAAAGAAGAGGTAAATTTTGTCATCATCTCCCTCTGGGTTTTTCTGTCCCTCAGCCACATGCTTCATGCCAATAAAACTGGGCTCTGAAATCAAAGAATTAATCAGTGACGCTCAACCTTAAGTTCAAGTTCATTGAATTAAAGAATGTCAAAATTAAACTACGTGCAATGTAGAGGTTTCAAATTTAGAGACCACAATCTTCCAGTTCCAAATTTTTTTATCGCATTAAAAAAAAAAAAAAAGTTTTACATGAACGGTTATGTCAGTGTTATGTTTGACTGTTTCACTGAGGAAGTTGAGTTCGTGTTGTGTGTGTGTGTGTGTGTGTGTGTGTGTGTGTACACATTCGTACCACTGAGCCAGGATCTGCTGAATTCAGTCCGTATACTGTCGTTTAAACTTCGCATCATAACTGGTTCTGAGCCCAGGAAGTTCATAGATGTAGCAGAGTACAACTCTCCATCTAAAAGGCAACCAGAATTATATTATTATTACAACTCTAAGATGTATTAATTGGCCTAATTTTCCTTAAAATAGTTAAAAAAATCATATCGGCTATGAGTAGCAGCATTTATATTAAAGTGGACAGAGATTCAGAATAAATATAGTACACGTACTAAACTGGAAAAGAAGTACAAGACAGATGCTAGAAATAAAATAAATAATAGCCAAGTAAATGAACATTGTGTTTTTTACACAGTTTCGTTATAGAGCCTTAAGAGAGATGAAGCACCTACCAACAAATTCAGAGGTGGATCTCTGGAAAGGATCAAATGGACACTTTCCCTTCCCCTCAAGGTGTTTACTTTCCAGACTCAGGTTGCCGTGTGTATAAGACTGGAAGACAGAACACAGCACAGGCTACATGAGTCTTGGTAAAACACAGCAAAACATTCACATACTGTCTAACTTTACTCCTGTCTATTCCACAGGTTTCCACCCCTTGTCCTAGTGCCATAGTCCTAGTACAGTGGAACCTTGGATTACGAGCATAATTCGCCTTCCAAAACACTTGTAAACCAAAGCAAATTTTCCCATAAGAAATAATGGAAACTCAAATTATTCATTCCACAGCCCAAAAAAATGTGTGTGTGTTAGGGGGTGTAAAGGTGAGAGTGTGTGTGTGAAGGGGCATGGTACAAAATTACGAGTCAAATTACGCGTGCGCACACACATAACGACAAAGAGAGAGAGAAAATGAATCTTTAACCTCTCTAATGAGACTTTCTTTTTCTTTACACGCGCGCACACACGTGTGTTATAAGAAACAGTACACACGTGTTGTACACACGCGCTTACAAACACAAAATAAAATATGTTTTACATGCAAACACGTGGTCACAGTGTTATAGTAAACAGTACACACGTGCACGGATGTTGATTATACCAGTGAGAAACGAGCACTAAGACTCAGCAGGGGAGACGATTACCCACAATTCCGCAGAGCAAGAGAGAGAAAAAACGTTGGCTCGGTTGTGATCACGTGATGCTCGGCGTCAAAACAAGAAGCGCATGCATGCTACATGATATTCGTAAACCAAGAGTTGCTCGTTTTCAAGTCAAAATTTATTTAAAAAATCTTTGCTCGTCTTGCGGAACACTCGCAAACCGCGTTACTCGCAATCCGAGGTTCCACTGTATTTAGTGACACTTCAAGAGCAGGATTGAGAACCTGTGGTCTAACAGTTTGTGGACTAAACTACTTCAATAATATCAACATTCCGCAAGTGAAGTAAGTTGTGAAAGTACTCACCATATAATCACATGTGGGATTGAAAGCATTGGTACCACACACATACATCCTGCCATCCGGCATTTTATGAAGGATCCGGATGTAGTTCTGACACTCAGTCTGGAATGGAAATAACAGGAAATACAGACACCAGAGAATTAGGGCACTCTCTATATCTGAACTGTCTCTCTGGAAACTGATACAGTTAATTCCAGACCAGTTCACAGAACAGCACGAGACAGAGTGGGGACTCAAAAGATCAGGCCTTTATCTGTTCCTAATTAAATGACCTGTCAGTAACAATGTTTATTTTACTTACAAGTAGACTCTTTCCAGAGAACATTTTATATTTACTGCACTGAAGGGTTGAGGCTAAGCAGGTATCAAAAGAAACAAGGCCTTGGGGTGCAGAATATTTCTAGTTCTCAGTCGTGTCAAAACTCAGTCTGCAGATCTACTTCTTTACTGTATTTGGAAATGTGTGATTCGTTACACACATTTGAGTGTTTACATATATTTATAAATCTGTGGTCATTCATATTGATAAGATTTTCATTATGTAGCCTTTCCATTGTTGCGATTTAAACACATACTTAGCATAAGTAAAGTCTTCTGCTTATTCAATTTTAAAGTCTGGTTACTGCAGAAGTGAAAAATGAAAAGAGGAATCACATTTACTGTACAGTAATTATGTAATTTCAGTTCCACTGAAATGTCATGCCATGTACACATATAACCTAATTTACTTACAGAATATCATCACTATTAAAATCTAATTGTAAAGTAATAATGTTTAACACAGGAAATGAGTCATCACTAATTATCATTATTATCCACATCAGTCTCTTTGTCATCACCTGAAGCAATAGTTACTCGCAGTGTTAAGCAATAATGGTCCCATCATTGTGTCATCAATCCTCTGAGCTCTTCTAACACTGATAGCGAAGTAATCACTCATTCTTTTCTGTTGACTAATTTTCTTGTTTTTTAGATCATTTTATCTGGGCATCGAAATAGTTTAAACTTGTAAAATGACATATTTACAGAGTGTGTAAGTGCTTGTAATGATAATCTGTGCAGGAACACTGCTAACATTTTGACAGCTGATTTCTGATTGCAAATTGTTTTAGGTCCATTAGTTTGTTCGAGTTAAATCTGATATTCTGGCAGAAAGCTTAAAGCTTAAATAGCTTAAATAAAACACAATTTTCATTGTGATATCATCAAGTAGAGATGTCAATGTATGTTATGGGCCTCAATTTTGGTCAAAACACGATTTTCCTTCTTTTTGTCTATATACCAGAATTCAGCTGCAGCAATATCTGATGGAATTTTCCCAAAAACAGCAATGCTTTCAGGAGGCTTGTCCTTGTATAATTTTTTTTTCCCAGACCAGTGACTTTATTAAGCATGATATTTATGCAAATCTATTGTTTATCCATTGATTAGTCCATACTTTTATTGTAATGAATAATTATTAACTACTCAATAAACAAGAAAACCTGAAATGTTGCTAATTGGAAAACGTTGCCACTTTTGTTAAATAATAAATACAGTAAAACATTTTTAAAAATTTTTTAGCTTGATGTACTTGTACACCTTAATCCATTTTAGTAGGATAAGAATATGTTTTTGATGTTCACTATAAAGCATTGGTGTTCCATCCAGGGTGTATTCCTACTGAATATGAAGTTTTTAGTGGGATAGGTTCTTGGACTATTACTACCCTGATTAGGATAAATTGGTGAGCGATGATGGACGAATGAATGAATAAATGAACAAATAAGAGACACTTCATTAGGAACACCTGTACCCCTGCACATTCATGCAGATATCTATTCACTAATCATGTTGCAGCAGCACAATGCAAACTATCGTGCAAATACAGTACTGCGCAAAAGTCTTGAGCATTCATTTCTTCATATTTTGCTTTCAAAGAATCAGACTTTCTTTTACTTTTAACGTAGTCGTAGGAAATAATAATAATATATTAATATTAATATTTAAATATGAAATAAAGTCTTCCTGAGGACTTTTTTGGCTCTCATTTTCAGTCCAGTCCCTGTACCTGACCAGTTGCACAGGAATGTTTTTGTTTGTTTGTTTGTTTGTTAAGCCATACAATGACATATGAATCATTCAAGCATAAAAACATAACTTAAGGCATGAACCAGTGAGAAACAGGTGCAGATGATGACAGATGATCAGGCCAGTGATTAGTATACTAGTGATGCTGAATGTTCAGTGGTTGGAACAGATGAGATGGCAAATGAGGTTGCGAGGTTTCGTGAACAAACATTTTTTAAAATTCTATCTTCTAAGATCTTTAAAATCTTTAAATGCTATCCTATGTTCTTTATTGTGATTTTTTTTTCTGTATTCTAGAGCAATATTGGATTTTTTTTCCAAATTACGCATAGATGTAGGTAATTTAGGTAATTTAGTAACCACGACAACAACAACAACAACAAAAACAACACTCACACTGTTATTTTAACACACAGATGTCAGCTGTTTTTGGAATAGTTCTTGCAAGAACAGTATTGTCAAGTGCATTTGCAAATCCCATCAGGCACCATGATGAAACTAGCTCCAGCCCCAAAAATGCAAAGTTTATTTTAAGTTACCAGCCTCAGAAATCACCAATTAACATCATTTAAGAGCATAAGTAGCAGACACATCTCAATATCAACTGATCAAAACAATTATTGCATAATTTGGATCCCACAAAGAATTTGAATAAAATTTAATATGAAGAAATGTGAGGTGGCTCAAGACCTTTGCACAGTGCTGAGCACAATAAACATGAGAAAAAAGAAAAAGTGTCATCTTTGTGACAAGAAGAGCTGATCTGAGTAAACCCCAACTGTTTCCAACTGAAGATTTTTGCATGGTTTTTTTTGTTAGTTTTTTTTGTGCACCATTCTAAGTAAACTCATAAAATCTTATTAAGCTGCTTCTGCCACATGATTGGCTAATTAAATAAACTGAATGGAGAGTGTATGAAGCACATTAAGTAAGTTACTGTGGATAGTGGTTCACGCTAAATGGGAATAAAAACACATTTCAGTCAAAAATCACTAAACTCAAGTGTTAGACACCAGTCACATTATAACCTATGTGACAGAAATACAGAATGCCATCATTAAGTGTAATAAAATTTCCTGACGGAATTTCCCTAGGTTCTATCTATATAATTAAATTTCACAATTTTACAGCTAAAAACGACCCCACCTCTTTCGTTTTTCCTTTTAGTGAACACATTTCCTGCGTGCCTGGAATCACCTCCCACTTTACCTACAAAAGAGACAAGGAGTTTATTTCTCCACTAATATACAATTAAATAAATACAGACACAGCAATAAATAAATAAATTAATAATAATAGTCATAATAATAATAATAATAATAATAATAATAATAATTATTATTATTATTATTATTATTAATGATTTATTTAAAATATGTATAATCCTAGCTATAATATAAAATAATGGTGAAACTAGAATAAACATTCAATATTTTAAATTAAACCTTATGTAAAAAGTAAGGCAAATAATACATTTCAGGTAAAAGTTAAATAGAAAAAACAAAGTTTTGTAATTTTTTTATTATTATTGAAAGATGTTATTTGTGAAAGCTTTTTTTATGAAATAAATAAAGTAATTAATTAACTAAATACATTTCCTGACCATAGCCTTCTTGTCGGTGATGTTATTGAGGTCCAGGGCAAAAATGGTCTCTCGAGCCCCCAGGATGAGCACACCCATGTCTTCCCTCAGAAGCATGGTGGAGTAGTTCCACACACCCTCCTCTTGAAAAACATGTCCTCCATAACCTAGAAACAGCAGAATAGACTTTTAGTATCCAGTGTGGTGGAGCAGCTACTGGGAGGGAAGACTTGTGCTGCTTATAATAAAGAAGAGTAAAAGAAGTGCAGCAGAACTAAGACTTGATGATTAATTGTTTAATTGTCAGAAGATATTATATAATTGGTTAGCCAGTAACTCAGTATGTCTGCAATATTCCATTGCCCTACAGTACAATGCTACAGTTTAATAATAATAATAATAATAATATTATTATTATTATTATTATTATTATTATTATTATTATTATTATTATTGTGAGAATCGTCCAAATTGGCAATAAGAGATTCTGTGTGTAATTCGAACTAAACAATTTTAACTACACAACTTTAACAATTCTTGTAATTGAATAAAATGAACAGTTCTCATTGTTCTTGTAATTTATTGCAAGGCTCATCACAATAATATTTTGCAGACAACTGACAAACTGCAGCTATTAAAAAAGAAAAAAAACGTTACTTACTGCTCAGCGTAACTGTTTTCCGTGGTGTGCCGTACAAATGCCAAACCTGGCCAGAAGTCAATACAGCTGGACCCCCCAAAAAAAGGATGAGGAGGAACAACATGTCCTTAACACTTTAAGTCTCTTAACACCACGATGCCGCTCTTCGTTTCTCAAAGGGTCCGAGTGTAAAATACTGGAATTCTGCCCACGTTTTCTAACCTCGGGCTCACCACGTTACTTCTCTTTTGCAGTCAACACCGCCTTCATACCGAGATATATAGCTTGGTTTTATTCACGTAGACTGCCTCTTCAAAGAACCAGGAACCATGTGAAGCCATCTGGGAAAGTAAAGAGAGAGAGAAAGAGTGATTTAAACAAAGAAAGCATAAGAAGCAGCAATAATTCTGTTATACTGCTATAGTGATGTAAATGTGGTTTCTGAATGGCCCTGCTACACAGGCAACAGTTTCTAAATGCTGTTACAGGATGCAACAAAAACCACAGATGCCAAAAGCCACTGCTCTAGTTCATTGCTGTGTTCATTGTTCACAGCATCAGATCGGCATACATGCCACTTCATCTCTTACCCATCTTAATTCTTTATTAAATGTCAAACAGATGCCAAATTTTAAGCAATTAGACGAATGAACATTTCATGTAATTGAACAGATTATATTAAGATTGTAGATGAGCATGAAATGTATTATTCTGCATATGAGCTGAACTGTAATTACATTCTACCCATTTATTTATGGGGTTAGTCACATGATTCACAAATGCATTAAAGTGACCGACATATACACTCACCTAAAGGATTATTAGGAACACCAGTTAAATTTCTCATTAATGCAATTATCTAATCAACCAATCACATGGCAGTTGCTTCAATACATTTAGGGGTGTGGTCCTGGTCAAGACAATCTCCTGAACTCCAAACTGAATGGCAGAATGGGAAAGAAAGGTGATTTAAGCAATTTTGAGCGTGGCATGGTTGTTGGTGCCAGACGGGCCGGTCTGAGTA
>JAOVVA010000024.1:7631172-7643910 GCA_028565275.1 Leiocassis micropogon
GAAACTGGCCAAGGATAGGTGTGCCAAGCTTGTGGCATCATATTCAAAAAGACTTGAGGCTGTAATTGCTGCCAAAGACGCATCGACAAAGTATTGAGCGGCTGTGAATACTTGTGATTTCTTAGTTTTTTTTATTTTTAATAAATTTGCAAAAACGTCAAGTAAACTTTTTCATTTTGTCATTACGGGGTGTTGTGTGTAGAATTCTGAGGAAAAAAATTATTTAATCCATTTTAGAATAAGGCTGTATGTAACATAACAAAATGTGGAAAAGGTGATGCGCTGTGAATACTTTCCAGATGCACTGTATCTAATGAAACTGCTCAGATCCAACCAAAAATTCTAGAAGCTGAATGAGACAGTGCTGGGACTGGGGAATTTCCCAGGACAAAACCGGGATTGTTCTTCACTAGTTAAGTCGATCAGCTGACTGGTATGCAACCAAGGATACTGATGACTTCACTGAAGTGAGACTGAAAGCCATCAAAAAAAAGCACTTTAAGTTTTGTAGATCTTCACCACATAATGTGCCTTTGAATTGCTAACATGAAAAAGAACAGTATATAAATGTGCTAATGTTGAAACTGTACTTTGTGGTGCAGGAGATAACCCACTCTAAAACAGTATTCCACTTTGTTATGCAACAAAAACTGTAATAAGGATTATGTTTTTTAATATTAATACATTAAAACAATTACTCTAATACACATTTGATAAAAATGAAGAATACTTTGAAGTATATTCTATACTTTTGCACTCACATCAACTACGGAGTAGAGGAAGCCTTTCCACAACTCTCGTGCCTCCAAGTTAGGAGCCTGAGAAAAGAAACCAACAGTGAGAGGAAAAGTCTTCTGAATGTTTCATAATGTATGAACTTTTGTCAGTATGTACAGTAACAGCCACATCCCACACAAATCTGTGCAAATCTGAGACTTCTGCATGCCTGATTTAATCAACATGTAATTGCTTCCCTGTCTCTTGCTATAAAATGAGGTAATCGCGTGACAAAGACAGACAAAAAAATGCCAAAGCAGAGGAATGTATCAAATCTTATAGTCATTTATACCAAAGCAAAGTTGATTTCTCAAGTCTGATTGTTCAGAACGTGTTTATGAGAAAAGCAGGTATCGCAATACAAATCAAACCTGCACCTAGGTATCAGAAAAATCATCGTATCAGGTGGTCCCTGGTGATTCCCATTCTTAATCCATATTATAATTCTCCCTGTGCACATGACATGTGATGTCACTAATTAGTTCTAGTGTATCTGGCTGAAGAGTGGTGCTAAATTACTGAAAAACAGACTATATGACAATGATCTTCAGCTTCTGGAGCCAAGATCTCGGTCGTCTCCGGACATAAACCCAATGTGGGTTGGAAAATGGTGAAGAAGGCAGTAGCAGTCAAGAAACTGTCTTCTGTACATGATCTTCAGAAAGCAATCAAGCAGGCGTGGATTGAGCAAGTGTACTGCAAACGATCCAGCAAGTTTTGAAGAATAAATTACTTTATATTAAATACTGATTGTTGGTTAGGAAAGTCAATGCATCAAATAAATGATTCTTATTATCATGATTGTCATCATTTTAAAATTATGAGAATATTCTTAAAACATTAAATGTTTGGACAGCACCGTATACTGTAGATATACTGTATATTATAGTATAACAAGTAATATTATAGTATACTATAGTAGTGCCTCTTATTAGTATATTCAGCTAGTACAGGTAGCTTGCACTGCTAATCGGCTAGCACAAAGCCCATCATGTCACATCAATGAATTTATCATTTTCCACACAAAAGCATTGCGTACAGTATCAACAAGACTTATGGACCAAATATGACTGATTATTGGATTGATTAATAATTGTCTAGTCTTATGCAAATATTGAAATAGTTTAATGTATATTTTAAGTATTTCACTTCATTTGAACTTACAGTAAGTTTAATCTCTCCATCCTTCATGCGTAAATTCATTCTAGCTGCCTCCAGGTTTCTGTCCCGGCTGCAGTCATCGATCAAAGACACAAACCCACTCAGATCCAGTTTCTCTACATACTAAATTGAGAGAGAGAGAGAGAGAGAGAGAGAGAGAGAGAGAGAGAGAGAAATGTACAAACTTCTAACTATAAGAAAGAATTCCAACTGAGAATTCCAAGTGAGACTAACAACTGCGTAATGTGCAAAAGTTTGCCAGATTTATGAGTAAAAATGTCTTATCTCTAAGAGACATCTATTGTTGTTCAAAATCAATATCTACTTTTTTATTCAATTTGTAAGTATGAATTAAAAGACTTAACCCTTCCCTAATAATCTACATTTAAAAAATGTTCAAATTGACTGTTAATGCTTACATGTGTGTCCTTTGCATTGTTGAAGAAGTATAAGGTGTTTCCACACAAGCATGTCCATAGTCTCCGAGACACCTGCGTAATTACAGAAAGAATTGTGGTTATTTGTGTAAAACATCCTTTTTTTTCTACATTGAGTCTCAGCGAGAGAGGGTGCGCAACATTTTCTTTGATCGGGTCTCTGAGGATTAAACAGGATGATCTTAAATAAGATTTCACTCCATGGGTCGACCCCCACCATGCACACAAAGCTCCGCCCCTGGAAGAGTTTGCATAACAAGGGCTGTCAAGACATGACTTTCTAGTGCACTCGCCGTTCGGGTGTCTGAAAAAGTCAGTTACAAACCTTTAAACACACAAAGATTCGACTTAGTTTTCTAAGATTGGTGAAGTGTGCCTTTGCAGTCCTGTTTTAATTATTATTAATATAATTGGCTTTAAATAATGAGTTAATAGAATTGTCAGCATTGTAAGCTACTGTAAATGATAAGTTCTTCAGCCATCTGAAATAAAAATTTGAACAGTGCAAACATGCAAAATTCTGCTCATACTGACTTTAAAAACTGTTAAAACTTTTTCCTCTACTTCTGAGATTCTAAAAATGCTCAAGTAAACACGAACAAGCAGACTGTCCCAACACACAGTTTCCCAAACAGCTTATCTTAGGCTAAATTCACATTGCAAGCCACATTCCGATTTTGTTGGTCAGATCAGATTTGCAGGTCATAAAATTTTACATTGATAATTTTATCTGACTCTAATATGGACGTGCATCTGGGCTTCTTGCGACCTCTCATTCATTTCAAAGAGCACAATCTGATTTCAGCAAAAGCATGCTTGTCATTTTGCTCTGTAGTATTTATTGAAGTCTAGAAAAAGAAGCCTGTTTTATCAGTGCTGCTGTGAAATCCCCATGCTGCCAGTTCTGATTGATGTCAGCGAGCACCCCACGTATGAGCAGAGGCAAAGAAAAGTTGCATTGGGTTTCAATCTGCCCGTTCTCATTTAAGTTGCATCACAGTGTATCGGATATGTGTTCATTCTAGGACCAGATAGAAAAGTGACATCAAATTTGTGTGTTCAGACAGCCATTAAAAAATTCAGATCTGCCTCACTTTAGAGTAAAAAATCGAAATCTAGTTACTTCAGGCCGGTAATGTGAACGTAGCCTTTGCCACATACTACACTCGTGCTAAGGTGAATGCTTAAAATGTTATTTTCTCCTTATCATGTTTTAGATTTACATGTAGCATTTATTTAGTACTAATAGGAAAAGAAAATCTGAAATTGCACCTTTAAAAATGAAAGTGTGCTACAGTGGATGGAAACCTTAAGGCAACACCAAATTCTTAATATTATAGTAAAGCAGTTATGTGTTTTTTACAGGTAAGTTACATAAAATTTTATGTTGTAATGAATTGCCTACATTTAGTGTCTTTCCAACTCATGGCAAATACATATTATATTATATCATATTATATTATATTATTTAGAACTACAAGACAGCCCTATCCAATTGCATCTTCAAACACACTGGGTTTATCACTAAGTCACTATTTTCACAACCTTCTTATTAGTCTTTTCATCATCATCACAGCTCCTGACCTAAACAATAAAGCAATGTACTGTCTTCTTTGCATAGATTAGAGATTCGCCCTTTCTCTTAAATCTCTCTGGCTTGTTTCACTAAATCCAAACCTCGGGGGAAGCCTAAAACCCCCAGGGTGGACCATGGGGCACAGCTGCCGCTCTTTCCACCCACACACACACACACACACACACACTCCATCCATCTATACATTTAAGCCCACCCCACCAACAACCCCCTTCACACTCCCACTGCACCTGAACCCCCTGAATATTTATTTTCCAATCTGTCTAGCTTTCTTTGTTCTCAAATTTCTTCTTTTGCTTTTTACTTAAAAGCCAGCTGATGCCATAGACATCAACACCTAGTCATAAATCACATTTATAGACATGATGAAGCAGGAAGAGAATGGTGCAGTCAGCAATCTGTAATGTTTGTGTATCTATGATTGACGCTGTAGATGCCAAAATCACATTATACACCAGTTAGAGCAAGATTTATATTTATTTCAATACAGTTGATACTTTTGTACATGCCAATTACAGATCCGGTTGCATTTATTACATTTATAACTGCGATCACACAGATGACAACTTTGGCAAAGTTTATCAGGCCTTATGTTGGGAACTGCATGTAGAAATGTATTATATTTGGTATTTTTTACAGACATTTCTTGCAGTTTAGTTACATGATGTGTTTGGTTTATTTATTTCATTTCCATACAACTTATCCTGTGTAGGGTCATGGAGTGCCTGAAGCCTATTCCAAAGAAATTGGGGCACAGGGAGGGGTACACTGGATTTGAGGTCACAATCACACACACACAGGCACACACACACTTATACACAGTTATACACTAAGGACACCTTCCACTATCAGGAAATCACCAATATATATATATATATGGCTGTTACCGCAGTGAACAGCTGATCATTAAAATACACTACTGCACTGTCACTTTCTGTAAATATTGCACTGCCTCATCCATTATGCATCTTTGCACCATCCATAACTTATGTTTATTATTGCACTACTGTATATCCCACCCATATTCATTCTGTATATATTGTATAATTCAACTTATGTATATGTATATCATGTTATTTAAGCATGTTATCTTCTTGACATTTCTATATTCCACTGCACACTTATACCATGTGTGTGTGTAGCTGTAAACCATAATCATAAAAAAATGAAAAGAAATAAACACTTAAAATATATGAGTCTGCAATGAATCTGTGAGTTCCACTTTTCGAATTGAATTACTGAAATAAAAAAACTTTTTGATAATATTCCTATATCCACACACCATATCTTTATTACCTACTGCACCTTCTGTACAATAATCACTCACACCCATGTACATAAAATCCGCAAGTCTAACTGATGCGCGCGCGCGCGTGTGTGTATGCGTGTGTGTGTGTGTGTGTGTGTGATGGCTCTAAAAAGCAAGTGCAAGATTAATGGATCTATTAGATGCATCTAATTAACACCAGGTTAATCACAGGGATGTGTGTGAGCCGCAAAAAAGGTGTGCCCATGCACCGCAACACTATTGCACGCGCACACACACACACACACACCACTGATTTTTTTTTTTTTTAAGCGCATTTTATTCCACTAGAGTGTGAAACCAAATGACAGATATGATAGAGCTTGATCAATCCAACCAGGGAACCTGTCACTCGGTCTTGCCCGAACACACACACATACATACACAATACAAAATGTCAGAGACGTGTGTGTGTGTGTGTGTGTGTGTGTGTGTGATAAACCCGCTCTGTGAGACTTCACTGCGCCGGAGCAAAGCCTCCTTTAACCCGCCATGATAAAGGCGCTCTCTTACCTTCTCCTTTGGTCCACGTTTCTCAAGATACCCCTCATAATAGCAGGGCGGAAGCTGAGCTCGACTTGCCCCGGGTCGCTGGTTCACCGGTGCCGCCGCCATGGCCGTAGCCAGCTCGGGATCTGACTGGACCAGCAGCCGGGGACAAAGCGCGTATCACTGATATGGAAAGCCGAAAGGATCAGAACGAGCCGCTTTCCGTCAAGCGCGCCACAACCCCAAGCAATGCATGAGGAACTCGTTCAGGGGGCGGAGCCGGACTTGACCTAGTCAGAGCTCCAAGCTGTGGAGACAGTTTAGCGTTTTTTGTGTGTTTCGGGCTAAATAAAGGATGAAGCATAAAAACTCCCTTTATTTCTCTATATGATTTAATTTGGGGGCAGTGGTAGCTCAGAGGGCTAAGGCACTGGGTTACTGATCAGAAGATCGGCGGTTCGATCCCCAGCTCCACCAGGTTGCCACTGTTGGGCCCTTGAGCAAGGCCCTTAACCCTAACTGCTCCAGGGGTGCTGTATCATGGCTGACCCTGCGCTCTGACCCCAGTAACGCTGGAATATGCGAAGAAGGAATTTCACTGTGCTGTAATGTATATGTGACAAATAAAGACTAAACTTAACACTGTTATACCTATGCAAAATCGGACTGCCTGCTTCACATTTAAAATGCCGGACTCCCAGGAACTCCTTAAATGTCCCAAACGTGTGTATAACTCTTAGAGAGAAGTTAGGACTACAGTATACAGGGGATGTGGCAATAACATTCCTGTAATCCACGTATGGTGTTCGTGAGAGATTGTTTGTACAATTGAAACAGACAGATGTGTCACTTCCACAAGGATCAGACGTTTCATCTCCATGCACCGAAATATGGCGTTCTTTAAAATGTTTGCGCCATTCAATTGTGGCAATAGTACCGTGCTGTGCTTGAGGTCTTCTGTAAATGTCAATTGTTTTTATTCCTTTGTTCAAGAGAAATGCCATAAAAAAATCATGGTTTGACTTGAGCGCTCCTTGTACTGTATCTTGTTGGATTAAGAAACAAAAACTGTATACACTCACCGCCCCCTTTAATAGCAATACGTGTACGCCTGGACATTAATGCAGTACAATTGAAAAAAAATTGTATATGAAAGGTTTTGAAGCTTCCTTTTTTTTGGTTGACATACAGTAAAAGTCGCCGGTGGCATGGTGGCTTAGTGGTTAGCTAAGTGGTTATTGATAATGCTCACTCTTCTTTATTTATTCTAGTAATTGAAAATGTTTAAATTAGCACTGTCAACTGTCGTCCAGGTTCAATTCCCACCTCAGGTCAGTGTGCATGGAGTTTGCACGTTCTCTCCATACTCAGTGGGTTTCCTTCCTCAGTCCAAAGATATGTAGACTAGGCTAATTTTTGTTCCTATTAAGTAAAATAGGTAATGATCCTAGTAAATGATCGTGTGAGCTCTGCGATGGATCTGCACCCTCTCCAGGATGTACCCAGCCTCATGCCCCGTAGTATGCTGGGATAGTGATAAAAGTCACCATGTTGTTAAAGCCAAAGTCTACACAATAGAGGCCTTGAAGCCAGAGCATGCACTGTTGATACTACCTAAACAAATTGCCCATTAGGATGCCCTACAGTAAAACAAAAAACAACAAAGTGCCCTCAGGTGCCCCCACAGTATACCAAATGCAATAAAGTGCCCAGTACGGTGTCTCCACAGTACAGCAAATGTGATAATGTGCCCTCTAATGTAGTAGAACAAACACAATTAATTGCCTTTCAAGGTGATCCTATAGCATGGTAAAGTGCCCTATAAAGTGCCCCACAGGAGATTAAATACGGGAAAGTGCCCTATAAATGGTCCTGCAGTAAACACAATAAAGTGTGTTATCTTGTGTCTGAACCATTTAAAAATGATATCAAAGATAAGGTCAAGAATTAGTTATGAATAAATAAGGAAGTGCCCCGGAGTACCTCTATGAAATTCCGGTCAGACGTTAGTACAAACTCATAAACATGAATATCATGGAAGTATTGTGATTCCAAGGATGTCTTTGGCCTTGTCGTCTTCTGGGGAAGAATTGTTGTACAGCATGAGGGGAGAACATGCAAACTCCATCATATCATCAGACAGTTGAAACTTTGACACACATGAAACACACATCAAAGCTGATTGTAGAATGTATAAAATAGGCTAAATTTAGAGTTGCTGCCTCACAGATAGTATTGGACGCTCAATACTATCAAATATTTGTGGACCGTGCTTAAAATGGACCATGCCAGACAGCAAACCAAAAATTCCCACAAGACGAGTGATCAAATATTTAACCATGATTCTCCCAAAAGCTTGTTAATGACTTTCATCTTTTCAAAACTTATGTTGTACAATTATTCTGCTTTTTCTCAAAAATTATTATTGCCATGACAGTTCTGTACATACTGTAGTGAATGTATGTTCTGACTGCACCTGCACCTGTTTTTGGAATGAAGGGTCTTCATGGATGACTGTTCATTTCGAAGGACCTTCATTTCGAAGGACCTTCATGGATGACGCATTGTGCGCTCAAGGACGCTGGTGGGCTACGCCAACTCCATCTAAAAGTCATGATTTAATTACATTAATGTAAGTTTGGGCATGCTAGCTCAGTGGTAGGTCTTCCCAGCCATTGGATGCAGTGCCTGGACAAAATGGGAGGGTTGTGTCAGAAAGGGTATCTGGTGTAAAACCAAGTTGTGAGCGGATGGCCTGCTGTGGTGACCCCTTTGACTGGAGCATCTGAAAGACCAACAGCCAAATATAATCCTGTAGTTATTGATTCCTATCAGCATAAACCTTCTCCCAAAATTTTAGAATGTTAGTACTACATGATTTGATAATGCTCATTCTTCTTTTTAATTCAACTGTTTAATTAAGTTTTGTATAAGCAATGGACTATATGTAATATGCTTTCTTCAGTCTGATAGATCACATATTCCCTTTTTTCTGTGTTTGGCTGATTTTTGTTTAGCCAATTCACCTACAGTACCAACAAGTTTTTAGGGTGTTTGGGGAAACCAGATAACTCAAAGGTAACCCATGCAGACATGGATAGAAGGCCAAGCTCAGGACCAACCCATGGATCCTGGAGCTGTGAGGCAGCAACTCTACCAGCTGTGCCACTCTGCCATCCTTAATTTTATTTGCTGACTTAAATTAAGCTGTAATGTTGTAGGTTGCCTGAGGTAAGTTTTCTTACCAAATATCACTAGATGCAGGTGGATTATTTAAATGTCATCCAACCAGTTTTATCTCCCATGTTGGTTCTACAGTAGATAGCTGGGTCCTTTGCATTAAAGTGACACTGAATTGAGCTAAATGCTAAACCTTGACATTGACATTTATGAGAAAAACATCCTATCCTATACCTCTTGACCGGTCTTATCATGAAGCGCTTAAAAAACCCTCTCAAAATCTACAGTAAGCACGAAGTGAAACAACTTATGGAGGGACATTGCTTTCAGGCAAACCAGGAAGTGTTATTGATTACAGATGTTCAAAATCACAGCCAAGAGATATAGTAACCTACATGTTTCTAGAATAAGAACTTTAAATGATTAATAATTTAAATGTGTATGGTTTGATTAACAAACCATACACATTTTAACAACATTTGTTCATAGTAAATATATAACCAGGTAATATTTATTTCATATTTTACTGTTTTAGTAGCTTTTCATCAAAAACAGCATGAGCATGCAAGGTAAAGAATAAATAAACATGCAAACATACATAAATGTCAAAATGGTTCACATCTTTGTGCCTGTCTGATACATCCGTACAGTGACATGGCCTGGAATGAAATTTCCGTGTAGTGAGGAAGTATGCTAAACAAGATTACCAAAACACACCCATAAACAGTAGGGTGAAGGAAAGACACACAGTACTAGGAAGCCATCATGGCATTCAGAGGTTGTCATTTGATTATGTAAAGCGTGATCTCTCACAGATGGCAAGATGGCTCAATGGGTAGCGTTGTCACATTATATCCTCAGGGTAATTGGTTTTATCCTAGTCTCTGGATCCTGTCCAAGATAAAACTGTTACTAAAGATAAAATAGTGAATAATGATCTACTGTACTCTTGAGCAATCGTGCAATGTTTACATTCTTATAATAATAATAATAATAATAATAATAATAATAATAATTGAATAATTTATTGTCTACACCACTTTACCTGATCACAGGGTGGCTGGAGCCTATCCCCTGAGACTTAGGGCACAAGGCAGGGTACACCCTGAGCAGAGTGCCAACCCATCGCAGGGCACACAATCATTCACATACTCATTTACACACTAAGGGCAATTTGGGAAGGACAGTTAGTCTTATCTGCATGTCTTAGGACTGTGGGAGGAAACTGAAGTACCCAGAGAAAACCCACCAACCACGGTGAGAACATGTAAACTCCAAGCATACAGATAATGGGCGGGAATCAAACCTTGAACCTGGAGGTGGAAGGAAACAGTACTAACCACTAAGCCACAATGCCGCCACATCAAAACCATATCAGACAAAATAGAAACTACATTGAGGCTGAAATGCAAATGATAATTTTGTCTCCTAAGTTATAGAAGCCAAGTCTCCTAGATAGTCTCCTAAGTTATAGAAGAATGGGAATGCTTGTGAAAGAAAACATTTCAAGTGGTACATAAAAATATGCATAAGCATTTTCAATTCAAACACTATCTATCTACTATACATTTTGTTCTCCTTCATTAAAACTACTGTAAGTTTTGCTGGAGTTTAGCTCACGTCAACATTTTACTGCTTATCTTATAGGCTTCTGCAGTTCTCCACCCAAATGATGGGGAATTCTTGTTATTTAAGCACTGTGTGTGAGGCACGCTCATGACATCATGACATAAACATTACACCGGGGTGTGGGATTATAAACAGATGTCTCATGACAAGAGAGCAGATTCCTCAGAAGCAGCTTCATCACTCAGCAGTCTATCCTGCATTAAAGCCCAAAGCTAACTTTTTTTAAAAAGTGAAATGTGCACATTCGGCCAGAGAAAACAACTCACATGAAAGAGTAGTAAAGAGAGGCATCTATGAATAGATGAGGTGGTGTGTGAGACCATCTATCATCTGCTATCAGTAAGGTCATGGCTCTGTTTCAGACAAATAAACATACATAGGTTACACACTGGAATAGCACGTGTTGTATAAATGGGAGGGATTTACGAGCATAAACTTTGGCATTATAAGCATGATAACAAGCCCTAAAGAATGGTCCATGATAATAAAACCATAATATAAAATTAGCGGTTAGCACTGTCACTTTGGTTTTTCTCCAGGTACTCCAGTTTTCTCCAAAAGTCCAAAGACGTGCAGATTACGCTTCCAAATTGGCCATAGTGTGTGAATGAGCGTGTATGTGTCTGTGTGCCTTACAATGGATTGGCACCCTATCCAAGGTGTACCCCGTGTACTCGTGCCCTAAGTCTCCTGGCATAGGCGACCCTGTAAACAGGACAAAGTGATACAGACGATGAGTGAACTATTCTGAAACTATATAGGCTGTTTTGGAGCTTTTGGCTTTCCATAAACTGGCTAGCATGCCAGAACAAATGACATGCCTTCTTCTCCTGGTGAAAGCTGGCAAACATCTATCTGCTCATAGATGAATCCTCTCTCTCTCTCACACACACACACAATAGTGTGCTCACAACTCATATTTGGTGGCCAATATGGCAGCCTCTGATTAGATTATTCCCTTAAGACATTTGGAGCATAAAGTGACCATTTTTTATGATGTTGAGATAAACAACATCTTGTCGAGGGTATAATTTTTTTTTAGCAGTAGGACATTTTGGTTCACACTTGAAAAAATTATATGCATCAATATTCAGAGCTCAGTTAGACATAATTTTATGTTATATAAAGAGTAAAATGAATGCTGTTACAGAAAAAGCATCACTGCTGGGAGAGTTGCTGGTATTTTCCATTTTATAGCATTTGCAGAAATGTTTTATGTCTTTTGTACTATAGCAGTTTGCTAATTCTTACAGTCTTGAATATATATAAGTACACCATAATTTTTTATCAATTTATAGTTATATAAATATAGTTATATAAAACTATGTATAGCTACGTATGAGCTGTATGTTCACGAGACAAGTTAGTCTATGTTGTCATACGTTAACAAATATAAATATTAATTTTCTCAAACTCTCTTTTTTTCCCTAAAATAAAAAGATAACAATGTAGCAACAGCAAACTGGAAAGCAGAAGATTCTTATATTGCGAGAAAAAAAAAAATTATGGACTATTACTGACAAAGCACTGGACACTTCTGTAAATATTAAACAAATGAATTCTCCCTACAGAAAACCTCACCATATCAAAACTATGCTTTTTAAAAAATAATAAAGAACAGCACTTTTTTTCCCCAACCCATTTATTATTTGGCTTAAATTATGTCCACCATACAAGTCCCTATGTGTCAGCTGTTACTATAGAAACTACAGGACTATTAGAACAAGTGCATGAATATAAACCTGTGATTTGAATTAGAGCCAACAGTACTCTCACAGTTTTCCACTGTCATAGAAAATTTGAAAATGAGATCAAGAACTGTGGTATAATACTAAATATGCTATTCATTGCATTTTATTTTATTATTTAATAATGAAAGGAATCCTCAAACTACAGGGCCACATTAAAGAAGCCATGTTTAATACACTACACAAATGATAATAAACAATAAGTACAGGACGAAAGGATGAACATAATTATTTTTAAAACCTGAACTTTATCATGGTCAAAGCATGAATAATGCCTGAAGAATGCCTGATATAGCAAATAGCTTTGCTGAACATAGACCTGACCAACAGAAGCCACCCGAGATCATAAAACTGCCTTCACAGGCTTGTACAGTAGGAACTAGGCATGATGGGTGCAAGACTTTATCTACAGTATCT
>JAOVVA010000024.1:7656947-7667673 GCA_028565275.1 Leiocassis micropogon
CACTCGGCGCTTGATCCGCGCTCACCGGACGCTACGAACGCCAGAAAAACGCTCGATTTTAACGCCCGTGTGAACAAAGCCTTAATCCAATAAGACTTTATCACGCTTTCATTCATCAATTACTCTCTTAATGTTTTTCCAATCCCTGCATAACAAAATGTTAGAAAGACAATGCAAACTTGCGTCTTTGTTACATATCCTCAAAATAAAAGAACAAGGAAATCCTTTTCAGTCAATTATATCATTCAATAGGTTTTGAAGATGTAATGGTAAAGTTATATTGCAGTTTAAAATGTCGAATGTGAACCTTACTAAGCAAAGATTAACAGTGCACTGAAATGATACAGATGTCATTTTAGACTGGAAACCTGATAATAACAGCATTAATACGCTGACATGTACAGATACACACTGCTTATATGCTACAGGCTCTGTGTTAGCAGCGGGGAATCTGATCCTGTTCTGACCACAAGTGTTTATAACACAATGTGATATTACTACTTTCTTAATAATTATTCACTTACAAATGTGCATGTTTAAGGTTGTGTTCCCATTTCGTTTAATAATTCATGCAATATTTTCATTGCAGTAGCTAGTACTCGTACAGCATTAATAAAGCACTACACGTCCTGTAGATATAGACACATTCTGCGCTGTAGATTTCAATTAGTGGATTGGTTTTGCTGGTTTTTTGGTTCTGCTGTAGAGCTTTCCTGCGTGTTTTTACTGTAATATTTTAGGTTTCGTCAGTCTATAATCTCTTTTTGTATTCATTTAGATCTCCTCCACTACATTACTTATTAATGATTAATCACTTTTTAATTAGGAGATCCCACATGGGAATTCTAATGATTTAGTTGAATTAAACATACACCCACTCAAACATGCAGAATACATATTACATGAAAAATATAAACATATTTTAAGGGTGGAGGATGTCTACCCATATTCCCTACAGTGTCTGAAACATATGCTAATAACAGGCAGATGGTGAGGGCTGCTGGGTAATTGGCTGCCAGGAAGACTGTCCCCTGATATTCTCTTGAATCCCCAGAGAGAGAAAGAGAGAGAGAGAGAGAGAGGAAAAGCCTAGTGAGTCATTCAGCTGCTTCTCTGTCAGACTACTGCCTCGAACATGGCGTTGAACATGTGAAGTTCAATCCAGACAGCTGCAAAAGTTCTTGGAGTTATCTTCGTGTATTGTATGGTTTTCGTCCAAATAAATTTGACCCATAATCTCTACTCACATCTGTTTCTAAGAGATTGTGCATGCTGATCTCGGCAGCCTCTTTGGACTCGTGGAACTTCTCTAGAGAAAGACGCAGCTCCTCGTCTGGGATCTTTCCCTGACGTTTCTTCTTGTAGTCGTAATCTAGCCTCCGGCCCTCCACCTTCTTCAGCTGATGCTATTGGGGTGGGATAAACAGAAATAGTGTAAAAAAAAAAAAGCAGAAACAGAACATTATGACTTGACTCATTCTTCTAATGTTGGTGAATTATCATGATATATACAGTATATAAATGTCAACACGCAACAATTAGTAATATAAACATATACCAGGGACGTTCAAGTCAAACTGGGACTTTTGATTGTGCACATCACAGTTGGGAGAGTAAAATCTACCTTTATTTTGCTACACGTTTCTCTAGTGCTTGAATACAGTTTTCTCAGCCAGAGCAATGATTGGACTGCTTGTTACATGTCTGAAATATTGACCACCCAGGAACTCCTTCAGTAACCCAAACATGAGGAAATGGCTTTCCGGGGGATGTGGCGGCAACAACTCCCATCTGAGTTCCATGTGCAAGTGGTGTTTATGAATGACTGTGTGTAAACCTCCCACGGACAGATGTGTCACTTCCACAACTATCAGTCGTTCCAATCTCTAAATGTTCACGGAAATGACCGCAGCGGGCTCTGAGCCACCACTCTGAACCACCACTTTAGCTTATGCTAGTTAGCATTCCAGGTGACAAACTTCCCAGTCAGTGTACAGAGCAAGAAAATTTACACGGGTTGGGTCATCATTCACTGATGTGTGGCCTTCTTTAAAAAGCTTTGCACCGTTCAAATGTTTTATTGTGACTAAGCGTCTTAGCACTTTGAAGTCGCTCGAAATCGAGTAATTTCAACCCAAGTCCTGGTTTGACTTGAACACCCTTCATACATTAAAAGATTATAAGCTGTTCCATACAGTACCTAATTTAATTCAGGGGGAAGAAAACAATCCTGCCATCCTCTTACCTGGATGTCTTTGAGATCCTTGTCTACAATGGTCTGAAAAGGGTCGATAAAGTTCTGCTTAACGTCAATATCCAGAGAATCCTTTACTTCAGCCATCCTCCTCATAGACTCCCCCATTTCAACAAGAGCGCCACCTACAGAGCAGAGAAAAGTTTTGGTCTTGGCTTCCTGGGATGGTCTTCATGAGAGCCAGGTTTATCATGGTGCTTGAGAAGTTTTGCAAATACACTTGACAATACTGTGCTTGCAGGAAATGTTCCAGAACAGCTGACTTTCATGTCTTAAAATAACAACTGACTATTGTTTTTTACTTGATTGGCTAATACCGTATGTTATTTTATACCGTATGTTTATTTATTATTTAATAGTTTTTAAAAAATCCAATATTGTTCTAGAATGGAGAAACTTTTGTCTCGTACTGTATGCATGTGTGTGTGTGGGTGAAGTGTGGGTGTTTTTTCCCCCCACATATGAAATTTCATTTCATGATCAGGCCATAAAGTTAAAATTTTAAATTAGCATTTAATTAATATGAAAAATAGCAATGGGAATGTAATGGTGAAATTTAAGTTACTTTTCCAACTTTAAATTCAAATTCACTTATTACATTAACATTTGCAATTTGATGTAGTATTATTGTGATTTCATTTACACAGGCATTTTGGATGATTCATGAGTACATTTATTTCAATATAAATGCGTTTCCCAAATTGCATTATTTTGCATTAGGCTATGCATTTGTGGTGTCAAAATGCTAATTAAAATGTCACTCATCTTAAGTGTATCTGTACTTATAGTACAAGGACTGCGCTTTCATTTTAATGATTAAACTCAGCACCTGCTTATAGCTTTTACTAAGTCAGAATTGGCTTGTGAACATGCATTTGCAATTTCATGCTTTAGGGTGGGACAACAGCATGCCAAACATGTGGGTGTTTATTTGTTTCCCTTTCTTTCTTTTTGAGATACAGTACATGGCAGCTGCAGCTATGGTGTCAGTTGGAATCTGTACAGCAGGCCGCCCTCTTCTCCGGGTTGAAGTGTACAGACTTGCTTTGCCACGGCTCTCAGTTTACCAATGACAATATCTGTGTCGGTGCCAGACAAAGCAAAAAAGTCTGCTACCCTTTCTATTAAAACTTCACATTGATCACAAGTAAATGCTGTTTCATCCATCTCTACCTGTTTGGGGAATTATACCAATGGGCTTTGCAGCTGCAGGCGCCATATAGCTGCATGGCTAGTTGCATGGCTAGGCCTGGTTAGCAATATGGCTAGTTGTTTGGAGAGAAAAACTGTTAAATTTGTACTAAATCCACAATCATTTGGAAACATACAAACTTGATTTTAATGGACTGCAGAAGCTTCATATGGGTTTTAACTGAATTTTGTAATGGGGAATTTAGTTTCAATTTAGCTTATGCTAGTTAGCATTCCAGGTGACAAACTTCCCAGTCAGTGTACAGAGCAGGAAAATTTACAACAATCTACATCTATGGTAATGCACCTCAATGTTGATTTAAGATAGACTTGAAAAATTGTGAACTATCCCTTTGGACTGTTTCACATTTATTCCCATTTCTTCACTTCATCTTAGCCTCAGGCACTAATCTAAGTATTTTATAAAATTAGCCTTATTTGAATATCAAATGCATAAAATCTTTCAGCAAAGTCACATTTCTGTGAGCAGCCTAACCTACTCACCAAAGTTGGTGTCCTCCCCCATCTCGCGTCCGTATCTGCCCATGCACTCCCCCAAAACCCCCTCTGCCTGTGGATATCCGGTACTCTTCACCTGCCCCCGGATCTTCGACATAGTGTTCAGCATGGATAGTTTGGCCCGAGATGCTGACAACAGAATGCGGAACACAGATACAGTGAGATAACATGCAAATCTTACTGCAACTTTCCATGCATGTGAGGATACACATATATTAATCAACAGTATAGTAAGTGTTCGACTATCTATAAAAAAAAAATTAAAAAAAATCCATCATGTTTAAAAAAGGTTTCTTCCTGGGAATTTTTTTTACCATGGATAGTTTGACCCAGGATGCTGAAAGCAGAATGCAGAACACAGATACAGTGAGATAACATGCAAATCTTACTGCAACTTTCCATGCACGTAAGGATACACAGATATTAAGCAACAGTATAGTAAGTGTTCAACTATCCATTCAAAAATTCCCATCATGTTTAAAAAAAAAAGACTTGTTCCTAAGAATTTACCACAGCCCTGGCGACATGAAGAAACACCTTAAATCAGGGGCAAGATTAGACATGTACAAAAGCTTGGACGCACACGCTTTATAACCTAGTGATTTCTTCGAATAGAGAGCTTTTCTGATCAAATTAGATTGCGTTTTTAGACAAATCTGAAATAAATCTATTTTTTTTTCTCCCACTAGCAACTACTACAATCAGCTTGAATCTAAATGCAGTCCAGCTAGACAGCTTTTCTCTTTGTATTGGTTACCTGGGTTGGGCTGCAGATACTCTGACGTCCTAGCCAACACATCCACAATGGCCTTACTGGTGATATCAGCCTTCTGTAAAACACACAGTGCAGAGAGATAGGATTAACAATTATGGCTGGGTAACACTCAATATACGTACACCTCACACCATCAGGCAACAATCGAAAAGAATTATAATTAGAGGTGTGCAGAAGGACTTGGATCCCATGGCAGCAGGTGGTCAGATTTGAAGCTCAGGACAAAGAAAGGTCATGCTCATTAACACCGAAACGCTTTGGACATGACTGGATGGTTTTTATTGTGGTGTAACACCTTTACTGTGTTCGAATATTCATTTTACATAAATGTTTTATTCTGGTTTGGGTCTCTATGGTTTAAGGCGCTCATTTGTTTCTATTTTGGGAAATGGCACCAGAAAGCAACATGTAAAAATAAAAGCAACATGTTTGTGGTAGGCATGGAACTGGCCAAGCTTTATGCAGGAGTTGGTGGGATTGGTCAAAATGTTTGCAGGACTGGTTGGGATTTGTTACATTTTCTCTGCAGGAGTGGGCCGAACTGGTTAAAAAATTTGTAGAAGTGGTTTATGCTAGGGCAAGGAAGATTGGTCTTAAGCTTCTATAAAAAGGGAAAGAATTGGATCACAATTTCTATAGAAGCAGGAAGCAACGGTCCAACGTTTCACAATGGGGTTATTGATCAAAATTTCTGCAGGAAAGGGAGGCATTGGTCAAACTTTCTGTGGGAGAGTTTGTGGGGACGGTCAACCTTAATGAAAGAGCTGGTGGGATTGGTACCACTATGCAAATGAAGCCCTAAGGAGGTGCACTATGAATCTAGATTTCTTGAGGATGAAAGTATACATATCTTGCCAACATCCAGGATTTGTCAAACTTTCTGCAGGAGAGAGTGCCATTGATCAAACTTTTTCAAAGAGCTGGGGGATTAGTGAAAATTTCTGCACAAAACAGCAGAGTTGGTCGATCTGCTGGAGTAGTCAGACTTTCTTTGCAGTCACTTTCTGGTCAAAGTTGCTGCAGGACAAGACTTTTCACCCTTCCTGCAAGATAAGGTAGCATTGGTCAAACAATTCCTGGGAAAAGTGGAATCGGTCTGGCAAAAGAGGGCAGGATTGGCCAAACTTTCTGCAGCACTTTGTTGCTCTTGTTTGCACATTTGCACGTGCACTTTATGTTGTCTGTAAAATAAAAAAAATAAAAAAAATAAAAAACCCGTAGATAGTCTTCCTTAGCTAGTTAGTTTTTGTTCATTTATGTTGTCAGGTCAATCTGTCATGCACATATTGCATGTAGCACCTTGGTCCTGGAGGAACGTTGTTTCGTTTCACTGTGTACTAACTGTATATGGTTGAAGTGACAATAAAGCCTACTCGAACTTGAACTTGAAGGAAAAGGTAGGATTGATCAAATCTTCAGCAGGAGAAAACAGTACTGGTCAAACGTTCTGCACAAAAAGACAGGATTGGTCAAACTTTCTACAGAAGAAGAGAGGATTGGGCAAACTTTCTTTAGAAAAACACAGGATTGGGCAAAGCTTCTGCTAGAGAAGACAGGATTGGGCAAACCTTCTGCTAGACAAGACAGGAATGGGCAAACCTTCTGCTAGAAAAGACAGGAATGGGCAAACCTTCTGCTAGAGAAGATAGGATTGGGCAAACTTTCTGCTAGACAAGACAGGATTGGGAAAACCTTGTGCAGGAGAAGACATGATTGGTCAAATCATCTGCAGGTTAAGACAAGACTGAGCAACTTTTTGCAGAAGACATGATCAATCTTTTAAAAAAGTGAGATTAAAGTAGGATTAAAAAAATTCTCATGCACACTTTTATTTATAATACTTAATATTACAAAATATGCAAAAATAATATATGCAAAATATGCAACTGAACCATTTAAATTTTTCTATATTGACTGGCATTTGTTTAGATTGTCTATGAATTCTTAGTAAATGAGGGTCTGTTGTTTCCTTTTAAAGTCAGTGAATTTATATGCTGCAGATGCTGATTATATTTGTTAAGAGCCCTTAGGGTTTAGAGCGTCAGATACAGGACACCTATGATTATTTTAAATAGCAGGTATATACAGTTCTGTCTCCTGCTACAGGAGGTTGTGGTTTGCCCCTCACCCTCTCCAGGTCCTTGAAGTCTTCATCCAGCTTAGTGCCTTCTGCGGCTCCTACTTTCTCACTGACCATCTGTAAAAAAACAACAACAAATAAACAAAAAAAACATAAATATATAGTATTCTATACACAAATACATGGGGAGAGAAAAAGGGAGAAACTTATCACGGGCTTGAAGAGATATGCAATGTGGACAAAAAAGTCACTTGTATAGTCATTTAAAATTATCACCTCCCTGGCCTTCATTTTGTTTTATCAAAAAATAAGCAACTTTGAACTGACACTATATTTTTTGTATTTTTCTATACTTTATTTTGATTATACAGCACGACATGAACCAGACACCTTGGTTATGTATCCATACTGCTTCCATGACCTCCTGGAATGCATGAATGCTGAACCCAACATGAGGGGACTTGCCCACTAAGGCAAAGCACAGAAGACAAATCACAAAGAAACCAAATCACCTCCACTGCAGTGATGAATCATGGGCCACAAGCATTTCAACATTAGCTAGGATTGTGATGATATCCCAAAAAAAACAAAGAAGAGTAGTATTACAAGCTCACAATTTCCTTAATTTGATGATGATGATATTGCTAGCTTTTATTCCTTCTCTATGCATGAGAAGGACGATGCATGATGTTTGTGTAATAGAAATCTATTACACTAAATTCCCATTATTTGCTATAAAACAACATATTGGTATTACCAATAAGTGAATGCTAAACAAATTATGTGTAAAACCCCCACAACCCTAACACCTCCCTATCCACTTAATATACCCAACGAGCAAATACAAGGCAGAGTGATTCCTGCTCCCATGCAGCTAAGTGAGGCGCAGCATCTACAAAGGCTTATGTTCAACAATATTATTCAAATTCAGAATCAAAAATCAAAACAGTATTAGATAAGTATTAAATTAGTATTTGAATGGGATTTAATGTGTATGGGCAGCACGGTGGCTTAGTGGTTAGGACGGTCACCTTGCACCTCTGGGGTCGTAATTGGCTTTGCCAAATTGCCTATAGTGTGTAAATGAGCATGTGTGCCTGCGATGGATTGGCACCCTGTCCAAGGTGAATCCCTCTTCATGCCCCAAGACTCCTGGGATAGGCTCCAGGCCCCTGCGACCCTGTATACAGGATAAAGCTGTATAGACAAGGAGTGAGTGGTAAATGATTGAATGAGTATGGAGTTGAGAATGAGGATTGAGAATGGTTGATATGCAGTATATGGATCATATATGAATGATATATATATATATATATATATATATATGTGTGACCTTCCACTGCTGATATTCAAGCCACATGAAACATCCAAGTAACAAAGAAACAATTTCTCATATTTCCTGCCGGCCAACTGTAAAGTCCATGCCACGTTTGCTGCACCGAGAACACACAATGCTTTCTGTGTAGCAAACACGGAAAAGCAAATACTTTCATTGTTGGCTAAGACAACCTGTGTGACCTCTCGCATCTTGGTGTTTTCAGTGTGAAGGTTTAAATTCTATAGTTACAGACCTGTAGGCTGTTTTCCATTTATTCCAATTGCATTCTTTATACATAGGTCTTAAACATGAGTCATCGCTTGCCTTATAATAATTGGGGCCCTTTCAGTGCTGCTAAAGTGGTCAATCATCTGCTGTCACATGCGTCAGAGTGTTCTTTAACGTAAAAACCTTGCACGGCAGCTTTTTTCAAAATGCACACATAATTAGAGATAGGTGGGGGAAAAAAAACCACAACAAACTCTATTTCTTTGTGTGGTGAGACACAATCTGCCTTTTCTTTGTCTCCAACCAAGCAAATTAGTGTCAAAATCCACTTACTACATAAACTTGCACCAGTCTTAAAACACTGTGAGCACAAATTAATTTTGAAAATCATGCGCGTTAGGAGCTCTGAGCGCCTGAGTTAAAAACCGCGCACGCCCATGTGCTTGTAGCCACTCGGCCTGCGCGTTCACTTTGAGTTTTGGGACATTTGTGGAGGTAAAACACTGCAGTTTCTTTATAATCCTACAGGTAGTACACTCAGCAATTCCCAGCCTGGCATCACGTGTGGTAGGAGTGGATTATTTGCCAAATTTGCTTAGAAATAATTATGGTGGATGACCGAGATACATGGTGTTAAATAAAAATGTAGCTTTTTGCTCAATTTAAATTAAACTCTTGCATTTGGAGTTAGTTCGTATTGTTCAAATGCTGTGCTTGCTTTTTAAGCGAGAAAATTATTGTTATAAGAAACAGGGTGCATGTAATTACTCGTTCAATTCAGTTGTGAAGCTGTTGAATAAAGCTAAGGAATAAAACTTATAAGTTATGACTTCAATGTTTTTAAAGGTTCAAGGTATTTAAATTGTAACAATATGAGGAAAAAATGTCATATAAAATCTGTATTTTTATAAAATCGTGAAACACTCACTCAGATTTGAGAACGCCAATTAGCCTAATCTGCATGCATTTGGACTGTGGGAGGAACCGGAGGAAACCTACCAAGCACAGGTAGAACATGCAAACTCCATGCCCATGGAGGTGGGAATCGAACCCAGACCCTTTGGGTGCAAGGTAACAGTGCTAACCACTAAACCACCAATTGTGATACAGAATCTACATAAGGTGGGCGTGGCTATATACGTCACCCAACAGAGCCAATCAATTCAGCGCTATTCCCTCGAGGTGGGCGGGGCTATACACGTCACTCAGCAGAGCCAATCAGCGCGATAGTTTAACGTGTATACTGTACACAGACTATGTGGAAGACACAGAAACGATGGAGATGCACCTTCCACAATTATCACCAAGCAAAAACAAAAGCGCGACACAGCATGGCTTACTCCCCAAAAAATTTGGGAATGTTGAATGTTGGCACTATGACTGTGAGAGAGATAGCGGATTTGATGTGAAAGGCAAGTGAAAGGCAAGCGAGACTAAGAACACTGGAGGTTGGTTCAAACTGCTTTACTATGATGGAGATAATAAAAGAGATGGTGTAGGTCTAATACTGAGGGAAGAGCATGCAGTGTGCAGTGGAAGTGAGGAGAGTGTCTGATAGATTGATGAGTGTAAAAGTGGAAGTGGAAGGGGTAATAATAAATGTCATCAGTGCATACGCTCCACAGGTGGGATGTGATGTGAAGGAGAAAGAAGATTTCTGGAGCGAGTTAGACAAAGTGGTAGTTAGTGTCCCCACAGGAAAGAAGATTGGCGATTGGAGCTGACCTTAATAGGCATGTTGGAGAAATTAACAAAGGTGATGAGAAGGTGATGGATAGGTACGGGGTCCAGGAGAGGACTGTGGAAAGACTGATTATTGTAGGTTTTGCATAAAGGATGGAAATGGCAGTGGTGAATACATATTTTAAGAAGATACAGGGTGACATACAGTATAAGAATGGTGGAAGGTGTTGGACGTGCAGGAGATGCAATATGAAGGAGACTGTAAGGTGGTTGCAGGGAATAGTGTAGCTAGCCAACACCGTATGGTGGTCTTTGGGATGACTTTGGAAGGTACAGAAGAAGAAATGAGAGTGAACCCAGGATTAGATGGTCGACACAGCATGGCTTAAACCAACAAAAAAAAATTGGACGTACACTATAAAAACAGAACGTTGCACCATAAATGTAATCAATGTTGAGTAAAAGAGAAGTTATGAGCAGTTATGTCACATGCTGATCAGTTTATTTTTAGCTTTGACCTTTTAACTACACTACCGTTCAAAAGTTTTAGAACACTTGCAAATTTCTTTTGTTTTTGTTTAGTGATATATTTTCTACATTGTACAACAATACTGGGGATTTCAAAACTATAAAATAACACATATGGGATTAGGTAATTACGTAACAACAACAAAAACA
>JAOVVA010000024.1:7680159-7691939 GCA_028565275.1 Leiocassis micropogon
TTATTATTATTATTATTATTATTATTATACATTTTATTTATAATGCACTTTATATTTGAAGCAAATCTCAAAGTGCTACAAAATAATTACTAATTAATTAAAACTTCCTTAGTTATGTAAAAATGGTGGCTACGCTACCTACTGCTATATCACATTGACACGTTTCTTTCGGGTGAGCCTGTGCGACAATGGCACAAATTATTGGCTCCGATCATCATTGCTTTGCAGCTACATTATT
Source organism: Leiocassis micropogon (assembly GCA_028565275.1). NCBI lineage: Eukaryota > Metazoa > Chordata > Actinopteri > Siluriformes > Bagridae > Leiocassis > Leiocassis micropogon. Next base: position 7,680,398 of record JAOVVA010000024.1, read on the forward strand.
ATTTGGTCCCCCTTATGATGTCATCAGTTATCACCTAAATGAAGATGGGTTCCCTGTTGAGTCTGGTTCCCCTCAAAGTTTCTTCCTACTGCCAATCTCAGGGAGTTTTGGATTCATGGGAGTTTTGGAGTTTTCAGGGAGATTAGATTGTCATCGACAATCTAATCATTTTGATTCATACACATTTTTCACATTTTCTACACATTTCCATAATTTTCTTTTGATTCTGCATAGCTGCTTTGTGACAATGACCATTGTTAAAATGGCTGTACAAATAAAATTAAAGAAAAGAAAGATAAATCTGCCATCAACAGGCCATCCTCTAGACATGTTAGATACATTGAAAGTGTTTCAGGGTTTCGATTTCCTCAGAAGTTCAGGAAAACTACACACTCTGCACAGACTGGAGCTCTTTGCCACTGATCACTATATGGTTAAGATTTCCTTATCAACTTCATACTGTTTCGATGGCTTATCTTGAATTTAAACCCTGTTTCAATGTAGCAGCTTGACCAGCTCGACCTGCGTGTTGGCTTCTGGACAGAGCAGCCTGGATCCCCATCAAAGGGTTAAAAGTTACAGGCTGGATCTTCGTCAATAGCCTGAGGTTACGCGCGTTTAGTAAATGACCTGATCTCGATAAAAATGAACATGACATGCTGAATGTCTATATTTATAACTAGATCCTGTATCGTGAAGCACAAAACCTGGATCTAAAGTGGTTTTTCAAGAAATAAGGGTTCATTTAACACCAGTGTACTCCAACTCCAAAGACTGGGCACAAGAGGAAAAAGTTTCAAAGTTTCAAAGTAACCTGACTCACCTGACTCGCTTTATAAAACTGCTTCTTCAACCCTGCGACAGACATCTTCGCATCGATTTGTTCCACTCAATATACTCCCGGAAAATGTGAAATCCTTTCCTCTCGATTTGGTTGTTCCAAACTTTGACAACAATCCTCCCAGCACCACCACCTACACAGAACCTATAGAGCACCTAAATCTTTTTCCCCCATCCGTATTCAGAAAGTCACACCTACTAAGTCAGGATTGGATACGTTTTCTACTGACAAACAAAGTCACCTATTAAAGACGGACAAACCGAGCAAAAGTTAAAAAGCCAACCAATCACAGAGCAGAAGGCGGGATTTCTTGTTAAAACCCAGGATGTGCAAAACGTCGCGGCACTTCCGGACTGCGGAATTTTGATTTAGCTTTTTGAAACAATGACCTGATTACCAAAAATTTGACTTATTTCTGCAAGAACAATTCCACCATACTTTACACCTTTCTTAAGTATACTTCCGTGAAATGTAATTTTGTTGACGTTTAATGAATTTTTTGAAATGTTTATGATTTTACAGTCATCCTAATAAGACTTAACTTTAAATATCGGTTCCCTTATGCTTTAAAAGCACTAAAAAAAATTTCCGCGCAATGTAGTGCACAATATGTACAGTAGGAGACTCATGTGGCGCAAGTAAGGTAACATAAGTAACTTCCGGAAAGTTTTAGGCGACCACGTAGAAACCACGCCCCATCTCCTCAGCTAGTTCTTGTGCTTCTTAAAACCTAGGATTTTGAACATACATTTGAAAAAGGAAGCGTGGCTTACATCTTGCAAATATCATATTCTCAATAATGTTAAAGATGTTCACCCTAAGTTATTACACTATATGTATTTACTAGGGATGGAATTACCAATCACCACATGATATTATACCTCAGGACCAATTCGATTAAAATTGCCTTTCTCTAAGTATCACGATTGTATAATTATCTCGATTCGATATTACATTTTACAACTAACTTTAAATACAAGAGTTTACGATTTAACTGAGCAGCACATTCAGTATGTCTTTTATCTGCCATAATTATTATTTCTAAATGATAATTCACTCCTACAGTACCACACAAGATGGAAATGTGTAAATAACAGTGTACCATCTGTAGGAATATAAAGTAATGGCAAAGTACTACCACCTCCAAAGTCTCAAAAACGCAAAACTGCGAGCACGCGTGGCTTCTAACGCACACATTTTTCGACCAATTAGCGCTCACTGTGTTGTGAGACTGGTGTAAGAGTGTAACAAGTGGGTTTAAGACTTATTCGCTCACAAGTTTTGAAAAAAAAGGGAGATCAGAGGCTTTTATTGCACACGATTTTTAAAAATGTAACGCGATAAAAATGTGTTTCTGTTGCGCAGCTCAGAGGCTTCTGTGCTTGGTACAGAATTGTCTATATCTGAGGCTGATCGGCTGATCACCGGTCACGGCCAATAAAACTGAAAACTACCCCATTCTGGTCCCTGGCCAATCGACTAGTTCATCTCTATTATAAATGTAAATATAGTTTTTAAAAAATCTATTTTGGAGTCAGAGACAACAAAAAAAATAATTTTTGTTCTTTACTTGTAGAGTAAAGAATATGCCTATCTTTTTCTGCCATGGTTAAAGATTATTTGAATATGCTGTCAAATTTTATATTTTAAAGATGACATTAGCTTTTCTCCGGGTACTCCCAAATTGCCCGTATTGTGTGAATGAGTGTGTGTGTGTGCCCTGGGATAGGCTCCAGGTTCCTCGTGACCCTGAATAGAGGATAAAGCGATATAGAAGATGAGTGAGTGAGATCACATTGTCCATCCAAAAATGTAAATTCTCTAAATCAGATCCCAAACTATTGCCTTCTTTGTGTAAAGTACAAAATCCCCTGAAGTTTTTAAAACTTGTAGAAACCACAAATCACCCCTGCAACTATCTCGACATTCAGAATTAATCATTGAATTTTTTTTTTCTTGTTATTCTTGTTAATTAAAAAAGCAGGATTTTGTCTATTATAACATAATACTGTGAATAATCCTGGGGTACTTGCAAAGAAATGCTGTAAAGCCAAATTTGCTTTCAGAAATAATTAAATTAAACCATTCTAAATGAAAAACTACCATGAAGAGGATTAAAAAGTAATACATTACACAAAGTCAACATTGGGTGTGGGATCCCTTTGCTTTTTAAAAACAAACATCAGTAATACCAGGTACAATTTGTGCATCTTTTATGAACTGAAAACATTTCAATAGTACAAAAAAAAAACACTATTACATTCTTTAAAGCACATTTTTAACCTGGTGTTACAGTGAGATGAATTATGAGAAAATCTAACATTTTGCCAAAGTAAACGGAAATAAAAATAAAATAAAATACATTTTAGACATTTCCTATAGTGTGTAAATGGACCATAAAACAAACAAGACAGGTGGTGGACACGCAGTAAGAAATGGACAAAACATTCATGGTCTAGCCGAACTTGCTCACATAAAAACAAGATACATTAATGAATAAGACAATTTTTTATTTTTATTATTAGTTCATGGACTATACCTAATAAAATTTAGACTTAAAAATCATATAGTTCAACATTTGAAGAAAGAGGAAAGGTCTTTGACATTTTGTGCTTGACATTCACAAAAATATATACTGTATAATATATATATATATATATAGCTACAGGACACAGTGATTGAGGATACGGGTCTCTTGTTCGGTGCAAAACGTGGGGTGCCTTTATATGTGTGCGTGTGTATCTGTATGTGTGTGTGTTTAGTGTCTGGTTGGCAAAGCTAGGAGACTGGTCGAACAAAGATCAGCTAGCTCCCTGAGTGATTTCTATAAAATGGTCGTTTTTGTAAAAAAATTGGACGGAAAACAAAAGATTTTTCCCCCCTCTTACAACCAATAACCAGAGCAAACTACACACACTGAGAGAGGTTAGTCTGCTTGTGATGTGCATGTAACTTCAAAATTGCATGAACCCAAAACCATAAGAATTCTACATCATTCTCCAAATAGCTTAAAGCTACCAATACTGTGTACGAATACCTCCCACTAGTGCTAATGACGTACCCATTTCTCAGTAGGTAAATACTTGTTGAATGCTTCAGGCTGTTCAGAATTTCAGATTGCGTTCGATGCCAAACCGAAATTCTAAGGGGTGGAGCAGATCCAACTCCTCCTATTAGCCTAACCTTAACTCCTAACCCATAAGATGCTGTACAACACAGATCAAATATCACACTTAGCCAGAATGGAACACTCGATTTGACTTAACCACTTGGCATTTTGATTTTGAACTCCACCCAAGACGGATCATCAAGTCCTCCTAGACTTCTCCTCCTAGAATTCATCAAGGCCTGCTTGCAAATTACAGTGGAAGTCTGAACAGTAGTAGAAAGATGTGTGAGAATTATACAAGTGTATCTGAGTGTATCTCAGCCCACCTACACTTAACTCAACCCTTAACTCAGGGGAATGCTAATCGTTCTGCTTTCCTTTCAGCATGCCGAAGTGTAAAAGCAGGAAGAGAGGTGTGATGAAACAGGAAGTGGGACACTGAAACAGATAAAAGATTGAACAGCCACAATTTACAAAATAATACACCTGAACCTGTATGCAATGCTCATGTGTATGTTTGTGTGTGTGTGTGTAAGGTGTCATATACTGATTATCTCTTTTTTTTTTTTTTTTAAGAACAACTTAGCTCTTAAAACAACTCGAACAACATAGAAGTCATTTAGATGCTTGTTAGTCCATCAGACATGAGAAAGCATTCTTGAATGTCATGCAGGTCCCTGAACACGTTTTTTTTTTTGTTCCACCACGAAGCTAAAAAAAACAACAAAATCTTCTGGAGCGTTGTCATTTGGGCTCGTAATGAGTATCCTTTCTGTCGAGTATTACAGAGCACCCGGTGCCCCAAATACTCCAAAAGAAGTGGAATGTCTGGTTACAGCTGTAATGTTTTTTAAAGAGAAAGTTCCTTGTTTGCACCGTCGACTTCCTGTGTCCAATTCATTGATCCTGACCGAATAGGAGTTCCCAAGTCCAAGCTCCACTCATTCCTTTAAACCCTGTTCACTCTTCCTCTTCCTCCTGCTTCTACTCTCCCTCTCTGTGTTTCTCTCTTCATACATACTGTATGTGTGTATTTATATGCAACCTTCATCAAAATATCTATAATGCAATGAATAAATTAAAATTAATACAATTCTTATACCTTCTATAAGTGGCGATTACAAGGACAGATGCACTGGGACTGAGGTTTCTCATTGTGTTTTAAATAATAACAACTAAAGTAGCTTAAAAGCAGCACCAAATACTGTCTAAACACTCATGCCTGAGGAATTGCAAGCTTGTACACGCCTTCTTTTGCCCGATGTGTTACTGTGTGACACATTTTTATTGCACAATATAAACCATGGTAGCTAGTAGGGTTGGGCGGTAGGACGTATAGAGCATATCCTATTGACGACAAGAGATATGAAATTTATAAGTGCTAGCTAGGGGTTGTAATGATGCATGAAATTTAACTTGTATATCACAAGAGATGGTGGTGCCAGGACACTTTCACTACAGCAACTGCATGAATATGTGCCTTAGGTTTGTCTTTTTATCGGATTAAAACATATTCTATAATCTCTATTTGCGAGATTTGTTTGGATTCGCAGCAGCATATAGCAAAATCATATGATCATATCGCCCAGCCCTACTAGCAGATTAACGACTTGATTATGGAGGTTGGTCCTTTTCTACTACCCAACATCTGGGCACTGACTGGTTTCAATAAGTTTCTCGATTGTCACACGGAACCGATGTGGGTTTATACAGATCAAGTCATGTACTTTATGTACATTCGGTCGAATAGCAAGTGCTGTTATGAGGGACGTACATTCATAATTATTTCCACTAAGCTTAAAGGTGTTTTTTTTTTTTCAGATAAAAACCACTGCACTTGAACTGAATAAACACAATTTTTCTGGTAGAAGTGCATTCAGAAAAGGGCCAGAACAAAATCTGTACTGGCAGAGGATCCCTGAGGACAGGATTATGAACCTCTACCTGAATAGATATTCCTAAATAATAGGAAAAAAGTGCTTTTAGGTGTTAAAACTGGTGTGTCACAGGAGTGTGTGATGCGTTAGTCGTGTGTGTGGTGCTCTTCCTACACATACGTGACAAAAACGCCTGATTGTCTGGGCTTTTAAGAGGTTTTTACAGGTTTCGATTCCTTTTTTTTGTTTGTTTGTTTGTTTGTTTTTTACACTGAAAGGTTTTCACCCCTGAGGCCTCTACTATTCTTTATATTCCTCGGTTTTTGACATCCTCTCTTTCACACATCCTCTCTCAGTACCAGTAAATCCGATTCTCTTCCTATTCTGCCACATCCACCCCCACACACACACACACCCTTCTCGCCTTTCCTCTAACTGTCAGTGGAGTCAGGGAAGTTGATCTCGCTGCCAAACACTTCCCTGTAGAGAGGAGGGAAGCTGTAGGCCGTTTCAGGGTGAACCAGACGGAAAAACTCCAGCTTGTCGATGTGAAGGTTACAGATCGACTTCATCTGTGGCAACTTGGACACCATCTATGAGGGGGAAAAAAGAAATCACAGAATTAGAAAATTCTACAGTTCTGTTGGATTAACGTGGTCCCATGGGGATTATGTCCATCAGGAGGTGCTAGTAAGAACAACAACTTAGTCAACATTTAGCCTCTTTAAATGAGTTGCGATTGTCACATTTTTCAGATTAGGTCTCAGACTTTCCAACATCCACAACATACTGCAATCTAATCGAAATCAAGTTCTAACTCCAGTTCTCTGGCCCCTCCATGATCACAGGTACTACTAGAAGTGCTAGAACATTCTTAACTATAACCTGCTTAGCAAATAGGTTGCATAACATTTCTAGCACAAAACAAACAGCATCAACAGCTTTACAGTCTACAAACACAGTAAAGATATCAAGTAGTAATAAACAGTTCTTCCGCCGCTATCATAAAAGTTAATAATTAGCAACATGAATTATGATTAACCCCAAACTCCCTAACAGCACAAATCTCATTTTAATGCTTAAAAAATGTAACTCAGGAAGTCAAAGAAATGAAGAAACTCAATTGAAGAAATAGCTGCTGCCGTTTTCTGTTGAACAAGCTGTACATTGTAAATAAGATGCAACAAATTCTTGTGCTTGGTTTCTAAAAGGTTTTCACCATTTCACCAAGGATGCAAGATTTGCATTTCCTGTCATTTTAGAATTTCCAATAATGATCAGTATGAATTTACATACTGTACAGATATAGTACAGTGGTACCTCGGCATACGAATATAATCTGTTCCGGACGTGAAGGTGAAATTTTGTATTGCGAAATGCATTTTCCCTTAGGAAATCATGTAAATGCAGATATTCTATTTCAGCCACCGTAAGATATTACCAATATTACCAATTTCCAACACTATAATCATATTTTTACATAGAAAGAACAATCAGCATTTAGAAAAGACATGTAAATTAAGTAAAATCTAAAATAAATAGACATTAAACCTTACTTAACCTTAAGTTATGATTTCTCTTATATCCTCATATCACCAACACGGTTTCGCGCGGTGGCCGTAAGTACGGTTCATCATGATTCACCGCGAGTTTTGGCGCTGTGATTATGTTTCCATATTTCGCGCGAAAAATTAAACGTTAAATTTTTTGCCAGTCCTTGCGGAAGCTCGCGCGCCTTGCAGAACTTTGCGGGACTCAGCGGGCAATTGCAGCGGCTCACGGTGCCTAACACCGCATTTCACCGCGAGTCAAACCGCATAGGTGAGATACGGGTATTAGTAATGGCTGCTTTAAAATTAATCATGAATCAAGTTTGCTACCAAATTAGCAATTGCTCTTTTTATTTTATTTGCTAGGGGGAAAAAAAACTACAGGTACTTCTAAAAAGAAAAAAAGATGCAAAATCAAGATGCAATTTTAGAAACTGTCCAGCAATGACTCTTCATTTTACTACATCCTGTTTATATAGAAAGAATGTCTGGTTTATATAGAACACCATGTCTGGTAATCTCCTTCACCTTGTCGAGTTTCTCTTGACCGCCTCCTCCCCTGTGCAGACTGTGCTGCAGTGCCAAATAAACCTTCTCCTGCAGCTTTTGCACCTGCTGACTCTCGGTTAACCATGGGCGATCTAGGAGAGGGAAAGAGCAAATGAGGAGAGAGAACAAGTTAAAAGGAATGAAGGTGAAAAAAATCATGATGTATGCGTATTTGCAATTGGTAGGTTTAAGACATTATAACCTGTACCTGTATTTGGTATTAAACCAGATATGGCTGCAATGCCAACCATATTTCTTTTTAAATATGAACCATTTCATTATGCAAATAATAATTACTGGTGGGAATCTCTGTAATGGCGACTAAGCATGGTGTGTGAATTTTGGCTATGACAGTTCCTCCTCTCATCGTCAATCATCAAGTTCCTTATTGGTTTCAAATATGAATGTGTGCTAGATGTTTGAATTTCTTTAATTTAGTACAAATTTAGCAGGTTCTATTAACGGAAGAAAAATAAATAAATAAAAACTAATAGGCTTATAAAAAAAATAAAAATAAATCACAACCCTAACAAAATAAATTGTGTATCACATGATGAGCTTGGCAACGCCACCCATGCCCTAGGTCCTCCAATCACAACCAAATGCGCTGTAAAACCTTTTAAAAAATTCTCTTAATTTATATTTGTATGCATTTAAAAAACATTATATGTTCTTATCATGCACTCTTATTCTGTTACATTCCTAATACTTGTGTGTAGCTTACCAGGCGATAATAAGATGGCGGCACTGAACAGGGCCATCTCCTCCTCACTCAGCTGCAGGCGACACACACTTTTGGCCAACTCAAAGATGGCATTTACCAGGTCATCACAGCCTAGACATACACACACACACACACACAAATATCTTAAAGTCTAGGCCACCCATCACAGAGAACTACAACTGATTCATTCGTGATACGCATTTATTCTTTGCTCAAAATCAGAAGATATCCCTCACTCTTAAAAATCTATTTATGAAGGAATTTGACAGCCTTTTCTACATTGGTATCTTTACACTGTTCATTAAACTTACATAATTCAAAAGGTGTACATTTCTATGTGACTGAATTTATGCACAATAACACAACTTGTTTTTTGGACCTCAAACATTGTGTGTTATATACAGTACAGTATGTAGACACTTACCTAGTGCTTTAAAGAGCTGAGGGCTGGCAAACTTGCCGTTGAACAACATTGTGTTATTGGTTGAGTTGTATGCGCGGCACATGCGGATCAGCAGGACCTCTAAGCAGCCTGCAAGTGTCGACATAGAGACAGAGAGCCAAAGAGATAGAGAGAAGGAAAGAGGGGAAAGGAGGAAACATGCTCCACCATGCCAAAAGAGCATGCAAATCAAAAAATAACAAAGAAAGATATGTTTTTCCCAGATAAGGAGGTTTAAAGTTTAAAGGAATGTTAAATATGCAAAGAGAAAAAAAATGGAGTATCAATATCAAAGCGTAATTATATCAAAATGTCATTTTCCCGCCCAGAATTGAATGTCAATATCAATTTAAATTGCATAGAGAAAAAGAAAGTTGGAGACAAAAAGACAAGAAGGGAGAAAGGTTAGCAAAGAAATCTTATGTTTTAAGGGTTGTAAACAATAAGACACATAGAGATCCATATTTCATGGCTGTCTTTTGCTTTCATGTATACATGACTTGGTGTACTTCATGTATGTCATTAAGTACATTTACTCTGCATGTCCAAAAAAAGTTGCCGTTTCAATAGGGTAAAATGTCCAAGAACATTAAAATAGCTGGAATTTGGTCAAGAAGTGTTCAGTGAATTATTATATCCTGGATGAATTAGTGGCAAACCATCAACCTTGCATTGCTCTGTCAGGATAAGAAGGGAAGCGCATTAAGCGACACACCCATCAGTGTCAGTCGGTCTGTCTGTCTGTCTGTCTATCAGTACAGAATGTAACTGATCGAGTGATTGCCCAGGCAGTGTACGTATATTAACGTCTACAAGGACCTTTTTGACAGAGATGCCACATGATCAGTTTTAAAAAATAATGTAGTTATACATTTATGGAACTAACATTCATGGAATCTTTAGTGGCAGTGCTTTGTAATGATTAGAGCTAAGCCTTTTAGCTCTGAGACACAGGAAGGTTTTAGGACAAAATCCTTTAATATTTGCAGTTCCTCTATTCTTCAAATTAGCTGTGATTTTTTTGTTAGCTTTTTTTGTCTTATTAATGTCATTGGAGATACAACAAGAGGTTAATGTTACTATAATGTGAGCAATAACGAAAGCTAACTGTAAGCTCTACGGCAATAAACGCAACTAAAAGTGGGTAAATAGTATGTCTTACTGTTTAATAAATAAATGAATAATTGTGTTGACATTGGCAAAGGACTGATATAAAAAGGATTAAAACACTTTGTGACATGCTGTCAACATAACATCACCTCACACGTGCCGCATTTATTCGTCAGTTAGCCGGACCACTTACACTTAAAGTGTTTCTTAATCATGTTAATAAGCCTTAATCATGTTAATAAGTTTGAGCAAAATGCTGTATTCTGATTATCAGAAAGCTGAGTGATGTGGAATCTGGAGTATGTCAACTGTATATGCATGCAATCTAAATTCTGGTCAGTGTGCCCTGTTCTATAGCACTGACCTGCTTTAAGGAGGATAATCTGGTCATTCTGGCAGAGGTCCATGAAGCCACTGACGCGCTTGGCAAACTCCACTACATACTGGATGGCGTTGGTGATGTGCACGGCACACTGCTGCCACATCCACTCGGCAGACTGCACACGACATGATCAATGTGTTAATCAGACAATCAATGCTGGGTTAGTTCATGAATGTGCGCTTCAAAAATCAAACGTGAATACGTCAGGGAAAGAATCCTTTTGTCAATGCTAAGCCAGTGATGCATGTAATGCTTGTCTATTGATCAGGAAAATCGAATTATTATGTATGAAGCCTAAATACAGACTTATCTCTATTCAGCCTGCACAGGCATATATTTATCTATTTAAATATCCATCCAAACAGGCATGCAAACAAACACTCATCTATCCCTCCAGTTCTGCCAACTCTTTGAAGGGAGAAATAGCTAATGCATCTTCAGAAAGTAACTAGAAGCCTCTAGATGACAACACAGACTAATTTGCATATCAAAAAGCATTCACCAAAATATAATAACACTAGAATAAAACGCATTTACAAAAATTTAAGCATGTGTATTTGTATAAAATGAACTGAAATGCAGACAAACAAATATTAACAGTGAAAGGGAGTCGAGAGTTTAAAACCAAGAGAAAGATGGAAAAAACAATGGTGATCACTGAATGCTTTTTGGGAAAAACAGTGATCAGCAACTGCTCAAATGGGAATAGGGGAAAGCCGCAACTGGTCATTGGGAAGAACGGTAATCAGTGACAGGTTATTGGGAAGAATCAGTGACTGATCCTTGGGGAGAACATGGTTGTTGGGAAGAACAGTAATCAGTGACTGATCATTGGGAAAATCAGTAATCGATGACTCGTCAGTGGAAAGAATAGTAATTGTGTGACTGGTCAGTGCAAAGAACAGTAATAAGTGATTGGGAATTGGGAAGAACAGTAATTAGTGACTGGTCATTGGGA
>JAOVVA010000024.1:7698363-7718073 GCA_028565275.1 Leiocassis micropogon
CGAGGGATTTCATCACGACATACATTGCAAACGGCTAACTTTACGTCTTTATCGGACACTTTGAAAAACTTCCAGACTGGAGAACTCATGTTGCCACTGGTAAGCTCCGCTCTGCTGTTGTTTACCTGTGCGCCGTGTATGCACGTGTGAAAAAGTCGCGCAAGTAATTTCCGTCAAGTGATCGGCTTTTTTGATCGACGCTTTCGGGGTTCGCCGATCAACCTATTTTTAGCCAATATCGGCCGATCATGATCGGTGGCCGATCAATCGGAGCATCACTAATTCACCCAAAAGACAATTATCCAGATAAGCGATGTTCTTGATTAAAATGGTGTCTCCACTGATGTCTTCAAAATAAAACATTTGTGTATTTACAGGGTATTTATTGTAACGATGTTGTTAATAATAATTAAAAAAAACTGTCACACAGTGGGGCTGAGTTTAATTCTGCCTCTTGCTTAAGTCGATATTTTACAAGGATAACGGGCCAAGGTCAGAATCATAAATGGCTCAGACAAACCAGAAACTGTTAGTTGCTTATGCCAGGGCAATTAAATGAGTCATGGGTACTGTTCCAGGTTTAGTAATAGAGGTATAAAGATATCAATGAAAATCAATTGTCACATACCATTTTAACCATTTAATTCCAGAAATAAAGATTAGGATAAACATAGCAAGTAAGCCAGAAATGACCTGTTTCAATTGCTGTGTTTATCATAATCATAATTTCTGGAATAAAATGGTTAAAATTAGCTAACAGATTAGCTAACAATGTTGTTTATAAAAGCTAAGTAAAAAAAACTATTGCACTTTATTAACATGTAGCTACTGTTTTTACTTTAACATTGACATTGCATACATTTTAATTAATCACGCTCAATAATAATAGGAAATATTTTGGTACTTTAATGTGAATTTCGTTTGAGAAATAAAGTAATAATAGCAAGGACAACATGCTAACATTAACACTAATGTTAATCATTTACGAGTTAATCACTGACGCTAAACACTTTACAAATGGAAATTCTGAAGCTTTAATTAATTTATGCATTTATTAAAGTCATACTGTTGTCCTGTCATGAGCTAAGATTGGTTATTCATAAATAACACTGCAGTTATCATGACTCTAGTTGTATATTAGCTTGTAATGTCTTTGCTTGACTCCAAATGCCGCGTTGGTGAGCGGTCGCTAGACATTCAATCGAGTGTTTCAAAACACTCACCTATATCAAGCAGGAAGCAGTCATCGGATAGCGCCCCCAGCAGCGCGTGCGTGAGCAGGCTGGGCTCAGGAAGCAGCTGGTACTCGTGCTTCACCCGACCTGCTTCCACTATATCCAGCATGCTAGGTTCTGGAGAGCTTTGATTGGATGAGCTGCTGCTCACTGCACTTCCTGTTCCAATACTAGCCCCGCCTTCGAGCAGCTCGAGGGCACAGTACTCAGCTGCCTCCCCTGGTGTAAGTGGCAGGTCGAACAGCAGGCCGTCGGGCAGTGTGGTGATGTCGTCCAGATCACTTAGGGTGGTGTTGGAGCCTGTGCTGCCGTACGAGCGGCTGTGTACACCTTCCTCGCCTGTCTCCTCGGGCTCCTGCGTCAGCTGCTGGTGCCGCTGCACCTCCGCGTACAGGCTGTCACGCTGCTTTTTAGACATGCGCCCAAACTTTACCGCTGTGGGACAACGTAGGTGATTTTTAACATGTTGATTTTAAACAGAGAGAGTGAACTCTTTGCTTTTAGTTCAGTCAAATCATGTCCTTGGATTTCTAATCAGTAAGCAACAACATAATGGAGTCATTCGTGTATCCATCACATGGACAGGGGTTATAGGATTAAAACAAAAATTAATTTTGCTTGGGAATGCTACAGATGTTAAACATCCTAATGATTTACAGCTGCCGGTTTTTAGCTAGCAAACAACAAGTCCAATTGTATTTACATGGCAGAACTATGTGGTTGATATCTTACCATCTCGGCTCATGCCAAGTGCCAAGCACTTCTGGAGACGACAGTGCTGGCAGCGGTTCCTGTTGGTTCGGTCGATCAGGCAGTTCCTCTGCCGTGAACATGAGTACATAGCGTTGTTCTGTTGGCTGCGTCGGAAAAATCCCTGTAAAATGATTTAAAAAAACTATAAAACTATGCAAGTATGAAAGATGTTGCTTGGTTGTAGGTCAACAGACTAAAATCGCTTAGGACGATTCTTAAGAAATTGTTGTAGAATATGGCTTAGCGTCAGTGCAGTGTAGCATGTATCTGGCCTTGTAGAAGGTTCTGTTCAGTAGGTTGCAAATTCATGAAAATAATACGATATGACTCAAAGGAAGTGGAAAATAAGATGGAACCAGTATCTACCTTGCAGCCTTCACAGGTGATGACACCATAATGGATCCCAGAAGACTTATCACCACAGATCTTACATGGAATCACCTCTATTTGAGCTGCGGAAATATAATGAATAGACACAGAATGAGATCATAGTCATTAGGAAACCACCCACACACATATTACATGCTATAGAAAACCAAACCAGTGCTGTTGATGATTCCACTGAATGGTACAAAATAATGGCTTCTTCATAATGACCTTCACTAACACTGCCGTTGGCGATGTCTTTCCACAAAAAAAAGGTAAGAAAACATAAAAAAAAAGAAAGAACATGAACTAGTGATGCCTTAAAAATGAGACACAACATTTTTAAAAGATGCTACAATTGAAAAAGACCTGTAGTACCAAAGTACCACGGTGAACAGCGCCATTGTTGGTCACATGTTTCTGACAGTAACCTTAGAATGAATAATATTTAGGAGTAAAACGCATAAAAAGCAGAGTGACTCAGCAAAAGGTTAGATGTTTAACAGCAGCTCATTAACACGACGGCTTTTGTGATAGAGCACTTAGAAGCATGTTGAAATATGAACAGATGGGCTGTGCATTTCATTAATTATATGGAAAAGAATGGGGAAAAAAGAAAAGAAATAAATGTAAAGGGTTTAAATAAATCTTTCTTACTACCATTCTCCAAGTCTAAAACAGTTTTCTTTCCATATCACACAGCTCCTGTTAAAATGACTGCTATAGCTTTTGTTCGGTTATCTTTAACCAAATGTACAATGTCGCATCTCTAAGACCATTACAAGCATTCATAAGAGAGGTGGGTAGAATAAACCTTAGATATCCAGCATAAATACTGGAACCATTGTCAAACCAATGCCATTTCCTCTACTTATTCATAATTCAAGCCCTTATTTCAATTGTACATGTAGAAGATGCCGCACTTACACAATTATTCACACACTACGGGCAATGATGTGAACGCCAATTAGCCTAATCTGCAGGTCTTTGGACTGTGGAATGAAGTACCCGGAGTACCACAAGGAAACACACCATGCAAACCCCATGCACACAGAGAGGGGGGAATCGAACCCGGACCCTGGAGGTACAAGGCGACAGTGCTAACCACTACACCACCATGCCACTTGCACAATTAATTTGTTCTGAAATATCATATTGTTTTATATATGTCACCTAAAAAGTAAAAAAGGTTCACAGTTTACCATCTCGTGTAAAGTCTCCGCCAGCACAAGTCTTTCAGTTGGATTAAGGTCAGGACTCTGTCATGGCCAATTCATGTGTGAAAATGATTCCTAATGCTCCCAGAGCAAGTCTTTTACACTTTGAGCCTATTCAATATTTGCATTGTTGCTGTGGAACATGGCTGTGCTGTCAGGGAATAATAATAATTATTTTAAAAAAAACGATAACCTGGTCATTCAGTACATTTAGGTCATCAGTTGACTTTATTTTATTGCCACATAATGCTGCTGAAGGGACCGACTCAACTCCAATTCCAGAGGCTTGTACCATGGGCATGATAGGTGCATCGCAGCATGCGTTACCTTTCCTAGCCAGACGTGCCCCCTGCACAAATAAATGTGCTCTCATCAGATACACATGACCCTTTTCATTGCTACAAAGTCAAATTTTTATGCTCCCTAGCAAACTAAAGCACATCTCCTAAAATGCCTCGCTAACAAGTAGTTTTCTTATAATCACACACTGCTCTGTCCCAATCCTATAAGTATAATTCATAATTAATGAATAATGAATTTTATTTTATGTCTAATTTTGAATGCACCAGAAAAAACATCTACAGAATACCTCTTTATGTTCAGCTCTTTATAAAGCATATTGCAGTGAATGAGTGGTTACGTTGACTTTGCCAATATGGCTTTCTCTGGGTATAGGCCTATTTTACAGATTGTGCAGAGAACAGTTTGTCCTCCATTTTCTACTCTTTTCTCTGACGCAGCAGACAGCTGAAGGCAAATGACCACGACATTGTATTCTGGGGCACGAAGCGGAAAAATCAGTAATGCCCCGAGTGCACTGGCCCCTCCCGCTCCGATGTTTTCAGTTATATAACCGCCATCTGTGGGCACATTGTCTTGTTTGTTTCTCCACCTCAAATCACAATTTTAAACCCATCCACCCCACTACAAATCTTTCCAGACTGTAACTACATATCTACAAACATTGGGTAATTTTTCTCCAGCCGAGTTTAATTACACACAGTCTACAGATTCTCTCGGGGCGTTTTCGGTTAAGACGCACACCAGTCCCACCCACTCAGTGTTTTCTCATGCGTACTGGTATAGCAATATGCACCTTCATCTCTGATTGGCCAAAGAACATGTTACGCAGAAGGTCTTGTCTTTCAGCCCATGTGTACTTGATGTCCTACTGACACACTTTCTTACTCAAAAAGCAGGAGACAGCCTAGGCCACTTTATTTGAAAAAGTTTTTTTTCCAATTTTCTCTGTTGAGGTGGAACCTACAGTATGTGGCACATTTCAAACATATGGTGATAATGTTGTAAATAGTAAATGATCTATGTCAGGTTATAATATATGTGCATATCCAACACGTACAGTACATTCTTTAAAATGTAGTGTATGTTGAAAAGTACACCATAATTACAGCCTAATTACATATCAATATCTGAAAGATTACATTTTATTTAAACTGGTAGAAAACCTCTGGGAGTGACAAAATGATAATAAAGAAGAAAAGCATATTACATGACCAAAGGTTTGTGCACACCTGTCCATCACTCACATATGTGCTTGTTGAACAATCCTTTCCAGATTTAGTTCTGCCTTCGTTCAGTTACGTTAAGCCTTTATTTGTCACATATAGATATCTGCACAGTGAAATTCTTTATTATTTGCATATCCCAGCTTTGTTAATAGGTCGGGGTCAGAGCGCAGGGTCAGCCATTAAGCGGTTAAGGGCCCAACAGCGGCAACCTGGCAGAGCTGGGGCTCGAACCGCAAAAGTAATGCAGAGCCTTTACACGATGAGCCACCACTGTCCCTAAAATTTTGACATCAGAAAGGTAAGTGGGCTCGAACCACCAACCTTGTGGTTCACAGCCAAACACACTAACCGATTGCCAGAGAGCCCCACCAAGCCTTTGCTGTTATATAATTATAAAAGTTCCACTCTTTTACACTTTACTTATATACTATATAAAAAGCTGTTGCAATGCCATGCTCAACATGGGCAGTCAACTTTAGAGAATAGTTATCCAGATACTAGCTTACTTGTACAGTATTTCGGTGAACTATAGTTTAAAATTTAGCTAATGTTCTTTTGGCTTGTTATGAAAGGAGTCAAAAGTACAGCATTTAAAAAAAAAAAGGGAGAGAGAGAGAGAAAGGTTGCTGTAATTTGTTTAAACAATCAGAGAGACTTTGAACTTCATACAGACATCCACCAGGAGTGAGCAGAGAAGCATCACCAGACATGTTGTATACAGATTCATGAGATGAGTGAATATTCTAGAAAGTTTTGTGCCAGACAGTTTGGTTTAAATATGGTCTAGAAATGCCTATGTGGGTGGGGTAGGTATGTTTCCTCAAAAGCTGCAGTTTGAAATAGAACGAAATCAAATCCCCTTACCTATGATATGAAGATGCAATTTCATAAACTGTTCATGAATTACGAGGGGCGTTCAAGTCAAACCAGGATTTGTGATGAAATTCCGCGTGAATGAAGACGCAAACAGAACTTCAGGACTACAGAAGCACGGAACGGTGAAGAGACTCTTATCTGCAACGAAACATCTGAATAGTCAGATGTTGAGCCAAGGTGCCCACTACAGTTGTTCCTATGAACACTCAGCGGGTGGAACACATGATGTTTGAAAATCGATGGATAACTTGTCTCCACCTTATGGAAGAGACACATTTGTTTGTAATAAGTGCATCAGTGTAGCAGATTATACAGAAAAATAATGGTAGGTTTTTTTTTTTTTTTTCTGTTATTCTGCACAATTACATCCCGGTTCGACTTGAACATCCCTAGGAGAATGAGGATCTATTTTACTATAATTCCTGTTAGTCTTGACTAAGATGTCTAAAATGACTAAGGTGGTGATTAGTACTTTGATTAGTCAAAGTACAGAGTGCATCAAGAGTCTCAACACCCTATTCCATTGGAAACGGCCATACAAAAGTCAGAATGCAAAAAGTCAGACTTGGCTCTGAGAAAAAATAAGTGAAAATAATCAGATAACACAAGACAATAGAGATAATTAGCCACCAAGATAATATAAAAGTTTCTTGTGCAGTTCCTTAATAATTACAAACCAGAAAGCCATTAAACTGGCCAATAACATAAAACATATCCAAAACCAAATAGGTTTTAAGGCATTAAGGCTGTTATATGAGGAAGATACTGCATAGCTGGTTCAAAAACAGGCAAAAACAGAATAATTTTTACATTTTTCTGGAGGACACAGGCAAGATTAAAAAATTCTTGGGTGTGTATATGTTTGTAGCCCATTAACTGGTAATGGCAGCAAAACAGGAAATAATCAAAACTAAATCTCAGACAAGGCTGCCCTCTTTTAACAGGAAGGGGTATTGTCTTTTCCTGACTTGTTGGGACAACAGAAAGTCAACACACTTTAAGAGATATCCTAAATGCGTAAACAGACAAAAATCTGCTAAGAACAGTTAAGAATTAACTGACAAATTTCCTGTACAAAATCTCAGTTATTTATTGCATTACTAAAATGTACTAGTAGTATAACAGTACACACTTTCTAAAATGAACATAAAAAACAAGCTGAAGCAGAACGACGAGAGAAACTGACATGACTCAGTTTGCCTTTATGGAATTTTTCGAATAGCCAATAAAAGATGGATAGCCTATGACCATCGAGGTACGAACATAGTCAGAAAGAACACGCTGGCTTTAACATGCAGTTAAGGCTGTTATTCACTTACTCACTCATTGTCTATACCGCTTTATCCAGTATTCAGGGTCACAGGGAGCCTGGAGCCTATCCCAGGAGACTTAGGGCATGAGGCGGGGTACACCCTGGACAGGGTGCCAAGCTATCGCAGGGCACACACACACACACACACTTACACTAACCTTACATTACCTAATCTGCATGTCTATGGACTGTGGGAGGAAACCGGAGTACCCAGAGGAAACCCACCAAGCACGGGGAGACCATGCAAACTCCATGCACACACAGATGGGAATCGAGCCTGGACCCTGGAGGTGCAAGTCAACAGTGCTAACCACTACACCACCGTGCCGTGGCTGTTATTCAAATATTGTGTTATTCAAATAATAAAAGGCAAGGATTGGGGTATGGAAACATGCTGGTGATGCCAATCAGCAGAAATCAAGATTCATTAGACCTCAGCTACCAACTGTACAGTTTTGTTAAATCCTGCCCTACTCTATCCTACTGCATGCTACAGTATGTTCTTGGTGGACAGGAGTGGAACACAAGATGAACCCAATATGTAGTCAATCCACCTGTTTGACAGACCGTGCATTCTAAGATGCTTTTCTGCTCACATGGTTGCAAAGAGTGGTTATTTACCTTGAACCAGCACGGTCCATCGCCTTTCATTTTACATCAACAAGGTATTTCCAACTCAACAAGGCATTTTTTTTTTTTTCTGAGTAAACTCTAGCAACTGGAATGGTTAAAAAGCATCAGTGTTTAAAATACATAAAAAGAGTCCAACCTTGCCACGTTAAACAATACTAAATCACATTCTGTTGTCTCCAGTAAACATTACCTGATGTTATTGTTGCTGTCCTGATATAAAGGCTGGTGGGTGTGCAGTATATTTTCATCAATTTCTGTGTCTTTGTGGCTTTCTAATATAAAGTGCATTACACTTTAATACATTAGATTAATCAACATGCTACTGAATGCAATGATTTGACTTTCCTTCTGTATCTACGCACACTGTCCTAAACATATTTCTATAAAACAAGTGTTGCTTTTGAGAATTAACTTTCCTTAATCAAACACTAGAGTTTCAGATGAACAGAGTACATCAGGGACATCGTCATTGGGATTAACACTCAAATAGTGCAAAAATCGCAGCTCAGTCTCAGAGGGACTGCAAATCCATGATGCTGTTTACTTTACTTTCCTCTGACCTCAGGACTCGGTGATAAAGGATAAGAGAACTAATAAACTAATAAAAATAGAAAATGAGCTCTGACAAAGGGCCTTAATGTTCCAGGTTCACTAATAAATCTCAATGGGAATAATCACTTGTTCCTCATTTACTGTTTACTTTATTTCAGTGTATCTCCTGATGCACTGTTATTACTACTAGCTTATGGGATTTACATAAAGATACATTCGACCATATAATCATTTTCATTCCTGCTCCAGTGCTACTGATTTTTTTGAATCTGTTTTAGTTAACGGCTTCTAATACATTATCGTTTTTAAAGTAACAGCTTACACAGGTACTTACATGGCAGATGCTCAAATGAACGGATTTCTTTTCAAAAATGTGTAAATGTTGGAACAAAGCATCAACAGGAAATACATAGTTTCACACAAATTCTACAACATTAAAAATAAGTATAATATACAGTATATACACAATTAATCTCAATAAATTAGAGTTGTTGTTTTGTTATCTAATTTAAAAAATAAAACCCAAATTATAAATTATAGACTTTCATTTGGTTTAATTCAACATTTCAAAATTCCATTTTAGTTTAGTTTAAAAATCAAAATATTTCCTTTGATAGATTAATCAAAAAAAGGATTTTTTTTTTTCAGAAGGTGTCCAACTTCTGGAAAGTATGTTCATTTATCCACTCAATACTTGAGCCGGGGCTACTGCAGCACAAATCAATGCATCATGGCATTATATATTTATATACAGTATAAACCTCCAGAATTATTTTTTGAAAACCAGCAATTTATTCAATGAAATTATATTAAGCTAGGAACCAAAACTAATGCTTATTCATTTAAACATTTAATTAAATATTTTTTTATATTTGATTTTAATATCATTTTTCTCATTTATCTGTAACAGAGAGGAAGTGCTGTTGTGATGAATAGCAGCACCCCAAGCAGTACCAAAAAAACATAGCTTTTAAATACAAAATACAAAAAGAGCTGCAAAAAGAACAAAATATATGTAACCGTCTTTCTACCTTCTAATTAGAATCAGGTACATCTCCCCAGCAGCCAGCCGACCCCCTGAGCAAAAAAATAACTGTGAAACATTATGCTCAAGATGTGTGCTGCTCATTTGTTGATTTGTTTTTTTCACACCCTCTTTATAATTATGAACTATCCTTCAAATATTGTTTTTTTCTAACTGATTCTGAAAACTAGTGCACATTGGTTCAAAGGTCAGCTCAGCATAAATCATTCACAAACAAAAGTGACTTCCATTCAAAAAAGAATGACTGGATCTAAGGAAAAAATTCCGAACAGAACAGTTTGGCTTGTAGTACTGTACGTCTACAGCAAAGTGGTACAAAGCAAACAGGACCACAACAGCGCTGATTTGATTTATTGATGCTTCCTCTGATTTGCAAATATTTTTCATTAATTTCCTTGCATGTACTGTACATTGATGCAATATTGCATACATCGTGTCTTAATGAAAAAGGAAACTGCTATGCAATCTCGATGATTTCTTCTCAAACACAAACAAAGTGTTTTATCATGCTACATATCACAGGCTCAAAGTGCATGGGCTAAGACCTTAAAAGTACATTATATGCAAGTACCGCAAGTAATTATACATAATTATTGGAGATGGTGTAAAATTTAACAAATACACAAACTTTCTTGAGAAAAAGCGCATTTTAGACTTTCTTTAAAATGGGTCAGATTAAACTTTTTATATAATCATTCTTATTTTTAAAAGTAAAATTTTCCAACGTTTGTGTCTCGTTCTGTCTGTTTTTTTTATTTAAAAAAAAACAGTGAAAATCTGTTCTCTGCAGCACTGTCAAAAACAGTTTGTGCGATAATTATCTACATCTGTTCTCTTCATTTTAAATATGTTAAACAACTGTGATTACTTGCATTACAATAAGGAAGGGTACAAAAATAAATGTACTTTATATACACTGTAAACGCTGTACAGTATATACATTCGCCTCTGAAAGTACTGGAGCAGGAAGGCAAAGACGTTTGGGTTTGAGATCAAATAAAAAACTTAAGATGGGAACAGTGAGAAACAGGTGCTGATGATGACAGATGTTTAGACTGGTCATTAGTATACTGGTGATGCTGAATGTTGAGTGGTTGGAACAGATGAGAGGGGAAATTAGGTTGCTGCAACCAATTTATAAAATTGCATCTTTAGGCAGTTCACAGCTTGCCACGGTCAAACATTTCTTCCAATTACTTTAATTCAATTTACATTATTTTAATTTACCTAGAAATGAGGTGTGACTCAAGATCTTATGTTTGAAGGCACCTCTTTTTTCCAATGATGAAAAATATTGAAACATTTGATTCACAGGTGATTATTTTTGCCCAGATGTGCCCTTTTAGACAGATTGTTTAAAATTTTTACTTGCTCTAAATGTCTGTACTTGGTTTGAGCCTTGGGGTTTGACTTTGAAGACTGCTTTTTGGTAAACCAAAATAAAGACAAGAGAGGAAAAGCAAGCCATTTTAAAGCTGAGCAAATAGGAGAAATCATAACAGCATAACCAGCTTTGGATTGTCCTAACAGACAGAAACCACTGTTGTACCCACATCAAGGACTCAACAATGCAAACAATAGTGAATGATGACAGAAAATTTAGGAGAGTTATGAAGAAAAACCTAAAAAAAAAACAACAACAACAGGTTGTGACATCACCAACAACCTCCACAAGACAGAGATGCAGGTATCACACTCATTCATTCAACCAATACTTTGAAAGCAGCAGTATAGATGCCGTGCAGAAACACAAAGATGTGCCACAAAGGTTATGAAAAAAAGATTATCCTCTACCAAAGGTATGGAAAGAAAAAGGTGTGGAGAAAAAAAGATTTGCAATGATTTAGGAATCATTGCAAATGATCCCAATCTCTTTTTAGGTTGAAAGAGATCTACAAACATAATTACATTGTAAGAATAACACATGATAATAACATGTAACATGAAAAAAAAAAAAGCCATTTTATGACTGTGTCCCAAAGCATACACTTGTATTGCAGGTCAATTCTTTTATGTATAAGTGGAGTGGAGCATCAAACATTGTGTTAATTAACAACACAGTATTGTGGGAGAAAAGGTCATCACTGAGGCCAGGTCTTACATGGGCCAGAATAATGCATATACTGTATAACGCATCAATTTTTGAAAGAGATTATTAAATAAAAATGAAAAAAAAAAACATCAATGCTCCAGAGTATTACATAAGGGCTTTTTACAATCTCAGTAATGCACTACATGTAGAGCATACTATACAAGCTTCCCACAGAAAATGTATTAGGAAATCTTTATTTATTTATTTATTTATTTATTTATTTATTTGTATAACAAAATAAAAGTACCTCATATTCTTTTTATATTTGTGTAAAATTGAAACCTGTCGTTTAATTCCCCTAATAATCCACTTACAAGTAATAATTCCTAAAAAAAAAAAAAAAAAAAAGTAAGTAAGAAAGAAAGAAAGCCATCTTAAGCCAGGATGGCTCTTTTTTAAAGCTAAAGTGCTTGTGTTGAATTGTTTTTTAAATATAAACTTTTCCTCACTTTCATTTCCATACATTTTAATTAGCTCTCAAAATGTTCAGAATTCACGGTGGGAAATGGTAATTTAAGCAAACATTGTTTACATGCTTTCTTTTTATATATATTAATTGATGTTAGCATATTTATTAATCCAAATACAGTGTGTTTTTTATTTTTTTAACATGGTATTGTACATCTTGTAAGATTAAATTAAAATTAAAATATGAAAATCTTTTCAAATGCCAACAAGATTAATGACAAAATTTGATTTAATAATAATAATAATAATAATAATGAATTTAATTTATAATGCACTTTACATTTTACAAGGAAAATCTCAAAAAAAAGTTTACATTCAATATGACATTCGAGGAAATTGCTGGAGCTTCAATTAAAATTAGGGGAAAAAAGGCAATACTATTATTAGCAACAAAATGTTGAGCAGCCAAACACCTGATGAAATGTTGTACAAAAAAAATAATCTGATGCACTTTTGTAACACCAATACTAAGGTAAACTCTTACCTTACCGCTGATGTTTGAGGAGTTCCGACCAAAGGAGAGTGATTGGAACGAAAAATCTCACCACCACCAGGTGAATGGAAAAACGCTTTTAACCCACTCTTTTCAGTTAGGTGATAGGTACTAGCAGTGCCATTTTCACATACTGTACATCATTTCAAAAAGGACCGTGCTTGATGAAAAAGAGATTGTCTATCTATGAAATTAACAAGATGGCTTAGCACTCATTACAAGAATATCAATCATAGTTTAACTAAGTGAACATTTATGTAGTTTAAAAAATTCAAATCTCAAATTCTAGTACCTATGCGCCCACATGGATAGAAAGAAAGATAAGATTTTTGCAATTATATATAGGCTATATATATATATACATATATATATATATATATATATATATAAAACATTTATAACTCATAAATATTTATCTCTATAAATATTTATATATAAATATTTATTTGTTAGTAAATAAATATAGTTTGCAGCATGAGCTTTTGTATCTTATAACATCGTGCACCTGGGACTGCCGATTAAATAGATAGAAACACGCAAGGTGGTAAGAACGTGCAAGTGGTTGAGGCCGGTGCAGCTCCGCAAAACAAACCGCGTGGCTCTGCACGACCCTGAGGTAAGCCCCGCCTCCTAGCTCATTAGCCCCTCCCCTTTCCTTCGGCGTATAATACGCACAGATTTAAGTGGGTCAGTGGAACAGCCGGCTCTTCCCTGCTCACACAGCCGGCCATGCTGCTGCGCAAAGATCAACAACAACAACAACAACAACAACACCATGACACAACACCCACCACAACAAATATATGAAATAAATACACAATAAAACACGCATACTCTCCTTCTCTCTCTCTCTCTCTCTCTCTCTATATATATATATATATATATATATATATATATATGCATGTATGTATATATGCATTTTAACTTATTTCAGATGCTATGCTTTATTTTGTTACTATTTAGTTCAAGATCAAAGCCAAAGGCATGGACTTGAAAGCGAATCCCGTGTCATGAGCCATCCAGCTTTTTCCTGAAGTGTCAAACCCAGGAATACATCAATTCTGTTTTTGCCAGAATGTAGATTGTGCTTTAATTGTTGCCTTAAACAACATTCCGCATCCTCTTTAACGTGACCTTATGCATACATAAAGTCACCCACGCCTAAACGCATAAACATCGACAAATGCATCAATGCATGCATAACACTCCCAATGCGTATGAAAAAATAAGGGCATGACAAGCTTATCACAAACTTAAACACACACACACACACACACACACACACACTGTGAGGAAGGATTAGCTCGGTAGCCATTACTACGCAGTTTAAAATACCGGCCCGACAAACATGCACGTGAGGAAACACGCATATGATCCATACAAACAAACAAAAAATGAATTCAATCTGCGTGTTTTACTTATTAGTTTAGTTATGTGTTCAAACAAGATTAATAAATCGGCACGTACGAGCAATGTCTTCAATCAGATTAGAAAAAAAGAGATTAAACAGGCTTACCTCTCATTTCTGAGTTTTTTTCTTCTTCTTCTTCTTCTTTTAAAATTTATGAATCCGCAAAATGCTGAGAATGAAACAAGTTCGAGAGTTACGTGGCTAGCTTAAGTAAGCTTAGTAAGCTAAACCAGGATAATGTTTCATCTCCAAAGAAGCGCATCATCGGGAAAAGCAACGCGTTAAACTCGGTCCAGTTCCTTGTGGTGCGCGCAATAAGACTGAACAGACCACGCTGATGACACGTTTGTGCGTGCTCGGAGCTGGTGAGGGTGTATGTGTGTGTGCTTGTGTGTGTGAGTATATGTCCCTCCCTCTAAGCCTGCTAACCTACTTTTCGGGCGCGTGGACTCGCACATGATCTCGCGCACAGTTCTCACGGGGACGCGCATCCCTGCTCGGGTTTTAAGGTGGAACCGCGAAGTCAGTCTAATAACGTGATGTAATAAATAAAAAAAAAAACGTGCCTAAAAGCCTTTTGTACACTCACTCATCGTGTATACCGTCTAATCCTTCATACAGCCTGTCCCAGGAGACGTAGGGCACGAGGTGGGGTACATCCTGGACAGTGTGCCAATCCATTGCAGGGCACATGCACACGCTCATTCACAATGGGCAATTCAGGAACCCAATTCGCTTAATGTCTTTGGACTGTGGGAGGAAACCCGAGGACCCGGAGAAACCCACCATGAATATGCAAACTCCATACACACAGAAGTGGGAATCGAACCTGGACCCTGGAGGTGCACGGCCATTATAAATAATAATAATAATAATAATAATAATAATAATAATTTAAAAAAAAGATCAAAGGTTGAGTAAAATTCAAATGGAAGAGATAAAAGGGTAAATAAATCTCAGTGATTTTTGTGCCTTCGAAAATGTGCTGCAATCCATGGATTTCGGTTATTCTCAGTGTGATAAGCAGCACGGTGGCTTAGTGGTGGTTAGCACTGTCACCTTGCACCTCCAGGTCCTGGGTTTGATTCCCTGCACGAAGTTTGCATGTTCTCCCCGTGCCTGGTGGGTTTCCACCCACAGTCCAAAGACATGCAGATTAGGCAAATTGGCGTTCCCAAATTCCCCCATAGTGTGTAATTGTTGATGGGCGGTCCTACCATGGTTGTACTGTACAAAATGAGAATAAATACAGTGGTCACTTTTGATCGTCATGGTCCCTGGTTGGACTACAGAGGTTCATGGATAGAATACTGTGACTACTGCATTTGAGTGCACTTGACTCAAATGACTTCAAGACATCAATTGAAATGCAGCTTTACAAGAAGCAAACCTTGAAAGACTTGTTTCCTTCTATTACAGGAAAGCACCACAGGCAGCGCCTGTCACTTCTCATGCATGTGCTGATTTATGCTCCGAGAAAGAAGTCATGCAGCATGTTTGCACGTGCATGCCCTTATGATGCATTATGAACATCTGAACTCGCCAGAATGCCAATAGCAACACACAGCGCTCATGAAGGTCAAGGTCAACACTGGAGGGATGGTAGTGTAGACGCAAGAATGTCTAAAACAACCTAACACATGTAATCTTGTGCCATATGCCATGGCATTGATTTAGCTCAGCATGATTCTGTGGAACATGACTAGATTTGTCCCTGAGTCACTTTATATAGGCAAAATGTCTTTCTTTTAAAGGCTATATACTGGGCAGGTTCTCCTTTGTGCCACCAAAATAGCTCTTAACCATTGAGGCATGACTCCACAAGATCTCTGAAGGTGTGCTGTGGCATCTGGCACCAGGACATTGGCAACAGATCCTTTAAGTGGTATAAGTTGCAAGATGGAGCCTCCGTGGAACACATTTGTTTGTCTAGCGCTGTTATGTCGTGTTTATTTTATAACTGATTGGTGTATATACTGTATTTGATAGCCTTTAAAAATCCCAGTGACACTAAAATGAATGTATTTAAATCTTTCTCATGACATGAGTCATGAAGCTATCATATTTAGAACAATTTGGGGGTACAATTGCTATTTGTGTTTAAATAAATAAATAAATAAAAAGGGGAAAAAAATCCCCTTGAATCTGGCATTAGTGGAACAGGTTTGAAAAAGCTGACAAGCTGAACAAAGTTAATTGATCAAGAAAGCGACTTATTAAGGTCAGATCCATTGCGATACGACTGGTTTGATTAATATATATCATATCAATCTAAATAGTCTATACTGTATATGGACTGGAGCCTACCAGGAGACTGGGTACACCCTGGACAGGGTGCCAATCCATCGCAGGGCACACACATTCACACACTCATTCACACACTACGGCCAATTAGCCTTTTAAAGGTCATCTGAAGGTCTTTGGACTGTGGGAGGAAACAAGCCCCAGTCCTACAGTTTCAGGTTTTCCCTATTACAAGCACAGACAATCCTGTCACTTGGCAGAGAGGAAATCATCGTCACCTCACAACTTCTATCCTGAGTTCAAGTTGCTGTCTGTAGAATTCCTCCACATGTCCTCCTAATGATTGGGTGAGATTTCTCTGGCTTTTCCCTGTGAATGATGGTGGTAATGTGACTGTCCGTGTGATGCCCTGGGATGGACTGGCATGCCATCCAGGGCATATATAGGGCAAAGGTAAATCAGTGGTTAAGGCATTGGACTACTGATCGGAAGGTCCCAGGTTCAAACTGCAGCACCACCAAATTGCCATTGTTGAGCTTAACCTTCAATTTCTCAGATATATAAAGAGATAAAACGTAAGTTGCTGCCAAATGCTGTAAATGTACTGTAAATGAGTACTCGCTTTCGCTTCCTGCAATAAATGCTAAAAATCACTGCAACCCTGAACTGGGTAATGTAGTTACTGAAGAAGAAGAATTAAAGGTTATGAAAATTACCTACTATAAAATATACTATAACATTCATGATATAGACCAGTATAAGAGGCGGGGCACAGGTATTAAATAAGGTTCAGATTTTAAACACTGTGAAATCCAAACTTACAGTTGAACCACATTAGTCTTGTGTTACACTTCCCATTGCTGTAATTGTCCCTTATGTGCATGAACTGAACCATATTTGAGATTAAATGGCATACTACTGTATCTGGGGAAGATCACTAGATCCTAAAATTGGCCTGAAGTATGCTGTTAAACACTACAGAAATACCTTTTTTAGTCTCTTAAATTCTTTCTTTTCATATTACACTTATAACAAAGAACGAGGTCGGTAAGTGGCTGAATAAGCTTAACAAGTTCTCGAAGTGAAAAACACTCCCTGATGAGTCAGCCTACCTCATGTCAGGGTTACACGCTGCTCAATTAAGAGTCATGATTTTACCATGGAGACTTCAATTAATTAAAATTCGGCACTGTTTATCGTGGCATCTTACTGCTGATAAATTGTCTTTTATTTAGTAAAAGTGTCATTTTAAGGTGTGGGGATAATCCCGACCGCCTGAGCAGTGAAGTTGTTTGCGTAGGTCAGGTGATGTAATTCTCTGCCATTCTCTGTTATGAAACAGGGAGGCGATTACGATAAGTAGGTTAGTGGAGCAGCAGTGTGAATTCCTCCTTCTCTCTCTTTTTTCCGGTCACACACCCTGATTGGACGAAACAGGTTCCTTTCACTGACTAGACTTGAAATGTAACACCCAAATTAGCCTTCAGGAACAGTTTCAATTGAAAACTATTGAGAAGGTAAAATAAATGAGAAATGACCAGTATGAGCAGTATGTTAGTCAGCATGATAATAAGTTAGTTATTGCAAGTTAGTTATTTCCTGAAATGATCTAACATTTAAATGTAGTGTAACTTTTTAAAAAAATAAAAAATAATAATCAAAATGCAATTCTTCAACTTCTACTTCTTCACTTGATGCAATTAAGCTCAAATTACATCATGTATATTCTATCACTTTTAATAAGTAAATGTAAGTTATCTTGAACCTAGTAAAAGGTTAATCAAGAGTTTCTTATTAAAAGATTATAAAAAAATCAAATATCAGCCATAACGTTAACACTGCTCAATTATATAACAGTAAGCATGGGCACCCGAGGCTCATTTAACATATGCATGTGGTTAACAAAAACCAGCCTGTCAGATCCAGTCCCACGGAAAAGCTGATGTAGCACAACTCACTATAAAAATGCAATGTTGGCCATCACAGTAAGGCACCAGAATACCCAGATTCCAATCTGATCAAGCATCTATAAGATTTACCAGACAAACAAATCTGATCCATGGAGACTCCACCCTGCAACCCAAAGCATCCTCTGCCATCCTTCTGGTGCCAGACACCAATGACTACCACCTCACCCTCCAAATGTCTTGTGGAGTCATGCCCAGGAGTTGCCCAAGTACAAGGAAACCCTACACAATACTGGGCATATGTTTTGTGTCATATGATGTTATGGATAATTAGTGTAAGTGTTAAGTATACAGTCAATCCTAGGATTGCAAGCATAATTTGTTCCCGAAGCGTGCTTGTATATCAAAACACTTGTATATTAAAGCAAATTTCCCCAGAAGAAACAATGGAAACTCTGATGATTCATTCCACAACCAAAAATATTTATATAAAAATAATTAAAATACAAAATGTAAAAGGAAATGGCTCAGTGGTAGGTTTCTCACCTGCCATGTGGAAGGCCAGGGTTCAAATCATAGCCAATGCCCAAACCCTAGCCACTGGATACAGTGCTGGTCCCAAGCCAGGATAAAATGGAAGGGTTGCGTCAGGAAGGGCATCCCGCGTAAAACCTGTGCCAAGTTGTTGTGCTGATCGGATGGTCCGCTGTGGCAACTCCCTCAACAACGGGAGCAGCCAAAACTCTAACAATATTTAGCTCTTAAGCGGAAATGTTTTTCCATTGAAATATGTTCCTTCCTTCCTTCCTTCATATCAATTAAACCAAATTGCTTAATCTTTTAAGCACTTAAAGCTTTTAATATATTTTGTAAATGTTTTTTTTAGAACAGATTTTTTTCTTTTAGCATTTAGTAACACCTTAGTAATTTTAAGCTTTATTTTCACGTAAAAAAAAAAAAATCTTCAATTACACTCACTCACAAAAGTAAGCACACCCCACTCATTTCAGCAAACATACAGCATCTTCTAAAAGGACAATACTATGGAAATGAAACTTGGATATATTTTAGTCAACGTGCAGCTTGTATATCAGGATAGATTACTGTAACTCAACATACAGCCATTATTGTAAAAATAACTGCCAACAAAAGTGCATCTGGACATCTTTAAAAGTCACACGTCCTATTTATCATGTTCATGTGTTCATGTCAGTGACCAAGTACTGTATGTCTCCAGACCTGAACCCTATTGAGCACCTGTGAGGCATCCTCAAGCAGAGGGTGTGGAAATGCCATGCAGCTCCGTGATATCATACAAGTGAAAGAGGATCCCAGCAACAACATGTGCAACTCTGGTGAATTACAGTACATTCTGGTGAGGATTAAGACTGTACTAGATAACAATTGTGCTCACACAAAATATTGACACTTTGGACACATTTTTGGCATGTTGACTTAGGGTGTACTCATTTTCATTGCCAGTTATTTAGAAAATTAATTCTGCGAGGATGATCAGCTGTCCTTCCTGTCTCCCTGTAGCGCTGTCTTAGGCGTCTCACAGTGCGGACATGGCAATT
>JAOVVA010000024.1:7749942-7761284 GCA_028565275.1 Leiocassis micropogon
GTCTCCTGGGATAGGCTCCAGGTCCCCGCGACCCTGAATACAGGATAAAGCGGTATAGACGATGAGTGAGTGAGTGAAAAGTACATTTGAATCGTCCAAGACATTAATGCCAATTTGTCCTAAACTTTTAAACTTTGGTAGCTTGCTTACAGCCGAAACATAGTATTGGTGCTAAAAAGTGTCTCACCTAGATGAAAAAGTGAGTTTTCAGATAGGATCATATGACAACATTTTTTATAATACTTAAAGCTTCTTATCTCCGGATCCATACTTCGTTTTATTTTTTTTGGTAAATATGCAAACACATTAATATTTTTATCAGATAAAAAGAAACAGCTTTGCTAAATACAATTTCACGCCCTTTTATGTGCATAGTGTCTGTGACTTTTTTTTATTCAAACCTTTCAATGATCTTAATTGTCAATCAGATGACACTTGATCAATTTAGATTTCAATTTAGATTTTATTTTAAATAATAATACACTTTTAGATTTCTAAAAAAGTGTATTATTCTAAAACGCAAAATTGTTAAGATATTGCAGCATGAATTTGACATGGTTACAGACACTACAGATTTTCAGCTTCTTAAACTCTTACCAAAAATCAGAACGCTTTAATTTAAGCAACAATTTTTACAGGTCATATACTTCTAGCTTACACCAATTTTAGTATCAATACTTAAAGAAATATGAATAATTAACATTTTAATTATTATTAATTAACGGCTGAAAATGGCAACTTGAAATTTTTATGGAATCAAGATTGGTCACTTCCATGTTACATAACCTTCAGAAATACTTTTATTACTTTGTCACACATTTTCTGTATTATATATATAAAATTTAAGAAATAAGGTCAGCACCAGTACTGTATTGTGTTTTGGCCGTTATAAAGACAAAGTGTATAAAAACAGCATCCTGGTCGAAGCCTCAAAATCAAAAGTATCTCAGCTTCCACTTCATACAGTATATATTTGGATTTCTTTAGCTAATCTAGTCTCGATATGAGTATTGCTGAAAATGTGCTAACGAAGACCAGATGTCCTTGCTCTAATGCGCTTAATAATGAGGTCTGTTTTGTAAAATACGATTCTTTACCAGAACATTTGCATAATGGAAAAAGAACATATCTTAAAATGTGGCAGATTTATTCTTTTTTTCCTCTGGTTAATGCGGGATGAAAGAATGGGCTAATGACAGAGCGATGCTTTGCCTAGTGTTGAATGGCATAATGGAAAGTTCTCTGTGACTCAAAGTTCTTTGATTCTGATGTCCTTTTGCAAAAAACAAAAGGCTTTATCTACAAATCAGAGAGTTTAATTGCGCACAGCGTAATGCCAGTTCGGACAAGTCAAGCGTTGTTTGTGTTAATTATGTGTCGCATGAGTAACACCGATCTAATTAGCTTGGATTTGACGATCTTTCAAAACAGCACTATTTTCTATTCTTTAAAATCCATGCTGCTATGGTGACGGAGGATTGGATCTCCATAGCAACAGAGATGCTCACACTTGTCCTGTAGTGGCCTCTGTTTACCACTCAGTGTCATCCTGATGCACATCGATTCAGTCTTTCCAGTTTCTACTATGCTTAAGTATAAATAAAAAAAAAGGCTTAAAATTTCAGCACGATTTAACGATTTTCACAGGACGCACAAAAATGAACAATCCATTGTGTTTATTAGAATGATAAAATATCCATGTCGATTTACAGATCAAAATAAGTCTGTGCACGCCAACATCTCGAGTAGTGTGTGTGTTTCTATATGTATGTGTGTATAATTGAAATACGTGTATACACAGGTGATTTTTTTTTAATACAAAAAAGCATTTGTCTTGTACACTTGCATACATGTATCTTCTGTACACATGGATGAGAAAACAAGATCAAGTGTTGCTTCAAATGTCACTTTTTCATCTATGTACAATTCTTTGAGTCACCGTTCGGACCATTTTTGTCCCTTCTGTCGGAAAATCTCATACAATTCTGAGTCATCCGAAAATTACAAAAGAAAAAAAAGAAAGATATGAGGAGAAATAAAAGTTGTTTTTTTTTCTTCTCCCGGGAAAAACGTAGTCCAAGGTTCCTGGGTTCAAATCAATACTGGATTATTCAGATACTGCTTCAAAAAAAAAAAA
The DNA here is from genome assembly GCA_028565275.1 of Leiocassis micropogon. NCBI lineage: Eukaryota > Metazoa > Chordata > Actinopteri > Siluriformes > Bagridae > Leiocassis > Leiocassis micropogon. The sequence goes on from JAOVVA010000024.1 coordinate 7,752,080, forward strand.
AAAAAAAAGTCCTCCCGTCACATGGCTGAGTAAACTAGCCGTCTTTTCAGATCCCAAAAATAAAACGCTCTTGTGCTTATATATACAGTAGTGTTATTGATTTACGATCAGGCTTCATTGCTGTGCCTTCCCGGAGTGAAGTCGAGTGCCTCGAGTTGAGGTAACAATATGGCAGTTGTGGTAAAGGCCGGCTGAACAGATTTACCATACAACAGCACTTCCAACCTTCAATGCAGCAGGCATGCTACACAAAAGGAAGTAAACACATCGGTGTACATGATTACAAAAACACACCAAGAGTTTGAAAGAAAAGTTCAAACAAATCACACCATTAATGACAAAGTCAATGTCTTTTGAAACAACCGGCATCCTGTTGAGTAAAGTGTTACATTTTGGCACATCATGTATGTCATGTTGCAGAACTGATCCGAAGAATATTGGAATATGCTTAGATCTCATCACAGAACAGAGCAGAGAAATTCCATTTACGGTATATACAATTTTGGGAAACGTTTGCTTTTCCAATCCAGTATGATGGTGTTTGATATACAGTGCTGTGCAGACATTTTAAATCACCCCTCATTCCTTTATATTTTGCTTGTAAAGAGTCAGACATCTTTTAATGCAGCCTTTAGGAATAGTTCTCAAGGCTTCCTAAAGGACTTTCTTTGTTCTCATTTTTGACAAGTTTTTGTTCCTTGTTTTCAGTCCTAACCAGTTTCAGTGGAATATTTTTTGTCTGTTAGGCCACAAAGTGACCTATAAAGTATTAAAGCTTTAGAAAACTTAAAGCTTGAACCAGTGAGAAACAGATGCAGATGATGACAGATGATCAGTACACTGGTGGTGCTGAATGCCGAGTGGTTGGAACAGACGAGAGGGGAAATGAGGTCGCTGCAGAGGTTGTTACATAAAAGAACCAATTTTTAAGCACTTTGCAGCCTGTCGCAATAAAACATTTGCCCACATTTCTTTAATTTAATCAACATATTTTTATTTAAAATGAAGGAATGATGGGTGGCTCAAGACTTTTGCACAGTACTATATCTCAGTATTAACTTTTGAAACATTTTGATATACAACTCTTGAAAGTAACTGCTAGAATATATAAAACTGACTCATTTTTAAGGATCAAAAAATGTAAACAATCTATTAAGCCGCTAATGGAAAAACCAAAACAGATCCATTGTATGGCAGTATTGCAACTCACAGTTTCTATGTGTTTTGGATTTTATATAATTACATAAGGTCTAGAAAGACTTTTAAAATGTATATACTGTACTGCACCTTTAAGAATGACTCTTTATTAATTTAATGTAAAAATACCGATGGATCTGATTTTTCTTTAGTGTGATTTTTTTATGTATCATACAGGCTGCAATTACATTAAGGGGTGGAGCTTATTTCTGGGTCAGTAATATAAATAATAATCCTAAACCTAAAATTAAACAAACAAACGAAAACTAGCCAGATCAGTTGCATGGCAGTTTTTTTAATCACAGTTTTTTTTTCTAGAATGTCTTTCATATTACATGATTATTTCAGGTCCAGAAACACTTTTGAAAATGACATACTGCACCTTTAAGAGGATTGTTTCAAGACAGTTTATAAAAAAACTGACTGATCTGATTTCCCTAGGTTTTTCTTTTAATAAAAAATAGAAAGTTCAGATAAAAAAAAAAAAAGATTATATGTTCTGATAGTCACACAGGCTGTATATTCTCCTGTGTATAGTCGCGTGTCATGAAAACATGTAAAGCTTCTGTGCAAATGCAGCATCATGAATGGAACTGCAGGTTCATGATATTTTGACCTATCAGTGATCTGTCTCATGTCCTCAAGATTTCCTTTTCCTTATTATTTTTTCCTTATTATTTTTATTTGAAACTTTTTCCAATTGCATTTAGAATGCACTCCCTTAATCATTCATGGTCATGTTGCACGTGTGTGTGTTCGTATCTGTGGACAATCTGCAAGCCAGCAATCCTTCCAGATGCATGCCATCTTGAAGCAAACTTGATTTGTGCGTGTGTGAGCATACATTGTACTTTCACAGTTTGCACTTTCACAGGTGCTGCATGTGACAGTGTATATATTTGTGTAGATTCCTGTGTGTGTGTGGGTGTGTGGTCGCACTCTCCCTAACCCCAGCCATATGGCTCCAATATCACGCATCTTTAAAGAATTAACCTTTAAAGAGTAGAACGAACCATGAATGCACCAGAGTGAATCCTCCCCCAAGAAGCAGGACACTGAAAATGCAGGTGTTTTCTGTGCGCTTGGGCGTATGAGGCGTGCTTGATTTCCAAACTTTTCAGTAAATGCATGGGAATTACATATGCATTATGCAGATTATCCATATGTTCAGAAATCTCACACTGTTCTGCATGAGTGTACTCCAGGAATTATTGAAAGAAAAAGTTACATCTTAACCTTTTGTGCGAATGTTTGTAGCATATGTACAAATACCACAAAGAATAATTTTAGAATCATTTATGGAACAAAACACATTACTCTACTGTATACAGACTTACAATAAGAGTGTAATGGCAGTTGTTGAACTCTAATGATGAGCCGGTTTACAATCTACACAGACTTCAAATTCAAAACAACTGATACTATTACAGTAAAGGTTTAAGATAGACCAAAGCTGTACTTATGGAGAAAAAAATTTACTCCCTAATTCTCCCTAATTTACTCATAACTAATTCCCGCTTGTCTTCCCCGCATCAAGCAACAGTTTCGGGTGGTTCTTCCGGCAGACGTGACACCCAGCTGACTGAACTGCTGCTCACATGCAGGGAAGAGATCTACCTGATGCCATCTGCCTGTGTGAGCTCACAGACCCCTATGATCGGCTATGATTAATGTCGGAGTGCAAATATGACACCCCCTCCCCCTTGAGAGCAAGGCCAATTTGCTCCCTAGGACTCCTGGCTATGGATTTGAACTTGCGACCTCCAGATGGCAGGGCAAACTCTCTCCCTTTGCGCCACTCAGGAGCCCCTCCTGCCCCTTTGTAACTGCCCCCGACTGTACTGTAAAACCAGATTCTAGTTATTTATACTTTCCTAAATGTTTAGTTGCATCCGTGCATCATCCAGCTACACTGATTGTACTGGTAACACTAACAGAAGTCTCATCAACTACCCTTAGACTTCTATCATAAGTAGGTGTTGAGTAAAATGATTCAGTTTCTTTATTCTTATCAGTGGCACTTGCACATATGCAATATGTATATATTAGTTTGATTTAGTTTTTTACTTTGTATAATTATCTGATACACAATGCGCGCCTTTCCGCTCCTGTGCTGATGAAGCGTACGTATGCGACTAACTGTTCAAAGCATGTAAATTTTGACCTTTTTCTTGCCTTTTTATGACAAAAGAAAATACAGAGCCTATTAACGAGAACAAACATGGGACAAAGCAACCAACAAAATGGGTTATAATACAGTACAGGCTGAAGAGTCTCTGGAACACTCAATATTTAATGACATCTTGCGCCGGGTAATCCAATCAGCGGTCCTCATTTGGCACAATCTTTCTCAGCTCCGTTGCTTATTTGTCCCTCTCTTCCCCTAAGGAGATGAAGAGAGTTTAATTTCGTCTCTTCTTCTCTCAGACGCTGCTTAGATAAACGCAGCGCACAGCGAACGCGTCTATATAGTCTATATATTCTTCATATGAACTTTCAGCTGGAGGTCAGCACTGCTTTTTCTTTAGTACCGCTTTGTTTGTCCACAGTCCAGGTCGGAGCAGGTAATTCACTGTACAACTGTACACGGAAACGTACAACATTTAAGAACACTTTCAGAGGGTTTCTTTCCTCTGCTTGAGAAAAAAAAATTGCTTTAAATTCTGCACTTCCATTTTTTTACCCCACTCTGTGTCATCTTGCTCAATCTTCCATGCTCTGTCTTTGCCTCTCTGTCCCTCTGTAGAGTAGCCTCACAGAAAATCTGAGTTAGCGGATGAACCGGGATCATCCTCTCTCCCGTATTTTTCACTCTGAGAACAAGCACGCTTGCATGTGCAGTCAAGGAGATACACTGCTCTCGACTTCTTGTATATGTCCTGCCAGCGTGAATACTGCTGATGTGTGGCACTGCATCGTGGGTCAGGAGCGGTAATGCTACTTAAGTGAGTTCAACACTGTAAAACAAAAAGCAATTTATAAAACCGAAGAAAATGGGATAGGCTGAGGTATACGCCACGGCTAGACTGCAGCGGGAATCGATGCCTCTGCGCTGTCTCTGCCGACCCTCACTGAAAATGTTTTATTACAACCAGCAGCTCAGAAATCCCCAGTGAACGAGAACACGCCAGCACATTCTCTAAATGATGAGCGGGAGAGAGAGAGAGCGTGTGTGTGTTTGGGAATAAATGTGGACGTCATTAGCGCTGCTGCAGTCACAAATGTTGCTGTTCTCTTGGTTCTGATGAAGGACTTGCCGTTTGTGTTAAGACAACCAGCAAGACTGCGCGGGTGGACTGAGGAAGCTGTGTGTGCATGTGTGTGTGCGCGTGCGTGTGAGCTTGCACTCCTCTGTGGGAACTTCAGCTATGAGAAAGAGAGAAGGCCATTTTCAGTGATTGATCTTAGCATGACTGAGGGATCCAGACAAGATCGAAAAAGGAGCTCTGAAAGAGAGGAGAAACAGCAAGAAAAATGAAGGGAAAAAAAAGAAAGATGTTGGCCAGTTCCTGCTGGCACTGCAGTAGCTCTGAAGCTTTACACTCTGCATGTTTTCTACTGCACTGCTTCCTTCTTTTTCACAGATCTTTTCTTTTCTGTTTTCTTCACTGCCCTGAAGGAGCACGCTCGTTGCCTCCCTTGCCCAGCAGGTGGCTGAAATCTGCCAGGTCCATGAGGCCACGTGAGCCGTGCAGGACGGTGCGGGCCAGGCTTGGTGGATGCCCTGCGCTTGTGGCGTAGCGGTGTCCCGGGGTCGGCACGGCATGGAAGACGTAGTTCTCATGGGTCCAGCGTAGAGCCTCGCCGGTGTACTCCATCTGTGTGCTGGGCGCGGACACCACCCGCCTCCTGTCAGGCGAGTCCTGAGGCGTCATTGGGTAGTTGTAGTCACCCGCTGATTTGCGCAGCAGAGTACCTGGGCGTGCTCCATGCTCACGGTACTTGGAGAGAGAAACATAGCGCTGTCGCTCCATGACCTCTTCATGACGCCTGTCATTAAGGAGCTTAGAGCTGAGGAAGATGGCAGAGGGTGGTGGAGGAGGACACTGGGTGCCTACCGAGTTCAGGTAGGTCTGGCTCTGGTCCCAGCCAGAGCCTGAGTCGGAGAGGCGGAGCGATGGCGCAGGGCGTTTCTGCTGCAGCGGAGTCTGCTCTGGTGTAGGCAGCAGTCCTGGGTCCAGATCCGCTGCCTTCGTCCACCCGTTGGGCATCACGAAAAGCGTTTCGCCTTGTGGGCGTGGCCGATCCGTTACGCTCAGCACTGAGCCGCTGGTGCTTGGCCCCAACATGCTGCACTCCTTTTCACTCTTGCGCTTGCTACCCGAGGAGGAAGTTTCACTTCTAGAGCAATGACGGTGCTTCTGGCTCATAATCCAGCACACGGCCAAGCCAGAGAGCGCCGCCCCAGTGGAGAACGCAGAAACAGCTGCTACCACCAGCAGGTTTAGAGTAACCAGGCTCTCTGGCTCGTCTGTAAAACTTTCATGTAGCAGACCTGCAGAGGGGGAAGCAGAGAAGAGAAACAAATGCAGAAATATTATGTAGACAAAGTTTAAACTGCTAATAATCTATACTCGTATTTTATATTTATATTGATCTATCTGTGTGTGTATAATTCAAGGATGGTGTAATATAAATTCAAAAGTTTTAAGTCTAGGTAAATCAATTGTTAAGTGTGAAGAGAATATAAATTTAAAATTCGAATTTGTTACAAAAATTATTTCCCCAACATCTCTGGTATGACAATAACACTGTTCCCTCAGAGGCAAACATACAATGCATAGACACATTTGTCATCAACTATAAGTATTTCTTGATAAAACGAGAGTTTAGAGAAGGGTAAGTGCAGGTTTCACAGATTTTATGAAAATGCCAGCACGAGAGGAGCTTCAACAAAATACTGACTTACTTAACCTTTAGCAGATTACTAATTAAAACGCAATCAACCATGAGTACTATTGACTTAGCCATCTTACCGCTTTATTAAGACAGCCGCAATACAAACTCCATCTATCAAATGACCTGAAATTTCTATTCAGGTGATCAGCGTAACAGAGACAAGCATTATGCAGAAGCATGTCAGTGTAATCATGGAGAGAATGCATTACCCAAGACATTTCCCATTTCACAGTCTGGATTAGAGCCTTGAAAAATAAGCGCTTGATCTTATTTTGTTATTTGGTCTAAAACTAAACACACTAACGCAAATCTTGCCATTCATGCACAGTAAGGAAAATTTTTCTTGTTCATTATCATTTCTCAGATCTACTGAAAAATGAATAGAAATGACCAACACTTGTGTGTACTGTACTGTATGTTCACAATACTGTAGTAATAAACTGAAATGTAATGAGGCAGCTTTAAATCTATATTAATTGATTCCAGGTTCTTTTTCATTTCCTTTGTCCTTGCTCTCTCTCTTAGTCTCTGGCATTTCCTGTAATCTCCCCTCTCTGCTGTCCTGTGGGATGTCCTTGATTTTTGCCACCATTTTCTCAATCTCCTATCTGTTATCTCTTCTCCTCCCCGTGCTCAGTCCTGCTTCTGCTATACCCTGAGTGAGTGAGTGAGTGAGTGAGTGTGTGTGTGTGTGTGTGTGTGCGCGCGCACTCTGGGTCGACGTGCTTAGAAATGAGAAGCTATACGGCACGGCTGAGTTTCTATTCTGAATTCCATTATCGCACATCCTGCCTGCCAATGGCTTTTGACTTCTGCCCTGCCGCAGCATGCACCTGTTATCGATTTGAAGAACCCATAAAACCAATAAACCTTCAAAAAAATGGTATTTTGTGAGGACTATATAAAATATAGCTACAGTTTGAAAGAAAATTGTCATAAAGTTAGTGCAATGAAAAATCACACAGACACCCACCCACACACACACACACACACACACACACACACATAGCACAATCAACAAAATGGATGGCGGAGGGAAAGATGTAAATATGAAAAATTTCAGGGCGTGCATAATGGTGCAATGAAACGTTCCTGCTGTTGAATGAACTCTAAATTAATTCCAGTCGGCCACAAATAAACGCTTTCATTCAACAGGAGAGAGTTATCCATGGATGATTCTGGGTCTATATTATCTCTTCACACTCCTGTCTCTTTGTTGCTGTCTCTCGCCATTCTCAAGTACCTTCAACTATCATCACCTTCCTCTTCACCTCAGTCGGAGGCCTCACTTCACAATATAGCTCTTTAGGGAGCAGCTGAAGCACACGAAGAGTCGACAGAGCATTACATAAAACTCCATCAGTCACTCTTATTGCCATTCTGTCCTGCTTACAGACCTCTCACTAAGTCAGTATTAACGTCGCTCGTGGTAGTGCATCACTTGGTTATCAAAGAATGAAAGGACACGAGTTTTCAAGAGCCCCAAGGTTTTTTTTTTCTCCTTTTAACAAAATGAAAAACAGCGTTGAAAACTGAAAAGACACATCCACTTACGATAACACAGTCAGCTATGAAAGCTAAAACCTCGGTCCTGCTGCATCTGTTCTTAAAGCCTAAAACTCTCTTTCTGACATCAGACGACACCGAGAACCGCACTCGAGAGAATTACATCTCGATCCTCAGCCCGAATTCGAGGTCATGGACACAGCGACTCTTTGAAGTGAGGCTGCTCTTTGATGTGCGGAGGCCATAAGAAAAGCTCTGCGGGCTGAGACGCCACTGTATCTTCTATATCATGACGCTTTAATGGCAGTGCAAACTCCACATCGTCCCCGTAAATCAGCCTACACAGGCACAGAGGTGTGCATTCGCAGGCCGCTGCGCTCCTGTGTCTGTCAGAGCCTCCAGGATGGAAGCAAGACCGATGTGCGTTAGCTCTAGGTCATGGACGTGAAGCTCATTCCTCTACCATTGCTTATGTTTGGACTCAAATGAGAAATGTGTTATTTTTCCCCTGCTAGAAGGGGTTTAAGATAAATATTTCATTTTCATATAAGATATTGTTTGCTGCTTGTCCTTTTCCTTCACAGTGTCAAGATTTATTATGAAGTACAAGGTTCTTCTCAGTCATAACAGATACGCTCCTACCATTATGCACACACAATCGCTTTGGGCCCTAACAGCACTAGGACCTCTCAAAGTAATAACATATTCTCTCCAATTATATTTTCCACATTTAAAATGAAAATGACTTCTGGAGAAAACCTGATTACATTCTAAAAATAATGGCTTTTCAACCCTGACTTCTTTCATTTTATGAGCATTGGGCTATTAGACCTAATATTATGTCAGTGCAATATTGGTCCATTATTTCTCTTCCTGTGGAAGCAGTGTCGCTGAGGTACAGCTGTCTGATAAAATTAAGAGGCTTAAACGAATGCAAGAAAATGAAATGAAGTGCATTTGTTAAATGCTACAGGGAGCCAGCAATCCAGATCTTGTGTTAAACATTTAGGGTCGTTAAGCTATATTTCACAGCTCAGGTCTTTCCGAATCAAACTCTATTTATTCACAGATTTGGGAAAAAAAAGTACTTATAAATAAAAAATACACTTAATATGTAAGGAATAATATACCGCAGGAGCATGCCTTTGTATGAAAATCAATAAAGGTGATGCGAGTGTACTATAGCTCTCATGAGAGGGTTTGATGTAGGATGCATGTGCAGACTATTATAATTAGAGCGTTTTACTAAATATACAGTACAGGTATATGTACTATATGGATTACTTCAGGATTGTAATGTATAGGGTGTTCCATATACTTTTTATCAACTTAGGCAATATGATGCAAAGTAGAACCTCAGATTTCGAGGAACGTGGTTTGTGAGTGTCCTGCAAGACGACCAAAGATTTTTTATAAATTTTGACGAGCAAGTCTTGGTTTACGAGTACCGAGTATCATGTACCACGCATTCGCTTCTTGTTTTGATGCCGAGCATCACGTGATCACAACTGAGCCAAAGCTTTTTACTCTTGTGCTGCGGAATTGTGGGTAATCGTCTCCCCTGCTGGGTCTTAGTGCGCGTCTCTTACTGGTATAATCAACA
>JAOVVA010000024.1:7761384-7775587 GCA_028565275.1 Leiocassis micropogon
CCATTATTTCTTATGGGAAAATTTGCTTTGATTTACAAGTGTTTTGGAATACGAGCCCACTTCCGGAATGAATTATGCTCGTAATCCAAGGTTCAACTGTAATTCATTTTATTTCATTTGCACTAACTATGATCATGATCGAGAAAATTGGGTCACATCGACAAAGAAAATGCAAACAAAGAATTTTATGGTGGCAGCACGGTGTAGCACCGTCGCCTTGGACCTCCAGGGTCCAGGTTCGATTCTCGCCTCGTGGTCTGTGTGCATAGAGTTTGTTCTCCCTGTGCTTGGTGGTTTTCCTCCCAAGGTCCAAAGACATGCAGATTAGACTAAGTGCCATTTCCAAATTTCGCATTGTGAGTGTGTGCCCTTGCGTTGGGTTGGCACCCTGTCCAGGGTGTACACCTCTTAGTGCCCCAAGTCCCATGGGATAAACTCCAGGCTTCCCATGACCCTGTACAGGGTGAGTGGTACTGTATATAGTAGTGGTCACCAACCACCATAGATGATTTGGTATTGGGCCATGCAGAAATAATTTGAAATATTTTTATTTTCTTTACATTTTATTGACTACTGGAGTCTGCAAAGTGTTTTATTTTGAAAATTTATCATATCATCTTCCACTTACTACCATCTGTACCTCTTTCTGTCCTGTACCTCTGTGTCAGTTTTGATGCCTGACAAAAGTAAGTTAATGTTACATGCTAACTCTAGCTAAAATTAGTTAAAAAAACAAACTATCTATGGAGAGCTTGTTTGAAAAACAGAAAATACCATGTGATGAGACAGCATTTGAGACTGGCAACAAAATTAGAGCTGCATTTAAAAGAAAATACCAAAAGATTCTCCCCAAATTATGGGTTTTTCGCAACAGGTGATTCACATGCTCTAAGCCCGCTCCGTATTATAGATGCGGTCATGAAGGTATGTTTGAGGCAATTTCAACTCTGCTGACGTTCTGGATTAAAATCAGGCAGGAATATCCTGAAATTGCCACAAAGCTGCTGAAAACCCTGCTTCCATTTCCAATAACCTATCTTTGTGAAAAAGCGTTGTCTGCAGTGACGGCAATGAAAATTAAATTACAGAGTAGACTGGACATCAGGAATACACTACGGGTGTCATTGTCTCCCATGACTCTTAGATTGGACTGTCTCGTCATTGGAAAACAATCTCAGGGCTCACACAGATTCTGTTTTATGGTTTGTTGTATTTATTATTCACTTTATTATGCGGTGTTATGGGCACGCAATGGCTAGTCCCCAGAAAAATGTTCTTGCATAAAACTGTCTGTGGTGCATAAAATGTTGGAGAGAGAGACATTTTTGTCTACATTTTTGTGTAGACATTTTTGTCATTCCCATATTCAAGTAGCAGCAAAACATTCCAGTTTTACACATATGTGATGCTAAGTAATGCTAACTTTTGTTCTACAGGACACACCTGAACACCCAAACACACAGTTTGATGTCTGAAGCTAATGCTAATAGTGAAGCTAATGCTAACAAACCCACAAAAGAGAAACACATACAGTACATCAACAATTGAAACAACAGACAATTTAAGTCTGAAACCTAATGTCAGCATAAAAGTCTTACAGAACACTAAAGTAAAAAAAAAAAAAAAACTATGACAATGGCAAAGTGGATTATTTCCCAATAACAACACAAGCCCCAAAGTGTTTGATTATACTTATACCACAACCATTTACTGACATAACCATTTTATTTAAATTAAAAACTTAATACTTTTGGTTGAATTTATAATTATGTTTAATGAGTCTTTTATTATGGTTGTGTTCATAAGCATCTCCATCTTCAGAAAAATTTTAACTGAAAGTAAATATGATTCAGATTTGCAACTTATTAATCACATTTCTGTGGCAAATTCACACCAGAGATGATTTGCATTTAGTGACACCCACAAATCGGCATAAACGGCGAAGCTCTCTGAGAGGTGAAAGTGACAAAATGTTGAATACATGGTGAAAGGGAACAGAGCACCATGTTTTTCGTTACTGCAGCGAGTCAGCTACCACATGCTAATTCTACTTCTTTAACACAACAACATTTGTTTAGTTGTAATTGAATGCAATTGTAATTTTAAGTAGCCAATATGGAAAATCTTTTTATTAAAAGAAAAAAAATCCATCCATGTGAACTACTGAAATAATAAGGGTTTATTAATTTAATAATATTAATTTAAAACTCAGTCTAAACTTTAACCATAGAAACAGTGAGTTATGCTAATTAAACAATTTGAAGCATTTTAATTAAAATTAACACAAGTAATCTCCTCTTATGTAAATAAAAAAGAAATTCTCACAGGAAACAAATGATTTTCTGAAGAAACCTTTTTCATGAATACCACTTTCCTGTCGTAAATGCTCCTGCTTTATCCACTTTAATAAATGAGACTCAGCAGTGTGGAATATCCATAAAACAAGTCCTTGTTATCATTTAAGAGCACCTATAAACTTTTCATCCATTACCAGCCTTGTTTTTTTTCTTTCTCTCTTACTTGAAGTTAGACAAAAATTGCAATGCGGCTTATAAGCATTACTGATAAACTGAAAAGCCTTGAAGACTAAAGTAAAGCTCTACTTCTTACATTTTCTTCTTCTATTTATGCCAAATAAACATCTCCTCACAGGCACCTTTTTAATCAGTTTATGTGGAATGTCTATCACACAAATCACTTTGTACGCTGTAATTACAGAAATGATAACACGATCAGCACATTAATATAAATCCTGCATCTCACACTACTGTCAAAATTGCCGTGATAAGAAATGAAACAATAATCTACCAATCAATAAAAGAACATGGTGAGTATTAAGGACCTGAATAATAACAACCAATGTTTGAATAATAATTAAGAAATAATAATAATAAAAAAAAGAATGCTCAAATGCTGCATTAGTAAGTATTAAGGTAAGCAAGACCATAAAAGCCCACGTTTCCATTTTGTTTAACTTTAGGGATGTTCAGAAGACCAGCATTTATGACCATAAAACTTAATTTGTAACATAATCTGCTGGGAATACATAGCTTTATGAATCTGCTATGCTATTAAGGGTTTTCAAGAGGCGGATTTTAAAATCAATCAATAAGTACTTCTAAGGAAGGGTGCTCGTAAGGACTGAGATTGCTACTTGTTTAGCACCCTCATTTTGTAAATAAAGGCAAAGCAACTGAATTAGAAAAAAAGCACTGCCACTTAATCCACATTTATGGATCTGTCTAAGACAGTATCCATTATAGAATAGCTATAATGGAGCCATATTGTATAGCCTTAATAACCCGGTTCATTAACTTTTTGTTTATTTTGACACTGCTTTTTTTATTAAACACTAAATCCGCAAGCAGTGCTCAAAGACGTGTATCATTTTCTGGTATGAGACTTGTGTACAATTACTTATATAATTATAATTACTGACTCAATAAAAACACCTTTTTATAATGTGTATTTGTATGATCTTCCTGTAAGGGTCAGGGCAAAATCTTGGGATCATGGCATAAAATGCTCTCACAGTCAGGTCTTATTTCTCAGGCAAATAAATTTCACCTAAGTTCATTATCTTTACCTCCTACAGAAACATTAAGAGTTTTATATGCAAGGCCAAGGGGGAGTACTGTTAAATGTACAAGGAGGCATTTTATCTGCATTTACTATTACTTACAATGCCACCTAAAGTAATAAAGGTAAAATAAGGTTTAACAATTTAAATTTTAAGAGCAGGTGTTTCAGCTTGCCAAGAATGAAGCAGGAAAGTTTCTGTCTTTCTGCCTCTTGCTGATTGCAGGAGTTGTCCCAACTGCTGAGAAGATTACCTCAGCTCTATAATCACCTCGGCAGGGCTAGCATGATAACTAGTTACGCCCTTCTGCTCAAGTGCCCTCAAAGCTCTGAAAAGGAAACCCTGCTGGTGTTCTGTTCCACTTCTGGAACTCATCTTGGAATGCTGTGACGATTCGGGAAGCTAAGATGGATTCAGAATTCACACTTCTGGAACCAAGACAAGGCCTGAGAGAAAAGCGTTGCGGAGCTTATATTTTTAAAAACACATTCAAATGGAAATTTAAGCTTTATACTGTATATATTTGAGGGGAAAAAATCCATCTGCAGTTTTCTTACTTAAAAATAATGATGACAATGTCTTTGGTACATGGTAGGTGTGTAACAGAATCTCACTATCAACATGTATTAAGCGTTCTATTTTTTTCCATTTCACCTGCTTCCCTTTTTTGTTTGAGAGAGTGGTCACTACAGTGGATCATTTGGTCCACATATTTAATGTGGCACAGAATTTACACTAGACAATTTATCCTGGCTTGGGACCAATACTTGGGTTGCATGGGCTCGTGCAATGCCCCAGAGGCAGGGGGTGGTTCCCTGACTGCAAGTCCTCTTTAGTGCTCCAAAAGTAATCTATATTCAGATATAAACTCTAAGTGGGTGTGGTCTAAACCTGACACTTGGTAGAAAGGCAGAAATGCCAGCACTTTTTTTTTAAACCCACTTGCTCATATCTAACGACTCCCTTTTACTTGCTTGAAAATAAATTCCACCCACTCATATGTTTGCATCCTGATGCACCTAGTCTCAAGCTTTCTATAAAAACTAATTAGAATGTTATCTGTTCATTCTGAATAGTATGAATCATGTCCAGTTTCATCTCTCATATATTCAGATATACAGTTACACAAAGCAGGTTTAAATGAACAGGTGCTTAATGTTACTATGATGGAACACCATTACAGTATACTTAAATTGTGATTAAGGTGGTTCAGCTTTGGTTGCAGCATGTCAAAATGAATCAGCATTATGTAAATGTTGCCATGGAAACAGCATTTATGTTTTGCAACTTTGTTTCGCAAGCTAATGTAAATGAATATTTAAGCTATAAGAACTTGCTACTAAACAACAATTTTCTCATCATGTCTACTGTAGTTTGGACCATTCCAGTTTTACCAACACAATATTGATGACATTGATTATAAATGAACGGTCACATCCAAAGGATCTAAGAAAAAAAAATGTTTACAACATCCTGATCCAAACTAAAGGTGCAGTTTTTTTTATTAGCACCAAGAAGAATTAAAAGCACAACATTGGATAGAGCTGCGTACGGTTTTCCACATAACCCACCCCTCTTCCCCAAGTTAGAACAACATTTCAACACGTCACGCTTTTTGTCTAAACTGAAAACCTCTTTGGTCACACATTTTGTTAAATAGCTTTCTCTTAGGTAAAATGTGCAGAATTGGGCAAGAGGATAGTGGGAGGTGTGACATAGTGTGTTACGGTAAACTGGGTTGCTTTGATTCCTTTAAGGCTCCATTGCTTTCCGTGCTTCAATAGCCATTTAATTTTTTTTTATTAAAGCTTGCTGGGTTTTGAATACGAGCCACTGAGCATGTATGCTTTCTAAAAGAGTTAGCAGCTGGTTTAATCTATCACTATGCCACGACAGCAAAAGTTGAAAAGAAAACTTGTACGAGAACATTCTGCTGGGCTTTGCAGTATGCTGTCTTTGTTGCTGGCAGTGGTCCAGTTTTCTGTTCCAGCTTCACGAAAAAAGCATGTAATATCCTTGTCCTGTCTACAATCATAATCCAGTCAAGTGCCATTTTCATAAGCAAAAAAGATCGTGAAGAGGCAATATCATCATTTTTTATTGGATTTTCACATTTCTTCCACCACATGCAGTAATGTTTCTTCTTGCTGATATTAAACTGGACTTTACATTTTCTACACCACCATACAATCAAACTGCATTAACTAACCTTCACTATGGAGTTCTATGCAACACACATACTAATAACTATATAGGTTCACTACTTATGGTATAACATTAAAAAAAACATAATTAATTGTACTAAATGAGATTTGAAACATTTATATATGACAAAATTGCTGGATTTTTAACATAATTTCTTCCACTAGTACCCAACTTTTACTCCATAGCTTAACATTCAACACTCTTTGCCTTTGTTTATGTAACTTTCTATCTCTTACTGTCTGTTGCTCTCTGTCTTTCGCTTCCCCAAGACTAGTTAATCCATCTTGCTGCAGACTGCTGTCAGTGGTAAAATGGCTTGTATAGGGCAGCTTCATCTAGCAAAGGGTGCACAGTGTGAAAAGGGACAAAGTGGGAATTGTGTGCTTGTTTGGGGATAGGGGGAGATCGTATGACCTACATTTTGCTAGTCTGGTGGTCAAAGATTAATAAGGAATAGTGTGATAAAGTGTGTTACTGAATTATTTTCCTTAAACAGTAGATCTTTTTTTTTTTTTCTCAAAAGAATGAAGCATAATACATTTACAGGTACAATTAATGGCATGGAATGTCTATGAAACAAGTTAGCTCCTGTTATCCTGTTATCACAAGAGTTAAGCAGTTACCTTAACCGGCTCTTTTTTCTCTCTTTCTTGAAGTTGAATATGATACGATTTAATAATAAAATAAAGAAAACACGTCACCAAGAAACTAAAAGGCCTACAAACCCTCCTGTAGCAGGCTCTGGCACTGGGGACTCATTCCATAAATCGTAAATAGATATCTCCTTGCAAAAAGCTCCACAGTTGTGTCTTTAATAAATAACAGTGTATTTGCTTTATAAGTTCATTTATTAGTATAAATTATTACTGTATAAACAAATTATTAGAACAAAGTGCATTATATAAACCTGTGGTTTGAACTAACACTACTTTCAGAGTTATGCTGTTGAAGTGCTGTGGTATAATAATATTTAACAATGTGTTTTATGTACGCTTTCACATCCAGATGATCCAATTATGTGATAAAAAAAAAAATCAACCATACTCGCAATACCCCACCCAGTCCTGTGTCATGCCATGATGAACTGAAACAACTCACCATCACAGTCTCCGAGATGTGTGATGTTCCCATACTCAACGTCCTGCACAAATGGTAGTCTACATAAAACATAAAAAATAAATAAATAAATAAATAAAAACACTGTTGAACAAGAACTGAAATTATGACCATATGTTGAGTCTCACCTGGTTCCAGGTCTGAGAAGAGAACAAGTGCTTCCTCTGGTCCAGCCACAGTAAGGATCTCTAGAGGATATACAGTTCCTACACACACACACACACACACACACACACCATAGCAAGTTCAATATAAATACTATTAGCCATTAGCTGTCAGCCATCTGCTTATTATCTTGACACATTAATTTTGCAAGTTTGAATGACAAAATTGTTGTTTAATGTCCAAACTGCATGAAGTCCATTTTCACAAAATGGATCTCGCTGTTTAGCGGCAACTTTTATATGGTCATACTGCAGATATTGTTTTTTTCCCCATTTGGCTGCTTCTCAAGTAAATGGTTTCGTACACTTCAGTTATTTACTGCATTTTGACTCTCCTTGCCCCATTGATCAGCTTTCACATTAGTAATATTGTTTCACACTCGAGTACACTTATAAACACAAAGAGAAGGTGCGTACAAGGAATTCAACCTTTGTGTTATACCTAATATTATTGATTTTTTTGGATGCCTCACATGCCTTAGTACTTTATGAGCTAAGGCTGTGTAGTTCAGAGGAGGAGATCGGTGCATGCCGCACTCACACAGAGATGTCGGAGGAGAAAGACACGTTCATGACTTTGCATTCTAAATATCCGTGCTCATATCTGTGTTGAGGTATGGTTGGCTTTCATATTTGCTTCAAGCTGAGTGGACTTAAGCACAGTATGCTGATCTGTGCCTGGGAGTATATATTATGCAAACATACCAAAAGTTGGGGTCACGTGTACTGGAATCCACGGCTGAGACCATAATGTAAAAACACCCTTGTTTTCGACATAGTAATATATGCTCAGACGGAGATTTCCTGGTGGACCGGTGGTTAGCATTCAGCACACTCACTGCTGTGGCCTGGGTTTAGGTCCTGGTCGCCAAAAAAGAGTTGCCGAAAAAAAAACTCTGGTATTAGCTTCATGAGCATTTAGATCAGAAATATAAATAAACTTTGTTATTGCAGCGTTGTGTTGGGACCATTCTTCAATATTATCCCAATGTCATGTGAAAGGACGATTTTAATCATAGTCATACTATCCGGTATTACCCAAATAAACATGGGAACACATTTGAGTTTGGTTTTCTCCATTATGTCGTCTCAGGGAGTTGTGAATCTATTCATTTCTATAGTTCAGTTTTTTTTTTTAATTTCTGTAAAGCTGCTTTGTGACAACGTCCACTGTGAAAAGCACTATACAGTGAAACCTCGGATTGCGAGTAACGCGGTTTTGTGAGTGTTCCGCAAGACGAGCAAAAATTTTGAATAAATTTTGACTTGAAAAACGAATAAGTCTTGGTTTACGAGTACAAAGTATCATGTATCACGCATGTGCTTCTTGTTTTGATGCCGAGAGTTACGTGATCACGACTGAGCTAATGTTTTTTCTCTCTATTGCGCTGCGGAATTGTGAGTAATCGTCTCCCCTGCTGGGTCTCTTACTGGTATAATCAACATCCGTGCGCACGTGTACTGTTTACTATACCACTGTGGCCATATGTGTGTGTGTAAAACATCTTTTATTTCATGTTTGTATGCGTGTGTGTACAGCGCGCGTTTACTGTTTCTTATAACACGTGTGTGTGCGCACGTGTAAAGCAAAAGAAAGTCTCATTAAAGAGGTTAAAGATCCATTTTTTCTCTCCCCTTCTGTATCATTGTTGTCATTGGACACTGTGCCCCTTCACGCACACACACACACACACACACACACACACACACACACACCTCCTCTCGCCTTCACGCAAACACCCCTCCTCCCCTCACTTTCACACACACACACTCTCTCTCTCTCTCTCTCTCTCTAATGGAAACATTGCTCTGTAGTAATTCTTTTCAAAGGTAAAGTGCAGGTTAATTTGTTATTTTTACTTAATAGTTTGTGTTAATTATTTTTATTTATTAATTTTTTTGGGCTGTGGAACAAATCATTTGAGTTTCCATTATTTCTTATGGGAAAATTTGCTTTGATTTGAAATACGAGCCCACTTCCGGAATGAGTTATGCTCGTAATCCGAGGTTTCACTGTACAAATAAAATGGTACTAAATTTTGTTCAAGATCGTTTTAACAAAGTAATTCTAACTCTAAAAACAACCTTTTTTTTGTTCACATGGTGAACTAAATTTTAAGTATGTAAATTGTCAACTTAATGTTGCCGAAATGTTTCGAAAACCAAAAATGTCTGCTGGCTTGCTTGTAGTGACACACGCAAAACTCCATAAAACCAAATGTTTGGGACACCTGGGACCACAAAATTAATACTACAGTAAAAGACAGGACAAAAACAAAGTGGGGATTAATTTTACTCATCTATGTTATACAGTATAAAGATTTAGCAGTGCAATATCACCTGAAATGGTTAAAATCTTGACAAAACGATAATTAAGTCTGAGCTAAGTGATGTGACGTCATGCGTCATAATAACAGTGCAGAAGAAAAAAGGTCTGTGCTGTTCCCAGGTGACCATGAATACCAGTAACATCAAACAAAATGCTTTTAAAGATAATTTCAAGTGTCACGACTGACATGCATGGTGCATTCCGTACCATGAAACAGAAACACTGCATAAAAAAAAGCCAGCTTTATCCTGACATGCATTTATTTATGGTTTGCAACACAAAAATAAATGAGGTTTCACAAAATGGTCTTTATGGTATGATGAATTCCTTGTCTATTGAACTACTGTAGCATTAGGATATGTTGTGACACTCTTAGAGACGCACAAAGACTCTAAAGCACTTCTGTAAGTCGCTCTCTATAAGGGAATGCGCTAAATGCTGTAAATGTAATTCAAACAGGCAATTTAATCTTGATGACATGATCTAATATAAAAATGCAGTAATCCAGGAAAATTATATGAATTGGAGTCAATCAAGTTAATTAGTTAGGATTTTACACGAACTAAAGAGTACGACATGGATATGACATTTTTCCCCCTTAAATGACTGTATTTTTTTTTTATGGATACCAGATTTCTCATGTAAATGGTCCAGCTTGATAAATGATACCCCTTGTGTGTGGTCTCCATTGGCTTACTGTAAAAACAGTAAGACAGGGACTAAAAGGCGATTAACCAGCATGAAACTTATTACTAATGCGATCAAATACACTAGTTCAGGGCTGTGCTGAAGCTGGCATGCATGGACATGCCAGCGAAAGTGTGTGTAAGTGTTTGTGTGTGTATGTGATGGGGGTCAGATGAGTAGGATTTCAGACGCTGAGAAAGCAAAAGCTATTTCGGTAGAACAGTGAAAAATTGGAACATAAAAAAAAAATGGGGGGGAGGGGAGGGGGTGGGTGAGAGCGTCTGTATGTGAAAGGCAGAGAATGCTTGTGTGTATACTCACTTCATACAGCGGGAATGCAGTTGGCAGCGAGCTACAGGCAGCCTCACCACACAAGAGTGGAAGGCTAACAAAAGAGTATGACTCTGTCTGTCCAGGGTGAGAGACAATGGCTGGCGGGCTTGGACAGAATCATCGCCGCACCTACACACAACAAACAAACAGTTAACGCTGATTCCATTACACAGCAATAACTACTGTACATTAAAACAAGCACTTACAGACACTGAAGTGGCACAAATTGATATAGTCGATATTTTAATATCTCTGATATGACCTAGTGTCTGCAGTAAGAGCTTTATTCTCAACATGGTCGTTTTGGAGGGTATTCAAGGAACACTGGGCACAAGGTGGGAGAAGAAAGCCTTGATTGGGTTGTTAGTCCATTGGCACACTCCTTACACACTTATGGAACAGTGGGAAGAAACTGACAAACCCTGAGTAAACCCATGTGGGCACGCATGTCGGGGTTTTCCATCTGGAAACCGATGTGGGCACAGTAATCTAAGGATCTTGTCATTTTAAGGTTATTACACTAAAAAAAATCAAGAACAAAAAGCTTTATGTCTCTAATAAACATCCTTTATTGTCCTAAATAGCAGTACTATCACTGTACACCTTTACAGTAAACATTCGTTCATAGATTTTCCATGCCTCGATAGGTTTTTAGAACAGTGCCAACGTTGTTTTACGTTTTAAGATGAATGAAAAAAGGGAGAATTATCGCTGGTTGTGTCCGCCACACCTCAAGATGTTTACCAGCTTGGGCCCAAACAGGAAGAGAGGGACAAACACATGTGCATGCATCATGATCTACATGATCTGTCTGAAGTTCCCTGTTTATTATCAGAGTCTATTCAAGATTTTTGGTAATGTGCCCTGTGTCACGTACAAGAACCATCCATTCTGTCACCAGATGACACAAGCTAAGCTGTTTGTATGTACTGTATATTTGTCTGAACATGGACTACAGGACTATAGGAAATGTGACCATATAAGGAGTTAGGAAGCACAAAAGAGGCATGGCAAAGTTTACACAATATTACAAAACCTTACACCTCTTATCCCGTACTGTGTCACCGGGGCCTGGAGCCTATCCAAGGAAGGGTCACACCAGATTGAGGACACCCTGGATGGGGTGCATTTATAGTAAATAAAGAGTTTTACTATATGGAGTCATAATAGTAAGCTATATTAAAGTGGTCTGTGGAATTAATTTAACACTTAAAAGGCTGTTAAAAGAATCCTGCATTTACTTACACTCTTGAAAGCCTACAGAAAATATTTCGAAACCAACTCCCAGACCAAGCACCTATTAATACTTATAAATGCATACTCAAAACATTCATAAAGCCCGGCACAAACCAAACACCTCTAAAATATTCATAAAGCTCTTTATGAAACCTAGCCAAAACACCTATTAACGCTGATAAACTCACAAAGCAAACCTCACACACCTACTATATTAACAATAATTTGTAACAACTATTCAAATTGTTCTATTTAACCTGAACCATTTAATGTATATTACATTAACATTTACATTGTAAAGTCTGCGGGAATTAGTTAACATTTATGCCAGTTGTTGCAGGAGAGTAAACACTGTGGCTAACATAGAGAAACAAGTGCAGGCTTTCATCTTCAAACAGCAGCTTTGTTTTTTATCTACTACACGTTCGCACACGCACACACACACACACACACACACACGCTTACACAGACACGGACACACACACACACACACACACACACACACACCTGTGAAAGCTATTTAAATGTGTTACCTCTTTTTTGTTTTGGCTGACATGTTTTTATTTAGTCTGCTGTTCAGTTATGACTAATTTGACTATGAAGGGCTTTTGAAGTAGTACTTTTCACGGCACAATGAGTCTATGGCTTATTATCAGCGTGTTGTACTGTATATGATTTGTGGCGGGGAAAGTTCACATATTGTGTCTAAAACAATTTTTTTAAAATGATACAAGATTTGAATGCCATAATACAGTTCCTAATGGTTAATGTAGTGCATTGAGTTTCATGGTATTTAGAAAACTTTAAAGCTTTCTCTAAAGAACTAAAGACAAAGGGCTACTACACAAAACTGATTCACATAGTGAGTACAAAGCAGGTGAATTATACAAACGATAGTCCTTTTGACACTAATCACAACACAATACAGGAAAATCATGTTTAAAGAGACAGACATAAAGCATTATTATATGATCTTTGAAATGTAAATTATATTTAAAGTCCCTATTTAGGCTTTGTTTCACAAAATTTGAACTGTGAATTTACTTACTAACGTAACAGCCCATTACTGAACCGATCCATCCAACCATCCATCCATCTAGGAACCTTTGTAGTCCAGCTAGGAGGCCACTGGTGTAGGCCAATGGTGATTACTAATGTATTTATTCACATGGGCATTCATATACTACGGGCAACTTAGGAACACCAATTAGAACAATCTGCATGTCTTTGGAGTGTAAAAGGAAACCGGAGTACCTGAAGGAAACCCACTAATCATGAAGAAAACATGCAAACTCCATGCACACAGACCCAAGGCAGGAATCGAACCCAGACCCTGGAGGTGCAAGGCAAAAGTGCTAACAAGTAAGCCACCGTGCCACCACACTGAACAGATCATATAATGAATACAACATAAAAAACAAACATTGTACCAAACATTCATAGCATCCTAGACATTCCTATTAAAGAAAGATTTTTTTTCTCACGCACTCATCATCTATACCACTTTATCTTGTATACAGGGTCATGGAAGACTTGGAGCCTATTCCAGGAGACTTAGGGCACTAGGCGGGGTACACCCTGGATGGGGTGCCACTTCATCGCAGGGCACACATGCACACACTCATTCACACACTACATGCAATTTGGGGAAAGCCAGTTAGCTTAATCTGCATGTCTTTGGACTGTTGGAAGAAAACCCAGAGTACCCAGAAGAAACCCACCAAGCATGGGGAGAACATGCAAACTGCATGCACACAGAGGCTGGAATCGGACCTGGCCAGGCCATTGAACCCATAACCTGGAGGTGCAAGGTGACAGGGCTAACCATTAAGCCACTGTGCCACCAAACTGAACAGATCTTAATATAACATGAATAACACCTTTACCAAAAATTCATTAGCATCCTAGACATTCTCATATTAAAGAAAGAAGGTTTTTCTAAGAACTATTATTGACAGCAAACACAAATATTTTTGTAACTTTTATGGAAAGTTCCAGTTGTAAGTTCATAAAAAAAAAATTACTATTAAATCAATTTTTAGTTATCTTCAGAACTACACAAAGTTACAAGACTTTCTCTCACTCAAACAAATCTCAAAATAACAAAACTTCTCTGGGTTACTAGACAGAAATTTTTTATAAATAAAATTCCATTTAAAATCCCGTTTAAATAAAATGTGACGGCAGTTACAGTTACATTACCAACCATGGAGGGCGACGATTATCACCTGCTTCCCAGAGACAAATACTGTAACAACAGCCTACTGCTCATGCACCCTTAGGGAGTGGAGTAAAATACACGGAGGATAGCGCTATCGGCGATATCTGCGCACTTCCATGAGTACACAGATGGACATGATTGGCTAGTGTTGCACAGCATCCACTCCTTAGACTCACTTCAACCTCCTTATTTCTTAACGACAGGGCAAACGTGTTTAAGCTGCATCACTCGGGAGCCCTTATGGAAACGCACAGAATATGTATACAGTGGTGTGAAAAACTATTTGCCCCCTTCCTGATTTCTTATTCTTTTGCATGTTTGTCACACAAAAT
>JAOVVA010000024.1:7775687-7791323 GCA_028565275.1 Leiocassis micropogon
GTCCCCTTAGAGACTCTGTAGTAGGTTTTCTCAGTTGAATATGAAAAAAAAATATCGCTGATTATCAACGCGGGAATGAATGGCGCATTGTCCAAGTGCAAGTTGATCTTGTAGCTAAACTTTTTGCTTTGGGTGAAAGCGCCATCTAGCGATCACTGTGTGTCAGCGACAGCTTCCCATTCAAAACAATAGGCGGTCAAAATGACCGGTGCGATTCTAGTGTTAATTGTTCCTTTACACCTTCCTGACAAGTTGACTACCTTTTTTGTCTATCCCAAATTCTACATCTAGGCATTTGGCAGACGCCCTTATCCAAAGCGACTTACATCTACTATCTTATTATACATCTGAGCAGTTGAGGGTTAAGGGCCTTGCTCAAGGGCCCAACAGTGGTAACTTGGTGGTTATGGGGTCTGAACCTGGGACCTTCCAAAAAATAGTTCAATGCCTTAACCACTGAGCTACCCCTGAAACTATACCCGTTTTTTTGGGTTTGTTAGATTCTAGGTCAGAAAGGTTCATTAGAAACATTATCAGAATTTACTGTGAAGCCCAGTCCTGCT
Organism: Leiocassis micropogon; assembly: GCA_028565275.1. Taxonomy (NCBI): domain Eukaryota; kingdom Metazoa; phylum Chordata; class Actinopteri; order Siluriformes; family Bagridae; genus Leiocassis; species Leiocassis micropogon. The sequence goes on from JAOVVA010000024.1 coordinate 7,776,251, forward strand.
GCTTGTCCAAATGAGGTGCTTTAAGCTTCATTTTATTATAATAGGCTTGTGATTTTCCAGAAAACATTTTCATTTAATAGCAACAATGAATGATGAAAACCTCTCATTCGCTGTCCTGTGCACAGTGTGTGGTCTGCGTAGGCCATGTGCCATATGGGAACACAGCTCTATAAATAAAAGCATATTTCTTTTGCGAGTTTGAGGCCAGCTTGTATAGAAATATAGACTAGAGATCTTTAAGGCAGTATTTATGCAAGGATACCGGAGCAAAACTGAATGATCATTTTAAAAATGTAATAGTACAGCCCCTAGCAAACACATTCATGTGAATAAAGTATTCTTTCGTTACATTCCTTTTTTTTCATAAGTATTTAGGGTAAAGATATTGGCTATGTAAATGAAGATCACTCTTTGGGAACTGGAATAGAGCAACAGGGAAGTGTGGGGAATATGGATATTCGAGATGGGGAAAATCGATTCAGTTATGTATCGAGATTCTTTTTTGTGGCAACTCATGCACTGAACTAACTCTAAAATCACTCACTCTCACTCATTCATCGTCCATACCACTTAACCCTGTATACAGGGTCTCTGGGGTCCTGGCGCCTATCCCAGAAAACTCCCAGGGGTACACTCTGGACAGGGTGCCAATCCATCGCAGGGCACACACGCATACACACTCACATGCTCATTCATACACTCTATGGATAATTTGGGAACGCCAAGTACCTAATCTGCATGTCTTTGGACTGTGGGAGGAAACCGGAGTAACCGGAGGAAACCCACGAAGCACAGGGAGAACATGCAAACTCCATGTACACAGACCCAAGGTGCAAATCGAACCCTTGACCCTGGAGGTGCAGAGCGACATTGCTAACCACCACCGTGCCGACCACCTCAAAATATTTTTTTTTAAATGTATTTAAATTGATATATGTTTCCTTTTTAGGTGTCGCAGTTCCTCTATAATTCTAAAGGTAGTGCACTCTAAACAGTTCACACTGCACAGCAGGCAGCACAGCTGCGTGGTAGAAAAAATATTTGCTAGGTTTGTTTAGAATCTGAATAATAAAAAATACTGAATCAAAGTATTAATAAAATTGTGATGTCAATACAACAGCAATACACAAAGCATTTTACCCTATTAACACTCAACAACCAAATCCCTGTTTTGGATCAATGTTTTTAATTTTCAATAAGTATTTGGTTCAGGTAGAGCCTTATGACTATATATTAGGTTGGTACTATTTAGAAAATGTGGCAAATCTCTGACCAACACTAAATAGGTAAAGAAAAAAAAAGTGGTAGCAAACTACAAGAGTTCAAATTTCTTACCTCTCAGAATTATAGCCCTCTAATTCCTCCAGAAAGACGTTCGTGCTGGAATAAAGGTTGTCTCTACCCGGTGTGATGAGGAATTTCAGAACAGTGCCCCTGGTGGACCCGAGGAACACTACAGTGCGGTTTCTGTGTGGACCTGCCTCTGTATCCACCACCATGGTGTTCAGTTGATACCTGGGATGAAGGAAGAAATGGTAAATAATAAAAAGATTTATGTAATAATTCATATAATTTTGTACAATGTAGTCAAACTAATTATTATTATATTTATTTTTCTCAGAGTGCAAATTAAAGGCTTAAATAATCACAATGATTATTACACAACATTACGTGCTGAAAGCATTTAACATAAAAGATCTAATGACAAGGCCAGAAAGCTCTACACATCCTCAGCAGTGGCTTTTCAAGAGGGAAATGTACATATAACACATAATTGGCAGGTGGTGCTGTCTCTAAAGCATTATTAAAGGCTTAAACACAGAGAGAGAGAGAGAGAGAGAGAGAGAGAGAGAAACAAGCTTAGATATGATGTATGTAAAAATTATATCATTCTCACTGACATTGCTGGTTGCATAAAAGACTTTACTGTCACATATACATGCACAGTACAGGTTAATTTCTTTCTCTGCTTGTCTTAAGCGACTGGGGTCAGTGCACAAGGTCAGGCATAATATGTCCCCTCTGGAGCAGTTAAGCTTCCCAGCAGTGGCAGTTTGGCAGTGCTAGAATACAGTATGAGCTCATGGCATTCTGATCAATACACCAGAACACTAATTGTTGATTTTTACTTACTGGACACACGTGAACAATAAATCTAAACAAATCAAAAACCACAACGGCCTTACAAGTACAGTGTGCGCCAGAATATACATTACTGAAACTCACGCATCTCGATTGTGCATTTGCATTTGTTGACAGGGCGTAGCTCCAGCCACACGTGTTTTCAACGTTTTGTTGTTGGAAATGGGTCTCTCGACAGAGGAAAAAAGTATTCACAGTTGAGTATTATTTCCGCTCATACAGAAGTGGTCGTGAATGGTTTGAAAAAGTTGACAGAACAATTCCACGAGGCCTCCGAGTGGCGCAGTGGTAAAGTGCTCGCCCTACCATCTGGAGATCACGAGTTCGATTCCCGGGTGATGCTGTAACGTCTTGTAGCCGGAGGTCTAGAGAGAGCTGATTGGCCGAGCTCTCTCAGAGGGGAGGGATGAGAGGTACTTAGTGCTCCCACATCAATCACTACTCTACAGACAAATCTTATTACAGATTTAATAAGGCGGTACCAAGTGACACAGTTATGCAGTCTATTGCTATTGTTACGAAATTTCACTGTTCTGGTAGTGTACTGTGTCAACATTACGCGAGCAAATCGTCTCCTTTTACAGTAACCTTTGTTCTGGGATATGTTTGAGAATCTGCATGAACGATATGAACACTGTCTACAGCGAAGAGGTGCACACACACTTCAAACACTTATCTTATCTTACCTAGGCGGGGTCAGCGCGGTTTCATGCAGCAGACGTAAGTACGGTTCATTGCGATTCACCGCGAGTTTTGACGTAGTGACTACGTTTCCAATCTTTCCGCGCAAAAAATTTAACATGTTTAACCCTGCTGAACCTCGTGGAACGTCAGGCAGTCACTCGAGGTGCCTAGCACCACATGAGTAAAACCGCATAGGTGAGATAGGGGTATTACATTACAGGGTACCTACCCTGGTACATCAAGCGAATAGAGTGTATGTTAGTTTCTTACAGGCGAAATAAACTCACAGATGATGAAGAGGTAATATTGTTCATCTTTTCATTTCAGTACTGTATATTTCGGCACATACACATGTATTTAAAATGGCTTTCTTGCTGTTATTATACTCTGGTACACATTTCTTTATAACCAAAGCTCACATGTCTTTTCAATAAGCTATTAGAACAACTGGGTAAAGTCATTTCACTGAAGCTGAAAATTTATTATAAACTCCCTAACAGATCTATGAATTAACTAAACTCTGAAAGAAACAATATGCTTAAAGCTTCTTCTATATGTTTTTCTATACGTTTCTACTTTCACCACTTTTCCATCTTTTTACCAAATAATAAACATGAACAAACTTCTACCCAAGACTCTTTAATAGGCATCTGGCTGTCTAATGCAAAAAAAAAGCATAAGCTGAAGTTCTTTGAAAGTGTCCTCCCATTTCAATTCCACAATCGCTTATCATGCCATGTATTTGCAAACATATATCTAGGTGATGTTCACAATTGGTAAACATTCATCTTCTATAATGCTTATACTGACTTAGGACATGAGGTGGGGTACACCCTGGACAAGGTGCCAATTCATCACTGGGCACATGCACACACACATTATGGGCAATTTGAGAACGCCAATTAACTTGCTGTGGAAGGATGCCAGAGTACACGAAGAAAGCCCATCAAGCATGGGGAGAAAATGCAAACTCCACGCACACAGACCCGAGGTGGAAATCAAATCCTCGATCCTGGAGGTGCTAGACCACATTGCTAACCACTACGCCATATATCATATATCAGTGATGCATATAGCAGTGATGCATTTTTAAATAGTAAGTGGGTGGGATATAGAGCTACAGTATGATTTCCTTGACAATAGCAAGTGAAAAAAGACAATTCTTGGCCGCTTTTAGCCATTATGCTGCCCGCAGTTGGAACCAGCTTCCAGAAGAGATCAGATGTGCTAAAACATTAGTCACATTTAAATCTAGACTTAAAAAGCATCTGTTTAGCTGTGCATTTATTGAATAAGCACTGTGCTACGTCCGAACTGACTGCACTGTATTTTATGTTTCTTAACTGCTTTACTGTTTTATTTTGATTTTTAATAAAAATTTTAAGTAGTTTTTAAAAGTGCCACTACAAACATTTTTTAAAAATAAAATTTAAATAATTTAAAAAGTCTTAGTGCTATTATTTTCTATTTCTTCTTATGATTATCTTTTTTTCCCCTCTTTTATGTAAAGCACTTTGAATTACCATTATGTATGAAATGTGCTATACAAATAAACTGGCCTTGCCAAATTATGTAGTGTATATGCCAGCAGAGGGGTAAATCTAAATGAATAAATTCAAATGTTTTCAAAGATTCCAATCTTATTGCATTTGTGGTTAGATCCACCAACTTTAATTTCTGCATATGTAATTAGTTCCCATTTACTGTTGGAGAAGTTGAAAGGAAAGAAAAACCTATAACTTGCCATTGTGCATGTGCATTCTTAATGTGGCTCATTTTCATAACACTGCTTCTACAGTGGTGAGCTTAAATACATTAACAAAATATAAGTGACCACACGATCAAACGTTAGACTGACTTGATGTATAGGTTTCCTCATCTTGAGAATATTACACGGCAGTATAAGCCAAGCATTTACTGTACTGTGGGTTAGTAAACCTCCATTCCGAGGAGAGGCTGTTGCGCAGGCAGGGATCAAGGTTAGCTAATCGGCTAGGATATGAAAACGTCGTGCATGCTTTCAGACACCTTCATACCTTTTATCTGTTCCAAAAATGAGAGGATTTTTGCTGCTTTTTCATTTTTATTAGTTAACATCAGGTAGAAATACAGCAATATTTACTAAGTATTACTACTACTACTACTTTTAAAATGTAATATTTTCTTGCACATTACTTAGTGCATTTTTTTAATTGGATCTTTTCAATAAGTGCTTACAATAATATACATGAATTTTGCCCAATACACAAATGTTTTCTCCGCAACTGGAGGAAAAAATGCCAGTGCATCAGTCCAGTGCCCTTCAGCAGGATGACGCCTATGGTTTCATACACATGGTTTTCTCCTGTAATATACAGTACTTAGATATAGATCACACGCGAGGGAGTGCTGTTATACTGAATGACAGCATGGCTGTGATGCGGTTATAGGCACAAGGGTGCAGACTGATTGTACAAGTACAACAGCATGACCTCTAGTTTAATAATGCCTTTATTGAACACTTCTATAAATACCATTTATTATCAACACATTATGATTAGTTTATTTATTTAAACTGATATTTTGCTCCACCAACATGTATCCTTCTGAGACTGGCGGGACAAGCGTTAAGCTGGCGATCGTCATTTAGAGATCGACAATTAGTGTAATCAACAGGGGTCAAAAGCAGTTTAAAATTTTTTACCGGTACTATGTAACCAGAAGGTGAGGAGAGTAAACCATGGAGGTGGTAAACAGTCCTATTAAGCTATGTTCCTACTTAATCTGCTTAAAATTTTAGCCTCAGATAACTTTTCTGGGATTGAAAGCTCATCCAGCCAAACTGCTCGGTCTGAATTAACTTGGTCAGAATTACCAGTACAAGGTGGGACAGAGTGCCGATCCATTGCAGGGCACACAAACACACACTAAAGGCAATTTGGGAAAGTCAACCGGGTTCGATTCCCAGCCAGTGCCCAAACCCCAGCCACTGGATGACTATTTTTGGACTGTGGGAGGAGAGGGAAGTAACCGGTGTAAACCCAGGAAGCACGGGGAGAACATGCAAACTCCATGCACACAGACCTGAGGCAAGACTCAAACCCTCGACCCTGGAGATGCGAGGCCACAGTACTAACCACTGCGCCACCGTACCGCCTTAATCATCATCATCAAACAAACAAACAAATCCATGAATAAATTAATATGTTAGTTCCACAATCACTTTCCATGCCATAGAATTTTGATATGGTCATACCCGTAAGCAACAGGAGAATATGATTTTATCAAAACAGCAAGAAAAATAATGACTCAACTTATAGTAGAAAGATCTCTAACATAAATAATAAGTTATACAGTAAACTAACAGGAAATATTTGTGCATCTGGTGAATGCATGTAGATGGAACAGTCACCTTTCTTTTCTAAATGACGCTAATGTGAATTCTACCGTTCGAAAAACAATTATAATTATGCACATACATAACTGAGATATTTAAGTGTTTCTAAATAGCTACTACTGTTATTCAAAAATAGCAACTAGACAAGAAAATAAAAACAAGACAATGCACAGCCATAAGCGACAACAGTAGTAAAGATTTTGCTACTAGAAATAGCAAAAGCGACTTGTTACGCGTTAGTGAAACTCTTCTTTCATTTGATGGGAACACCGAGGCACAAAATCGATATATATTCAGATCAGTGAAAGCACTACAAGAGTTTTTTCTTTACGTCTGTATCTTTCTTTATTGAGTGTGAGAAATAAAGGCAAAATGTAATTTTCTATAGACAACATCATGTACAAAGCCAGACTAATGAAAATGAAAAGAGTGATGAAAGCCTGCTGTATAGTGTAGAAGGTCGGAGGAAACTGAGGTAGAGAAAGAAGACAGAAAAGAGATTGAGTTAGATATAGAGACAAAGGAGATGGAATGGAAGAAATGGTTTCTCACAAGGAGGCAAACAGTCTCAAATGAAATCCCTGGTACACTGGGTGAGTATGTTGTAGGATTACAAATTTATAAAATGTTACATCTAGCTTCCAACGTAATAGTATATAAACTGAAAGCGTTATGTACATTGGGTTTTACATTTTGAAGTAAAGATGATTACATTCTTAGAAAACATTCTAAGATCAAGTCTGGTAGCCCAGGCGTCTGAGACATTAACCTTTGTCTTTATGGACTTATGACCACTGGATAGGGTCCCAAGGTTGCTGTGCTGATCTTGCCCTGATCCCAATGCTGATCTTAAGGCCAGGCTGTGCCTTTGTCTCTAGGATGATGTGAAGGTCTGTGCGATACTGTCAGGCTGATTAGATTAGCACCTACAGTATGCATTTGAAAGGCACTGTTATGCTGATGAGATCAGGGCTGGGGAACTTCCGTTACCAGGCTGATTCCTGTACTGTACTACACTATGCTTTGTTTAGATTGTCTCCACCTCTTGGTATCCCTCCCCCTTGAAAAGTATAAACTGTCCAGAGCTGAGTTTTAGTCAGACTTGGATGCCTACAGCGACGCACGGCGAGTTCTCAATAAAGAGTAACTTCTGCTTGAAAGATATCCCAACGTCTCCTGGTCCCCTGCTCCGACAAAGGAAAAAGTTTCCAACAATGTCATCAACGACAATTTAAGTTTGAGAGATATAGAAGATTTTTCCAGCACTGTTAGAGTTCAGACACTGTTTGTTTCTTCATAAGTGGACCAATTATGCTTTTTTTTGGGCGGCTATGGACAAAACTTTAGTACTATGTTTAGCGACTGGTTTATAGTTTACAGCCACACACATTCCGTGCAAAGTAAAAAATACATTGGAAAATAAATCATTGCATTTCTATAGCTTTAAAACACTTTCCTAACTAATGCATACAACACGAACACGCTGTCACAGCTGTGTTCTCAATTAATCTGTGCAGTGTAAAAAAACAAGGTTTGTTGTAATTTATATGCTAAGCATGCATTATTATAATGTGAATAACTAATTTCGAGAAGAGTGTTTATGGTTATGGAGCCAATGTTTCACTTTGCTCAGAATTTATGAGGATTTGCAAAACGTGTGTATAATTTAGAGATGCGTGTAAGCGGGGGAGAAAAATGATAAAACAACATACAATAAAATAACACCAAGGGTACAATTTGTGATTATGATTCTAAACAATATGAATATGAATATTTTATTGAGGCAGACAGATGGAACGAGTAACAACAATAGCCTTTGATCATGGTCAGGAAAACGTGTTACATGATTCCATAAACACATGCAATAACAAGTCACTATAAATGTAGGCCTTAGCTACTGTATATTCTCACAAGAAATGCATTTGCATGATTTAATATTAATTTTGGGTTTGTTCCATGGTGTTTTAGATATGAATGTTCTAAAATGAATGATCATAATCAATTCTGATCTGCATCACTCATAACCAAATAAAACCTCAGACGAAAACAACATAGAATTTATCACTGTATCAGTATTTATTTAACAAAAATAAAGCCAAAAAAAAAAAAAAAGACATGTGGGCAAGCTTAAGAGAGTAAGTTGTAGCCAAGTGCTGCTAAGCATCAGCACTTGATTAACTGATCATCAGCAAGTGTGCAGACCTTGATAAAAATAAGTTGTTTTGACAATTGGCTGGTCTGGAGCATTCAATTAACACAATGCCAAGAGGGAAAGACATAAGCAATTGTCTTAGAGAAGCAATTGTTGCTGCATATTACATTTGAAATTACATTAAAGACAGCCGCCAATCTTCGCACAAGTGGACGTCACAGTACATTCACCCCATGGTCAGACCGTGCAATGCTCAGAGAAATGTATATATTTTAAAAATGCAAGAGTTACATCTCAGACCCTGCAGGCCTCACTGAGCATGTTAATTGTTAAAGTTAAGGACAGCACAATTAGTAGAAGACTGAACAGGTATGGTTTGTTTGGAAGGGTTGCCACGAGAAAGCCTCTTCTGTCTCAAACATGAACATGAAATCACGAGTGAGATTCGCAAAACTGCATCTGGACAAATCCTAAAGCATTTATTTAAATATTATTTATTTCATTATTGCCTACTTTAGTATCTGGCTTTAAATGATACTTTTACACTTCTTTTAGCTTCACATTTGTAAAGCACTTAAACTTTAAAGCAATTTAAATGTATAAAAAGTGCTATATGAATTTAAAAAAAGTATTATTATAAATAATTACTGTGCACTGAAATAACGCAACACCCCCCGGAGTCCAAGTTTCTGGAACAAAGTTGTATGGACAATTGAGAACAATGTGGAGTTGTTTGGTTGTAATGCCCAGCGTCATATTTGACATACGAAATACAAACAGCATTCCAGGAGAAACACCTCATACCCACTGTCAAGCATAAAAATAGAGGTGTGATGATGAGGGCTTGTTTTAAAGCCACAGGACCTGAACACCTCACAGTCAATGAGTCCTCTGAGTATTCCAGAGGCAAATATGACGTTATCTGTCCGATAGCTAAAAACTGGTTGACACAAGATATCAACATCACAATGGCCGAAAAATAAATGAATCATGGTTCTGGGATGTCTTTGATAAAGTTCAGACGTCAAGCCAATTACAACATGAAGAGAGCTGTGCACAAGTTCACAAAAACCACAAAGAACTGAAGCAATGTTGTACAGAAGAATAGGTTAAAATTCCTCCACAACAATGTGCGAGACTGATAAAGCTGTTAAATTTGGATCAACAAGCTACTGAAACATTACGGTACTTAGTATTGAACAGTTGAATAGTTTTGATTTTCTTTTGATTCCATTTTTATGGAATAAATAAATAATGGCATAATTAAAAAAAAGTTGAAGTACATGATAAACAGGGAAAATATTCAATAATTTAACTCTTTTCCTTCTGTACTTTGGCTTGGCTGATCATGTTTCTATTCTTTATAGCAGCCTTGAAAATTACAGTTGAAAAGCAAATCAAAAGGTCAGTAAGTTTTTCAACAGAACACGTTGCGATTTCCAGTTTTTTCGGTAAAACCTACTTGTTGTCTTATTAATTTGACGAGGGAAAAAGGGAAAAAAAAGGCTGGTGAGGGATTTATAGTTTATAGCTGCTTTACCATAAGTGATAACGTACCACTAGTCATGTCTACTATAGTGTAAAAATGTAGCAATAATAAGTTGAAAATTGTAATTGTTGACACACTGCTAAGGAAGTAAACATAAAAACACACACACACACACACACACACATTACTTATGCAATTCCAACAATTTCTTTGCTTAGGCTGTAATTTGTATTTCATCCCTAGTAAACAAAATGAAGATATGTTCTTTCAATTGTGCAAAATTACCTTAATATAGTCATTTTTAACACTTAGATGCGTCTCTAATATGTGTGTACAGACAAAACATTCCATATTTTTTGTCAGGTAGCCATTTTTGTATTGGCTACAAGCAAATATGATTTTCCCCCTATTGTGACTTCATATGCGTAAGAAGTTGCCCTCTCTGGGCTTGGTGCTCAGCTCTGCTGTTCTCTGGCAGGGCGTGGCTCACAGGAGCTAATTTATACAGACACTGTATGGTGCATTTGGAGAAGGAGTGAAATAAAGGGAGTTTGAGGTATGAAAAAATGCATATCTGAGGGGCATTTCTGAGGGGAGATCTGACCTTTGCTGAACAGCACAAAACTAAAACAGCAATAAATTTGAAGTTTATTTCTTGTTTTCTATAATTATAAGCTCTTTCATATAGTATATGATGTAAACTTGATTTTTGTGATAATTAAATGGCCTTGTTTACTCATGTTCATTTGGTGCTTATGTCCTCAATTATGATTATTATATTTTCTTTATTATTATGTTTCTTATTTCAGCCTTGGGTAATACAGTATGTTTATGGTACGGTATTCATATTTCTGCATGCTCTCTGCTGGAGCGTATTCCTAAGTCTACTTATTTCTGGTCCTCTAATCCTCTGGTCAGCTACAGAATTTTGCTGTCCAGAAAGATTTACAACACTGTTTCTTAGCATATAAATCATGTGTTATAATGCCTGACAAGACAACATTGTTACTCATGGCAAGTATTATAACAGTTCTGTCCCAAAATTCATTCAAAATTCAGTTTGACATGGCTAAATTAAGTACTTTTAATTATTTTTTTTTCTTCTACTTCTCCAAGGCGCTCAGAGGCCAAAGGCAAATAGCTGTTAAATTGCTCTCGGCAGCATTTTCCTGCCCTGATTTACAATTTCATCTACATTCTTACATTGTTAGTCAGGCTATATGCATGAAGGGTTTCATCATGCTTGCATGAGCTAGACTAGACCAGCTGCCCACAATTTTGAATCTCTAACCATACTGTGCCTCAAGGTAGGCATTTTATATGTGACCTTCATATTAGCATTTCCGAGCTCTATAAACACAGAGGCCAAATAAAACTATTGGATAGTTTTTTTTGTTTTTTTGGTAACAGCAATTCAGTCACCATGACCTTCACATTAGCATTCTCCCTAATTCAAAAAACATGACTATGGATATGAACAAAAATTCTAAAGAGCTTGAAAAGACCACCAATGGCAATGGAGTCACTTACCTAACCATAGTTTTAACTATCCAGGGTCTGTGTCCCAGCAGAGGGACGGCTTCATCCATAAGTGGATGGGTCTTTATGAAGTTTAACACCTCGTCAGGGAACGAGGTAGAGGAGCTGAACCTGGAACCCTGACCAGCACAACCCCCAGGCCTACACAAACACACAAGAAAAAAACAACAACATTTGCACATTTAGAATGATCATCATGTAGAAAGACCTACTTGATCGGTGATAATAACAGAATACTGTACATTATTTAATCCATACTTCCTTCAGATACTTATATATTATGCATTATTGTACGTGCTGCTATGCTTTTCGTTTGAAACAGAATCAAACAGACATTGGAAAACCAATGATATTAGAGTATCTTTGTAGTTAGACATACTTTGATACAATGACTTTAAGTCCAGTGCCGATACTTATTAACAGCTCAACAGAAACATCCTTAAATGTTCATGATGTTTTTTTTTTCTTCCCAGCACCAAGTCCAAAATTACTAGACAACTGGCATGTACAAAACCATTAAATCAGAAAGAGAGTAAAAGGGGGAAAAAAAACGGCATGGCCATTATGAGATACGTTCTGTGAAACAGGATCTAACTGACTTTGGACGTTGTGTGTACACCATATTACTGTACGCTAATTAGCAAATCTATGTGGGATACTGCAGTGTGTATGAGTTCTGATCAATATCATTCACTGAACATCATTTCCACCATTTTTTTAATAACCCTTTGCGTTACTTCCAAATCAATACTTCTCCTTTACCCCCTGCAAATTCTAACACTAGCACTGGATTCATCCCATTCTCCAGTCAGGACAACTGTTGCTGGATGTTGTGTGAATGGATATTAAGTGACGTTAATGCTGATATTCTGTTGTTTTGAGGTCGAACTTACAAAAATGTGTCCCGGTTATTGATTCAAAGTTATCCCAAAATATTTTAAACAGAGTCAGTCTCACTTTCAAAAATATCCCGATATTGTGTTTTGGAGCTCTTGTAGCACACCTGCTTGGTATGCAGTGGTTAGTACATAATAAATGCGGTCCAAGAAAGGACAACCGATGACAAGGCCATGGACAGCCAAGGTTCATTGATGTGCATGGGGAACAAAGTTTAGCCTGTCCTAGTCCAATCGCTCAGAAGAGCTACTGTAGCACAAATTGCTAAAATAATTAATGCTGGCTATGATAGAAAGGTGTCAGAACACACATGCAGCTTGCTGCATATGGGGAGGTGTACCTGCAAACCAGACAGAGGGCCCATGCTGATGCAATCAAGTGCAGAACATGCTTATAATCGGCATGTGAGCATCAGAACGAAGCCATGGAGCAATGAAAGAAGGTGGCCTGGACCAGTGAATCACATTTTCTTTTACATCATGTAGATGGCCAGGTGTGTGCATTATTTATCTATGGGAATCCAGTAGCAGTAGGGGTAATCTCCAGGCGATGTTATGCTTGAAAGCCTCGGGTCATGCCATTCATCTGGATGTCACATACCACCTACCTAAACATTGCTGAGCCCCTTCACCACAACAGTATTCCCTAATGGCAATGGCCTCTTTCACCAGGGTAATGTTCCCTGCTACACTGCAAAAACTGTTTAGGAATGGTTTGAAGAACACGATAAAGATTTCAAGGTGTTGATCTGGCCTATAAATTCTTCAGATCTTGATCAGATTGAACATCTGTGGAATCTGGTGAACAAGGAAGTTAGATCCTTGGAGGCCGCACCTTTGCAACCTACAGGAATTAAAAGATTTGTTGCTAGCATCTTGGGGCCAGATACCACAGCATGCCTTCAGGGGTTTTGTGAAGTCCATGCCTCACTGGGTCAGAGTGTTATGGGACAAAGGAACTTGACAATTTTAGGCTAGTAATTTTAATGTAATGGCTAAACGGTGTATGTTAGGTGGACGGGAAGGGTTCTTGTGTTACTTTAAACATCCAGACCGTTGTAAGCTAAGAATTAACTCCAACTTCACAAATTGTAACTGAATATTCTTGTGTCCGATTTTTGTCAAGGGTAAATGAATGTCCTTGCATTTAAAATGTATTCAGAGCAAAAATTGGTAGAAAATGACTGTATCATTGTGTCTGGCCATCTGGAAATAATTCAACTCCAAAGGATAAGAGCTTAAGTGGACTAATGGCCTGATTTACCAACATATTTAGTGCATGACCTGCTCCAATCACTGACCTTTACACTAAACACTGGTTGTGTTATAAGCATTTAGAGAAGACCTCGATCACTTAGACACTGAGTGCTCTCTATTTTCTCTATCATTGACGTGGCCTGTGTGTTAAGAGGGAAATTGTATCGGGCATCTTCGACTAGAATACAAAATCTGCCCTTATAATTACACCAAAATTACACCAAGTGTTAAATGAATTGCTGTGTCAGTGCAAATACATTTTGGGGCAAAACACTGATGCAATGAGTTTAACTCTGATGAACTCTGACAAGTTCGCATCTGAGAAGTTTGCATCATCAGCACAATTTCGCTAGATGCACTTATCTCTTAAGAGAAGATCCACAAATGAGGATGTGCTAATTTTATCAGTAGTTAGTGAGCATTCGGCATATCCTTTTTTGACTATTGTGTGTTTTTTATATTCCTTACATTTGTTAATGGACCTTTGCCTGCCAGCAACCATTTAGGATGAGACATGTCTAAAACTCTTGATGTACAAAACCTTGAATCATTTTACAAAAATTTGATTTTGCACTCCTAAGTTAATTGAGAATAATTAAATTGAATTGGTGAACCAGAAATTAATGAAAATCACCAGTTAAAATGCCTTGTCAGGGCATAATTGTACCAGAAACTAAGAGTTTTTTGTTGTTGTTGTTTTTCTACAATTTTCTGATCTGACCTTGGCAAGAATGAGCATCACAGACTGATGAGAGGGTGGCTGTGTATTTTCGAGAAAAACACAAAGTGAAATTCATAGAGACTCTATTTCAACATCCTTCTGATAAAGTACTAATGGGTAAGAGTTAGTTATAATAAATTCGTAATATTTTTTTTATACGGCATTTTGATCGCTGTATGGTATTATCAATTGCACCACAGAAGGTTTGAATGCTTCGATTTGGCTGGTCATAAAGTCTGCATTATTTTTGTATAACAGCACGGGTAGTCACTGGCGGTGACATATATGATACTTTAATACACATTTTCTAATACATTAATGTTTCAATACATAACAGATCATACAGATGCTACACAGAATCTAAGACTGAAGACCTTAGGTTTAACAAATTCATTTTTATTATTTTGTTAGGAGGCATCTCTTTACCAAAGGAGCTGTTCTGTATTGTAGTGTTAGTGTAGGTTGTGCAATCTATGCTTTTATGTTTTCGTGGTTAAAAATGACTGGCTGCTGTGTATGTGAGAGTGAGAGGGTGAGAGAGAGAGTGAGGGAGAGAACCAGAAAGAGAGAGAGAGGCTGATAACATAAGTGCTAGCTATAACACAAGTGAGAACAGTATTCAACCAGGTCTAAGGTACCCCCTTGCACCTTGTGCCAAATCACACCCCTTTGGCTGGCACCATTTTCATGTAACAGCATGGTGTGTTGTGTGTTATTCCCTGCTTATTTCACAAAATATGTGTATTCAATTCAATTCAATTCAATTTTATTTGTATAGCGCTTTTAGCAATTGTCATTGCCGCAAAGCAGCTTTACA
>JAOVVA010000024.1:7791423-7803386 GCA_028565275.1 Leiocassis micropogon
GAACCAGACTCAACAGGGAACCCATCCTCATTTGGGTGAAACAGAAAGCAGTAAATGATCTGCATTTATACATTGTGATAACATTGTGTATGTTATAAGTGCTTTAAAAATGTATTGATCTCTTGGCTTTGAGCACACATTAATATCTGTGCTGTGGACTGGGTGTTACAAAAGAATTCATTAAGTGTTAATAGAAAAGGTACCTTGGCTTGGGCACCAGCTCCTCCGGAACCGGAGTCCAGATTGATTCCGGAGTCTTCTGTTCCTTGAACCTCCCTTCGAACACACGTGCCAGCTGCTGCATGTCGAAAGCACACACCGCTGAGCCAGGGATGCTGGGAAACAGCAAACAGAAGCAGCTGTGGTCAGGATGTGCTGAGTGATCTGATCGACACCCTACATGCACTGCTGTAATGGTTCACGAAAACATGCTGTCGCAACAAGCACAGGGAAAACACCCTGACAGACTTTTTATTTGTATTTATTTTTTTCCCTCACTGACTGTCTCCAGCAAAGTCATTATTGGGTGTTTGATTGCAAAAAACTATTTCAA
The DNA here is from genome assembly GCA_028565275.1 of Leiocassis micropogon. Taxonomy (NCBI): domain Eukaryota; kingdom Metazoa; phylum Chordata; class Actinopteri; order Siluriformes; family Bagridae; genus Leiocassis; species Leiocassis micropogon. Next base: position 7,791,977 of record JAOVVA010000024.1, read on the forward strand.
TCAGATTTGAGAGTAAATATGTTTGACACCACTATACTATAAGGAAGTGTTTTACATACCCGTAATCAAACTATGAACTGAATCAATGCCAGTAATTATTAAATAATAATTATTATTAAAGTGTAATGCATTGCCAGCATCTATACTGGTTTATTGCTGTAATAATTACTATATGGGTATCTGGAGCAGTACTTGGGCTTAAACCCAAAAAGGGTGTGACCAAAAAAAAAAGTGTTTTTGGCTAGATAGAAATGCCAGCGGTGTCGATATGGTGTCTAATGGGACAGTTTCTCTCTTAATTCTACTTGCATGGTTATTATTTTTGTACATACCTGTCCTGGATATTTTTCATGCATTTTAAAAGCTTCTACAGTACTTCCCAAAATCTAAAAGACTAAAAACCTAATTGAATCCACTGCAGGTGGTCAAGCATGGCTTTTATGGTTGCACAAGCTTCATATCTGACTGCTCACTCACATCTGCATAAAGGTAATTAACAGTACAAGTACAGTCATCCCTTGGTATTCACGGGGGGGATTTTATTCCAGGACCAACAACCAACAAAAAATGAATATCAAAAATAAAACTTCATATAACCTACACACATCCTTCTCTAAAGTTTAAATCCTCACTAGATTACTTATGACATAAAATACAATGTAAATGCCATGTAGAAAAAAAAGATATATTGTATTATTTATGGAATAATGAAAAAAAGGTCTACTTTATGCTCAATCTTAACCTTTGATCAAATACTTTGACCACATGATTGATCTTTAGGAAACAAAGGACGCATACAACTTTAATAAATGATTAATAATATGGCAATATTCTACAATTATTAACACCCTTGATAAAATTATTATTTAAAATAATCTTTAGACACATTTTGCAATGATATTACTAAAATAAAAACAAAATATAAATAAATACTAATTAAATGATAATAAATAATAAATCATAAAAGTGCACATTTAAAGAAATTATGTTACATAAATTATAAATGACCAGCCAAATGGATTAATGGATATCTAGATTTTCCTCGTTAATAGATGAGGGTTGAAAGAAAAGTCTCGGGACCTGATTGAGGGTCCAGGTGTTTTCCATGTGGGTCACACGACACCAATCCCCTAAACCCCCCACCCACCCCCCACCAACACACAACTGCTTCTAAAGCTAGTAACCGCTCTGGGGAATGCATGATCTTATTTGTATTACATTTCACAGGCTGTAGATTTCAAATAAGTTAATATATATATATATATATTCATGGATTATACGTCATATGCCTATGACACTAGATACATTTTTTTTGAGTTGCTAGACAGTGAGGTGCAAACAAAATGTATGCTGTTGAAGCAAAATTGCTCTAACACCTAACATCACTGCCTATCACTAGAATCATGTCGCAGACACCCTGAAATTCAATCTGCTGCAGGTGAAACTATTTTACTAGAACTACAGACATTTATCTCCCAGAGAAAGAGAGACAGCAACAGAAACAGGCAAATAAGCCAGGAGTGCATGGTATATAATATAACAGACAGGAAAACATCAAAATGGACAGGCAGAAGAAAATGGAAACGAGGAGTAAAGGAAAGGTGGGGATTGAGAACACGACAGGAGATTCTCCACATTGTCTGGTGTGTGAAAAGTCAGAAGCTGTGCTCTGAGGCGATCAATTATTAGGATGGATTAGCTCTAGCTCAGATCTGTGATGTGTCAAAGAAAAAGCAAGACATGAATGCCTGGCGCCTGCCACCTGAAACTGGACCTGCTGGCAGGATGTCACTGTGCCAACGGTGGACCAGGACTCACTGCAACTGCCAAAGGGCTCTGTTCCAAATCAGTCACACTCAATGGCTCCTACTTGCTGTCTCCTGATTAGATATCATTTGGTGCCTACGCAGACTGAACTGATGAATGTCAAAGTGCATGTATTATGACAGGATCCACTTATTGTGATCTGCCTTGCTTAGTTACCTCTTCATGCTATTTCCCCACCTTATCTAGTTCACTCCAGTGAGCACGAAGACAAAGAGCCAGACAATTACACCGAACAATTAAGCATTGCAAGGGAATGCCCCTAAGGGCAGCCATTTAAAAAACTCTTCAAAGAGGGTGAAATAATTCATAGAAAGATCAGAACAGCAGTAACGGTAAAGGCAGAATAGGCTACAAGAGCAGGGCTGAATGTCAAAGATAATCATTTGCAACAGTTCTGATGACCCCAGTCCACTGACCTTCTGCAAAACTGAATACATGGACCACTTACCAATCACTGCTTGCTATTCCGATTTTCACATTACTCAAAAAGTTTACAAAAGTAGAAAGGTTTAGTATGTAAAAAAATATCAGTTAGTCAAAAGAATATAGCGATGTATAGATTCTTATATGCTTAATTCCCTAAATGGAGACCAAGGAAGAACGGAAAAGTTCAAAGTGACTTCATGTTAGACACTGAACTGTATTTCTTTTGCATTTTGAAAAGTGAAAATTTCCAGAAATCTCATCAGCTTCAGTTCCAATCTGCCCAATGAACCGTCAAAATGTAATAAAATACAATTTTGTAATTATCTGACTGGAGAAATTGATTGAACTTTTATTTCTCTCTCTGCCTCTCTTTTCTGTTATTGTTTCAAATATTAGTATTTATAATAATATTCATGTTAATAATATTTGCTTTCTAACCAGCACATTAAACATGCCGATAAACAGACAGACAAATAGTCATAATAATGAAAATTTAAACAGCTATCCTAATAAAAAAACAAAACAAATAAAGTGCATTGTATTTCACTTTAATATTTATAACGAATAAAAGGTTGCTTCCAGTGTTAAAACCTGTAAATCATGGATGGTTCATAAAGTCATTGATTCATTTGTATATATGGATTTTTAAAACATCTTTGAAATGTCACAAAGTATAATAAGATTATAAATAATATTACAATAATTACCATAATGAATAATTAATCACATTATTATTATTATTATTATTATTATTATTATTATTATTTAAACTGCCAGTGCTGAATTCCACCTAAAACTTCACCTCCCAGAACACATGTCTACAAACATGGCTGCCACAGATCAAATCACCAACAAAACATTTTACCGGCACATTTACAGCATCCCCGGTTCTAACCATGCACACCTGTTTCCAGTCATACATATTCCTGATATAAACAAGGACTGTCACAAAGATTCTCTGCAAAGTAATGGTTGGTGTACTGGGTTGGCCCACATTGTTTTGTTTCCTGATAACCTGACTTTCTGCCTGACCTTATTAAGGATTTTGCCTCATGAGTTGGAACTGTTTACCTGTGCTTGTTTTAATATAAACCAACCATCTCATACTCTAAGCAACGAAAGATTACTTTGCTGTCCCAATGGATGAAGCAGAAGACTCACATTAGTGAAATGCCATGGCAGCACAAAGGACTCTCTTTGGAGAGAATGAACAGCATTTGGTTGATCTTGCCATCATGTTGCGTATGCCCACAAATGCTCCTTTGTCTCACAAAGAGTCCCTTCTGAGAATCATAATTTAATCATTTACTGTCCTGATAAATATTCAGGAAAGATATTTTAATGCAAAGGCCACTCATTACAGTGGTCCCAATACCGTACCTCTCCATTTCTTGAACCAACATAAAATGGCTTTAAAGTAAGTTCCTTACTTTGTTTATAGTTAAATCTCTCTATTAAGCTATTGTTGGTGTCAAGGTATGTATCTATTTATGGTATCAAGGAGGGCAACTATTGTCATCGTACAACAAACTTGTGGAAATTTCCAATGAATTTTTGAGCATACTGCAGAAGTTAAGGAAACTCCTAATAATCATGCAAGGGAGAAGTAATGCAACTGAATGCAGCTTTTGAGTTTTCGATTTCGCATGCTTGCTGCTGGGAGTGGATGGAACAAGCCTGCTGTCAAAGCTGCCTTGGGGTATTAACCCAAGGGTGCTCACAGAGCTGGCCTGCCCAGATGACAAAATGTCCCTTGACTCCTTGACAGACTTCTTGTCCATCTACAGTAAAATCACTCTCATCAGTTATCCTCAAGCTCAGAAAGGGGACAGCTAGCTGACTCAAAGCCCAAGTAGTTGGGTCGGACCAGGCCAAGATTCTCAGAAACAGAGGAAGGAAATATTATGCATCTACAGTGGTGACTTAAATCACCTTGTGGCATAGTACCCTTTCTTGAGAGAAAACTGCATTTAAACTCCATTCCACAAAGAGAACCAACAACCACCAAAGATGACCCCCAGGGTAAGTCCATCTCAGTTTTTTTTCCACCAATCCCTTACCCAGAATGTGCAGATAAAGCAGCATTCCAGTGCTGATCTGTTTAATAGACCAAGATTCCATACAGCTCAAAATATGAACACAACCATGACAGTTTACTTAAAAGATTTGTGCCGTTGATGGGGGACCCATAGGAAATGGAATCATCAAACTTTCCTTCAAATCCCTAGTGTTTTAAGTTAGCACTCACTGTCTAGAGTTCACATCATTCCTCCTCATGTTACTACATATCCATAATCCTTGGATTCACCTCAGTGCACCTCCATGACCCTTAAATATCATGGCAATACAAGGAAAACATGAAATGGTCATCTCGCTGCATCAACCACAGTAGACAGCCCTGAAGCCTAGTCCTCAGTAAACATTCCCCAGTGTACCATGACTCACAACAGGGCTTTGGCAAAGTAAAACCTAGTGGCCTACCTCCTCACAGAACTGTGCCATAGTGTTTCTACCAGGCACCCTGCCACCACATAATCACATCCACCCCATCTCTGTAGCCAACAGAAAGTCTTGGAGGATTTTATCCAGGAGGTGCTTGAACAAGGCTACATCTGAAGTTCCACCTACTCTGCTTCTGTTATAACCTTTTTAGTGGAGAAGGAAGGAGTGGGACATTGCATCTATTATTGAGCGCTCAACCAGATTACAGTTAAATATCATTATCCTATCCTTAACCCTGGACAACTTCCTTGAACAAATGCTGAAAAAAAATTTAATCGCCTACACTGACAACAACTTGATCTACTTCCCCTCTCTAGAGGTCTATGTTCACCATTAAGCAAAAGCTGTTCAAAATAGGTAAATATAAATTGAGAGAATTGTGAATTTCACGTTTCCACCATCTAATTTTTTGGCGATATATCATAGACCCTGAAGCGTACCTCCCAAAAGAATGGTACCTCCCAAAACAACCAAAGAGCTTCAAAGATTCCCACAGTTTGATAATTTCTACTGAAGTTCCAGGTCATAAGTGTCATTGGTAATTCCATTATATACCTTCACTAGAAGGTATATAATGGAAGAATCCTTCACTAGCTGAACAGGATTATGACAAAGAAAATAAAGAGAGTTGGCAGTGAAGCTCACCCTAAAACAATTGTGCAACTGGTTAGAGAAAGCAGCCTATGCATTCACGACCTTCACTGGCCACAAAATCCTCAAGTACTTAAAAAACAGCAAAGCCCCTGAATTCTCACCAAACCTTGTGAGGGCTGTTCAATATCAGCATTGACTTCATGTTTTCGTAATGACCAGGCTCCGAGAATATCAAAGCAGACTCTCTGTCCGACAGTACCCTGCATATTGACAACACAGACCACACCACAAGAATCATGGTCACCACAGACTTCATCACAGACCTCCCTGAAACAAAAACTTACACTACAGTTGAAAGACTCTTCAAATCCCTACATATCCTTCTGCTAAGCTGGTCTGTCGCTTAAAACTGTGTCAGTGCTCATTTTTAATCATTTGTTATATTATTTTGGAATCCTTGAAGACATAGAGAGTGATCAAGGTACAGTACATACCTCCAGGGTCTGAATGGGCTTCATGAAAAAACCTTTGAGTCCCAGGATATTCAGTCTGAATATCATCCACAGGGTAATAAACAAGTAAAAACAAGTGAAAGTGGCTAACAAGGACATCAGATACTGAAGGTTAAGCACTTTTCTCCCATGGGTTGAAAATGCACCAAATTCATTGCACTACATGCAACTGACACCTTTGGTTACCAGCCACCCCTATTTCTCAGGAACTCTAACTCAACAGATATGTGCTCAGTAGGTTTAGTGGAAGAATGGAATGGGTGGCTTTGACAAACAAACAAATTGGAAAAAAAATCCCACTGATTTAACCTGGTGATTATGATGAGTATGTCTATCCACAAAACTCATTAAGAATACCCAATGCATAAATAAAGTCATAAATAAGCTTGACCATGTCACACCCTCTTTTTGCTAATCTTCTGAAGCTCATCACTTGTGGACCATTGGCGTCAGATGTTCCCCCAACCACACCCCTACACAATTCAACATAGATGTACAATCTTACCTGGTCAGGACCGTTTTTTTTAACTGATGCTGTAAAACCCTCTCAACCCTCTAATCTATCAAAAGTTCCATGATAAGCATCTAGTACTAGATCCTCACCCAAGTTGAGTTCAGCTCTCAGGTTGGGCTCCTAAGGAGTGGTCTGTCATGTCAGCACTGGAAACCACTTACAACTCTTCCCAGAACACACCACAGACTACAAACTTGGCCGTCATGTTCAACAATACCCAGTCCAACACTTCACCAGCATGTTTACTGTTCATGTGCACCTGTTCCCAATCACATCCACACCCTATATAAACGTGAACTCTCACAAACCTCTTTGCCAAGCAATGCATATTGTAGTTTACTTGACTTGCATATGGTGCCTCACTTTTCTAGTTTTTGATATTGTACCTTTACTATGTTTTTAGGCTTTAGATTTGCCAACATTGTTCGTTTTTGGCCTGTTCCTGTTTGTGATTTTGCCTCACAATTTGGAACTGTGCCTGTTGTAATAAACACAACCCTGCATGAGCATCCGTCTCAGTCTTCAGCTGCGACAAAAACATATGAAGGCAATGCAGTTTTCATGCAATGTGGTTAGAAAATAGTATTGGCAAATCTAATCAGCATGGCCTGGCATGGCCAACATCATGTCATTGCTGTGCCAGTGCTGTGCCATCAACATGCCAACACCATGGCGTCTCTGTGCCAACACCACAGCATCAAAATACTGCTCTCATCAAAGTGTCTTTCACTCCGCAGGAGCTACAGGCTGCATAGGCTGAACAGCTGAGGAGAAACTGTGCTGCCTGCTGTTCAAACTGACATTTGCCCATAGCGAAATGCCTTCTAATGAACACTGTGCTTCAAAACCTGATCTTTTGAGTATCTTGGAGATATTAAATATTTAGAAAGAAATTCTCCACTATATTCTGACATGTTCCAAGACAGAGAAAAGAACTTAATAATAACCTTATTAAGAAAACCGTATAATAATATCGATGATAATAACATAACGGCCACATGAACACAACTGTCGGTTATAAAAGACATTCCCACTGCTGATCCCTGCCAGAAAACGTCCCAAGAATATAAATGTGATTTTTGTAGCAGCACATCTCATCCTACAGCCTTTATGGTTAAGCCAAAAGCTTGTTGACCCCTCTGGCACAGAGAAGCAAGAAGCCTTTCAATGATTTTTGCCCATTTTATCCAGAAATGTCTGATTTAGTTTCTGTCTGCTGGCCACTGACTAAACCTCAACATATCCAAAATATAAGCTGTCCACAGATGATAAAAAGCATGTCTTGTATGTCTTTCCTGCCAATCTGATGAAACCTCATCTTCAGTTGGGGCGTGCACTGGCTCTGCTTCGAAGTCACATGGCTCTCTCTCTTCAGCATCCAAATATCTCTTTCCTTTGCACTTTGTGATGTGTTTCCTTACTGTCTATCTGGCTCTGATTAAGTAAAAGTGCACTCAGTAACCTTTTAAATGATTATCGCTATATGTGACGGTACTAGGAGCAGACAAAGAGAAGATAAAGAGAAAAGAATGATAAAGACGAATAAACGGAAAAAGGAGAAGGGGAAAAAGTGGTTAAGAAAACCAATGACACAATATGAAGAATAAAAAGAAAAAACAACAACAAGAAGCTAAAAGGAGAGCATGAAGAAAAAGGAGAAAAATAAAGAAAAAAAAAGAAAAGAAGAAAATGAGAACATGCAAGGAAAAAGTAACAAACAAAGGAGAAGGCTAGAATGAAGACTAGAAAAAAAAAGAAATCTGGAGGAGGAGGATGAAGAACCATAAAATCGAAAGAAAGCAAAAACCAGAAAAAATTGAAACCTGTAATTTCAAATTTTATGTACTTGACTGATTTTCATGCATCAGAATCAAACCACCTGCATGACTCATCTGTTTTATAAGCCTGACTACAGCTGACATTTCATATCTGTTGAACACTGACAGTCCCTCATCTTCCTCTCTGTCTCATCGCTTAACTGCTATACAGAGACATCACAGCTATTTCCTTGCAGCAGCACGGTGTGTCCAACATTCATCTGCTTTAGTGTTATATGAAACAATACATTACACCTTTTCCACCATAGAACCACTTTGTGTAAGAGCAGCTCTTTTTTATTTCATGCTGATTTTAATACATTTCTCTCTCGGAGAGGGTGTCTGGTGCATCATGCAAGAATAGGCCATTATTCTTAGTTTCCAAGGAGACATTATAATCTGGTGTAGTGCAGATCGCTTTTGGTGGGTTGAAGTGTCAGTCGACCATTTTGGGTCTTTGTAAGATACACCAATTACTTCATGTCAGTATGAAATGAAAAGCGTATGTGGAATACGAGGTGGAGGTTTTGTCTGCCCGAGTCATATGATGAGCTACTGTTCTCTCATTTCATATGGGAGTACGTATAACAAATAAGTGTTATGACAGAGTTAATGCTAATAATAATGTCTCAGTTCTTAAAGCATTTTATCATTGACATTTGCAGCAAATAATCTTATCAAAAGGTTTTGATATTTGTAAGTATAAATGTTTAAGCTAAATTATCCCCACTAAGATTAAAAAAAAAAACTACTTTTATTTCACTGTATAACACCCTGCTACACTAATGCACTTCTCCTAGTGTTTCACTAGTGCTTAAATACCATCAAGGTAGAAAACTTTCTCAGTACAACAGAGCCATGCTTCACGTATAAAACACTGGCCTCCCAGGAACTCCTTTAAAGTGTCTCTTCTGAAAGTTGGCGACAAGGCATCCGTCGATTTTCAAGATTCATTCCTTCATTCATGAGAAATTTCATCACAAGACCTGGTTTGACTTGGACGCCCTTCATACTTTGTAAATACACTGCCTAAAAAATAAGGAGCATTTATTATGTAGTTTTGGTAGTATGTGTTCATATGTATTTTACAAAATTGATGTATATTTCAGACAAAATATATATAACAATAAGTGGGATTTTAGAGAACATTTTGGGTACTGTAGTCAATGCAGTTGCAACATGAATCTTATTTACATCCTGTTTGGATTATGTGCTAATGTGGCTCTGTATGTGCACATATTTACTATAGTGTATACTAAAGAAATGTATTACGTACAATCATTATAATATGAAATGATTCCTGTTAGACAAATTAGCTATTTAGTTCAATAGGTATTTTAGTAGTATTTTAGTTGATGTTTTAGTAGTTATTTTAAGGTAATACTAGATGTGCTCGTGACTTGGTTCATGTGGATTTTAACTGTACACTCAAACACGTTTTAAAAATGTACAATGCCATTGGTTGAACTTTGGAACGAACTAAACTTTTTCATGTTACCGTGTGTGGAATGAAGGTGTAAGATTGCATTTATTAAGTAGATTTCAATTGCACACTTATATGTGCGTATTAAAAAATGTACAGGGCCATCTGTTGAATTTTGAGATAAACTAATGATTTTTTCAAGGTCTATTTTATTGATATAAGGGCGTTTTCTACGAAACTACTATATGTTACGAATCTACTATATGTTACCTAAAGATCAGCCAAATACACCTGTGAAAACCTACTTAAAATTCATTTAGTAGTTTTTACTGTATGTGATGTGTGCACAAGCAAAACAGGCAAAAATTCCAAAAACATCTTGATGTGTTCTATTATTCATCTTACGTCCACCCCAAATTATTATTTTACAAATATTTTCAAATGTACAGACACACCAACTTTAGTTTTATTATATGTATAGATTTTCTATTCTTGTCTTCTACATATAGATATTTTACCAGGTGTTTAAGTAGAACTAAACTTTTTGTAAAACTTATAGTTGACTTTTTTTTTTTTAGATTTAATAGCCATTTTCAGTAAATATTTTAGCAGGGGTTTTTTTTTTTTTTGATAAAAATGTTTAATATATGAAATTTTTGTAGGCAATAGAAAAATGTAACTGGCCACTAAACCACAATCACTACAACTGAACTGAACAAACATGACAAGAAATCTAAATCTATTTTTCAATAAATACATTGATTATTAAAATGCATTTAACAGTATACTAAAAAAAATTATATAAAAGGCTAAAAAAAAAAAAACACGCATACATGTGGACAATGACGTACATGCACAGTGGATATTAAAAAGCCCTTTTTATGCATACGCGTTTGGTGTGGTTACCTGTTAGCAGGAGTGGAGAAAACCCCTAAGATAATGTCCCTGCCGTGCATGCGTATGATTGGACTTGTGGACTGCAGCAGGTTAAAGTAGAAGTGAGAGTCTCCTGGAATAGAGCAGTTCAGTCTCGCTTTCAGAAATGACGTCCACTGCTTCTCTAACACACGCTGAGAGCCCCCCAGATCACCTTTACACACACGAGCCACACGGGATACCATCACCTGAAACACACAAATACACGCAGATAGACATGTATTCATGCATGCATACTGTATGAGCACATACACAGTAACACACAGGAACACTGTAGTTAAATAAACATTTTTAATATGCACATTGATAATATGAGCACAACTTAAAGACATAGAGTATAATCTCAGCAAGTTGCTAATGTTCACCTTCTCTAAATAATTAAACTCCATCGCCATCTCTCTGAAGAAGAAGTAAATGTGAGGACCCCATTCTACTGCGCTCACAAAGTAGGGCTCTATGACAAAAAGATACACAAAGAGAGAAAGAGAATAGAATGAATGACAGCATTTTATCTAAAAAATTACATTCATATCAGGGAGGAGTGATTTGACATGATTATTTTATTTTCTCAGTGTAACAATTAGTTTTCCGGTAAGTATTGTCAGTTATTATTATCAGTATTCTAACAACAATGACCAAATCTACTGTTACTCAAACTGTGACTAATTGAATGTTAAAATTTTCTAATCTAGGATTTTTTTCACTTGACTCACTGTCAAAATATTATAATATTATTGTTAAAGTTCTTCAGTTTTTTTCATTGATTCATTGTTTTTATCTTAAGGCCTTGTTCACACGGGCGTTAAAATCGAGCGTTTTTCTGGCGTTCGTAGCATCCGGTGAGCGCGGATGAAGCGCC
>JAOVVA010000024.1:7803486-7817630 GCA_028565275.1 Leiocassis micropogon
GTTAGACAGAGACAAACGAACGCCGGTGTAGAAGTCAATCAAGCGCCACTACAAAACGCAACATAAACGTCTAGGACATTCAGAGCACGTTCGTTTATCCAAAAATGTAACGCCCGTGTGAACAAGGCCTAAATCTCGATTCTCTGGTGAAGGACGTTTTGATATCTAGATAAAATATATTAAATCATGATTATAATATCTGTTTGTCTATAATTATATATCCATCTTCCATCAATTAGGCCATTTGTTTACAGCTTAAGTCTATGTGCAGACAGACCAGCCTGTTCTTTATACTTGTAATTCATATTCCTTTAATTACTGCCAATCAAATATAACAACTGGGTTTCACAAGTGAGAACTCCAAAGCAGTTCTAGAAGTTTCTGCAAATAAGGGCATGTGCTAAATGTTATTAAAAGTCATTTAAAATAAGCAATTTAAAACTTGACATTTTTCGTAAATAACAATACAGTAATTCATGCCATAAAGGATGTTCTAGTCAAACCGGGACTTGGGATGAAATTTCTCGTGAATTAAGAACGGAAGAACTGAGTGACATTTACTGAAGACTTTAAGCACAGTACAAAAGATGATGGGACCGTTATCCGCATTAAAACATTCGAATGGTGCAAAAGTTTAAATGAAGGCCGTACGTCCGTGAATGACGATCCTGGTCGAGGTGGCTCAGAGCCCACAGCGTTTATTACTGTAAACATTCAGCGAGTTGAACGCCTGATCCTTGCAAACAAACATATACAGTAACTTGTCGCCTACTTACGGAAGAGACGCATCTGTCTGTGTGAACTATACACACAATCATCACTAACACCACTTCCACATTACAGGAACAGGGAGTTATAGCAACATCGTCCGTACAGTTCTGACCTCATTTCAAGACATTTCCGCAGTTTGGGCCAGAAAAGGAGTTCCTGGGAGGCCAGCATTTCAGACATGAAGCAGGCAGACCGATCATGGCTCATAGATATTGAGAAATTTTTCCACCTTGTTGGTATATAAGCACTAGGGAAACGCTGGTGCATTAGTGTAGCAGGAGATTGTATAGAGAAATAAAGGAAGATTTTTACCCTTATAACCGTGTTCTGGTATTCTGCACAAAAAAAAAAAAAAAACCATCTCATTGAACCTATTTAAATGAGTTGAAGTCAAGGTTAACATTAGTTAGTTTTCTTACAATACAAGCAAGAGTAGTTTTTATTTTTATGAATAGCAAATTGAATAGTAGGAATGATTAAAAAATGAATCCAATTGTATCCAGACTAATAAACAAGGCCCGTTGTGACAATTTATAAAAGTTTTCAGAAAATTCTTTTGGTAACTTCACAACCTAAACTTTTAATAGTCCGGTATGCCAGATATGCTACTGAACATTCTGCTAGCGTTCTCTCCTAGCTGGGAGCACAGCAGCATGGCTCTCACAAGGAGGAAGAAAGAGAAACGAGAAAGACAGCAGAAATCAGAGCCAAACACAGATGAAGCCTAAAGCTTATAAATTTAGTATAAAAAACAGCGAAGCTGAGGCAGCTGTGAGGACTTAACCTCTATCATTCTGCCTTCTCTAGCTGATCTTTTGTCCATACTCTTGCTGCTTTTCTTGAATAAATCTCGTGGCTCCAAAGAGACCTCGAAACTTTTTTCCACTATAAACTCACTCAGTAGGTCATCTGAGTCTTTACCTTCCAGTCTCAAAGCAATACTGCAGAGCGTAAAGCAAGTTCTATTTTTTACCTTCGTCTTATCTAAACATAATAACAAATTCAATTTATTGATTATTATACAACAGTTAGTTCTGACCGAGGAATCTGACTGGATGAGAGGCGTTCCACGAGTGCTGATATAGAGCATAACAGCACTCGGACGTTTAATTATACGTACAGCATCACTCCACATCACAGGTGCTCTAACGATTGTTACACAAGTGTTGGTTGCAATGTGGGTGAAAGCAGGTCTGTACAGAGCAACTGCTTGCCAAAACTTACATTCAAAACCAGTTAAAGAAGCACTTTCAGCAAGAAAACACATCTGATAACATTATGTCACTTTGTCTCGTTCCAATCGTTCCTAATTGCCTCTAAACCATCGATGCTGTTCTGGTCACAGCTAACCTGAGCTACATAGCTATCTAGCTTCTAACATAAGGATGAATCCGAAATCCCTTTCTAACCCCTGATCAAGCGCACTATTTGGTGCGTGGTACCATTATCCAAGGGATCGCACACCATAGAGCTCTAGCTTTCCATTTTAAGCTATTTGGGATTGAACCTTGAAACCCCGTAAGTTAGCTGACATTCTAAAGCAAAATAAGTGGAAATATAAAGAGAAACAGACGAGATTTACAGGACTTTCCACTACCTTCATGGTTTATTCTCCTCAAACTTTGAGCTACATAGTACCAATTAGGATTTAAACTATGTTCACCCTGTTAATTATGCTAATTGCCCGTCGATAAAGTTAGTTTGTTTTGCCAGTTATGGAAGAGCAAATTAACAAATTATAATCTGTTGTAATAAATGGTGTTCGTAGAACTGCTACATAAAAGCAACATTCAGTACAACAGCACTCCCTCTCATGTCACATTACTTACCCAGGTTTTGATATGATGAAACTTTCTACAAGAAGATTTATGAAAAGAATCTGTTATTTCAGCACTTTGTAAAATTCTTGTTTTTTGCCTTCAATATTCTTATAAGGAATTTTTGCTAAAATAAATTTTAATATTCTAATTATATAATGGAAAAAAAGAGAGGCTGATGAAGAATGACTATGTGCACGAGCTATAATGTAAGTGATAGCAGAAACTTATTACCTATTATTAGTATAATTAGTGAATTATTTTTTTAAAAAATGACAATTATTTTTGTAACTGATAAGCTTAAAATAATTAACACTGCGGATGTAACAAAAAAAAAAAAGGTGCTTATTTTCCTAATCGCCCATCCTCTCTTGCGTTGGTATAAGGTGTGGGGGTAGCTCAGTTAAAGCATTGGACTACGGTTCAGAAGATCCCAGTTTCAAATCCCACGACCATCAAGTTGTCCCTGTTGGGCCCTTGAACAAGGCCCTTAACACTCAACTGCTCAGATGTATAACAAGATTTTTTTTTTAAAAAATTTAAGTCGCTCTGGATAAGGGCATTTGCTAAATGCTTAAATGTAAATGTAATCTTACTTTCTCTACTATCTGTTACTGTGCAATTGTGTCATTACTTAGAAATAGCAAAAAACATCTCATTCTTTTTCTTTTATCAGTTTGATCTGAAATCAAAAAGTAATTAGGGCAGTGTTGGCGCATGCGGTTAAGGCTGTAGGTTTCTGATTGGAAGGTTGGGAGTTTGAGCCCCAGCACCGCCAAGTTGTTAAGCCCTTGAGTAAGTCCCTTAACCCTTATTCTCCAGGGGTGCTGTATCCTGGCAGACTCAGCTTTCCAACTGGGATAGGAGAAAATTACAATATACCTTTGGGGATTAATAAAATATGAATTAATTATTGTAATTAATGTCAATATATATTGACATAAATGATGTGTGGTGTTTAAAGTAACTCAAGCATCGAAGAGCAGTTGATCAGTTCAAAAATGTATCAATGCGGTAATCAGATGATGTACCTCGAAACCACTTGGAGTCATGTTTGATAGTGCGGAGAGCAGGGCTATCTCCCAAACTTCGGTAGATGACAGCGTCGATAGCGAGGAAATCCGTCACCGTACCCGTGAAGAGGTTACCCTCTGGGACAAAAGTTAAAAACCCAAGAGAACAGTTATCAGAGCAAAGGGTTGAAAGAGCAGCATAGTGTTTTTCACATAACTAGCACGAAACACAAGACTAAATTGACTAAATGTTATACATCCCCTCCGCAGAATTATTTCCACGGTGGAATTTAACACAGTTTAAACTTTGTGTACAAACCTGCAAACAGGGCCACGTTGGCATGTTTGGGATCATACGGACACCTGGCCATTCCACTG
Source organism: Leiocassis micropogon (assembly GCA_028565275.1). Taxonomy (NCBI): domain Eukaryota; kingdom Metazoa; phylum Chordata; class Actinopteri; order Siluriformes; family Bagridae; genus Leiocassis; species Leiocassis micropogon. The sequence continues at coordinate 7,807,466 of JAOVVA010000024.1, forward strand.
ATAGTCTCTCCTACCATTTCCAGAGTGTCTCTCTGCACACATGAATGCATACACACACACACACACACACACACACAAAAACAGACACATGCACAAAGCGGGAGCCATAAATAACACTCACTTGTTGACGGTTGCAGCAAACCACATACACGTCACACCCCATTTCCCAGAGCAGCTACCCTATCTCCAGGTGGTGGGAAATTGGGAATTGAGAAGGTGCAGGAAGAGGTCTATAAATAACCTTAAATCTCAGACATCATACCTCATACTGACAACTCATCTACTGACTGGATGACTAAAACACAATACATTCAGTAGTTTGTTTTTATTTTTTTTCCCCCAGCCTACCAATACAGATGCTTGGAAACCTTTCAAGAGGATTGAATTTTATGCTTTTTTTGAATGGAACACAAATAACAGAAGTGTCTTGGTATAAGTATGGCCTTAAAATATTACTACCACTCTCACTCCCTTATGCAGTCACACTCTCTCACACCAAAAAACACACTTGCGGATAAGCTGAAATGCTTTGGTTAAGGAAATATAAGCAACTTTCTATAGCACAGGTCAAAAAATTTGAGATGCTCAAAGAGACTTTTTCTCTTTTTTCCTCTGTTCTGAGGTCCTGCCACAGAATTTCTTAGATCTGGACTTTGAACAAAACCTTCATTATTAATTTTTTTAGCCATTATTATGTAAATGTACTGGTGTACTTCGGATCATTATCCTGTTGCTTGACCCAATGTCTTAGCTGTCGGACAGATGGCCTCACCTTTGCCCAAGCACAGGCCCAAATCATCATCCCTCCACCACTGTGCTTGACTGTAGGTATGAGGTGTTGCTGCTGAAATGCTGTGCTTGCACTGAGCATTAAGGCCAAACAACTCCTCTTTGGTCTCTCCTGTCTATAGAACATTGTTCAAGAAGGCCTGTGCTTCATTCAGATGCAATTTTGCAAACCTCAGTCATGCTTCCATCTTCTTTTTAGACAGAAGAGGCTTTCTCTCAACACCCCTTTCAAACAAACTGGACTTGTTCAGTCTTTTTCTATTTTTGCTGTCATGGACTTTAATATTTAACATGCTTAGTGAGGCCTGTAGGTTCCGAGATGTAACTCTTGTATGTTTTTTCTTTTTTTTTTTTCTATTTCTATTTTCATTGTCAGGGTCTGACCTTGGGGTGAATGTGCTGGGACGTCCACTCCTGGGAACTGGCGACTTTCTTGAATACTTTCGACTTGTAAATCTTTCTCACTGTAGGACGCTGAACTTCACTTCAACAACAATTGCTTCTCTAAAACTACTCCTTATATCTTTCCCACTTGGCATTGCTTTAACACACACGTGTTACACAACAGTATGGTAAATGCTCCAGACCAGCAAACTGATAAATAATTTTAAAAAGTCTGCTTTTAAAGAGGTCTGTACACCTGCTGATGATCAATTAATCAAGAGCTGATGATGAGCAGCACCTGGCTGCAACTTACTCTCTTAAATCTTGTGAAAGCAGTAAGGGGGTACTTAGTATTGCCAGCATGTGTTTTTTCCTTTTTGATTTAATTTTTGTGTACTGTATGGTGAAAAGATGTTTTCAAGATGTTGTTGTTCATCTGAGGTTGAATTTTTTAAATATAATTTTTTTTAAAATAAATGGATAAAACCTATGATGTCACTCTTTAATCTCTTCAGTATGCGACTGGTGTTGGCAAATCGCATTGATGTAAGAGAAATAGAATTCTTCAGAATGTGTCATTTTCAGGAAATAATTAACGTTCTCGTTTCTTACTTATGCTATCATTTTATATTTGCAATTTTCTAAAGATTTGCATGATTTCCTTCACATTCATGTGTATGAAATCTACAAGATTTACTCATATTGTAAACTTACTCATAAAACATTATATGTAATCTAACTGCTATTTTAAAAAATACTAGAAAAGGGCTATTTATTTTAAATCATATGTAACATGTTAAATGTTTTGTACCTACCAACCATCGTAACTCATCATCACTGATTTGGGCTCTGTGCGAGAAAAGTTCAGAACTAAAAAGCTCTGATAACTTTAATAAATAAATAAACATCTATACTGATTCATATTTGAATAGTTGGATTACTGCTATGAAATAATTGTAGTCATAATTATGTCTGTGAATATTATTTTTATGCCGCAACTTTAAGAACCCTTGACTTAATGTTGGACTAACAATGGCCATTAAATTCTCAACGCAGCCCCATATTTGCTCAGTGCGATGCCTGGATGGATGGTAGTCAGCTGTTCCTGAGGCACTATGGGGCCACTCACAGTGTAATTGGCGCACAGCGGGTTGAAGGCGTTGGTCCCGCACACAAAAAGGCCGCCATGTTGATTCAGCAGTACCTTCATATAGTTGCGGCACTCCTCCTGGAGAGACGGGGGACCGACAAAGAGAAAGAAAAAAAAAACAAAAAAGGGGAGAACAAACAAAGAGGAATTCATGAGAAAAGCAAATTTGGATTTGATGGATGAGACCACATGCAGACAGATATATAAACAAGGCAATTTTTCTAAGCAGCACCTCCAGTTGTTTGCTTAATGCATGAATAGGCTATGAAGTAGGCCTCACCGTGCAGCTCCACCACAGGACTCATGATCAATCACTCATCAGTCGTTCATACTTAATAATAAATGATTTCCCCTACATTTTGAACCGTTCCTAGACAATATTCAAGAACATTTATGATGTATATCTGCTTTTGATGTTAATGGAGGTAATTAAAAGTTTAACCTTTTATTAAAACATTGTGTTGTAAAAGCGCTCCCATTAAAGCAAGCCAGAGCTTACTAAAGAAACCAGATTGTACACTGAAGGGTTAGGAATGTTTTGGTTCATTAAAAGACACCTGTAAAATCCTTTGAAAAGTTATGTGTATTTATAAAAAACACACTGCATATAAGCCCCACTGTGCAGCTCCATGCTGGGGTCCACACTGCTCTTTGTCCATTGACTTTGACTTGGCCTCATGGTGTAGCTGAGCTCAGCAGGGCTGACACTGAGGGCAGATGTTCTGGGGCAAGTAGGTAAAGTTCTGAGTGCTAGGTTGGTGTTACATATGCTTGGCATGTGTCTGTTTGACTGAACGGATATTTCTCCTTCCTGTGTACAGAAAGCCCTTATTCATAAGACTTACCACATTATTTCATATTCAGCATAATCACTGTAAAAGCAGATTCAATCTTTAAGAATATGTCAAAAAAAGTACCAAATGTACCATATGTACCAAAGCAATAAAGACAGCACCACAATAAATTTGAAGAGCTTGCAAATAGATTTTATAGATAAAAAATTATAATAATAATTGATCAGGCACATATAAAATTTTATACCACAGCGAGATTAAGTGCTCATATCTGATAGGTCAGAAGATGTGCATTTTTTTTATATATATAAGAGCACAGGGTGCGTAATAGATGTTAATTTTAAGATATTTGTTGTAATATGTTAGTGTTGGGGCGGCACAGTGGTGTAGTGGTTAGCACTGTCGCCTTGCACCTCCCCAGCCCGGGTTCGATTCCCGTCTCTGTGTGCATGAAGTTTGCATGCTCTCCTTGGTGGGTTTTCTCCGGGTACTCCAGTTTCCTTCCAAAAACCTGCAGATTAGGCTTATTCGCATTCCCAAATTGCCTGTAGTGTGTACCCTGACTTCTGCCCTAAGTCTCCTGGGATAAGTGGATTTAAAACTGGATTGGTGTTTAACAAGGTCCATCGTTAACAAGGTTCGATCGTTGATGTGGTTACATTTTTTGTAACGAGTATTTAACGTTTATTTAAGAAATCTCGATTGGCAGCTAAGGTAAATGCCACAACCACCATGCTTTACTGTGGGCAATGTGTTTTCATATCCTCTAAGTAAGCATTTTCCACCAACTCCTAAAGTAAATACAGGTAGGACAGCGCTCTAATTACCTGCATAGTACAACCATGACTATGGCTCAAATCAACCAATGAGCTTGCATGTTGCGCAAAAACTGTCAATCAGTGCAGTTATGCTTTCATATATTACAAGCAATAAATTTAAGAAACAAACAAGGAACAATGAACCCATTACTCTCAGGGTTGTAGGCTTTTAATTTGGTTTTATAAATCAGCAGGAAATCAATGTGCTGTAATTAAAGGACTCAACCATAGACAGTATGTCAACAGATGATGTCACTGGTGGTTTGGATAAGCCCCAACCCAGGATGCTTGTTGAAATCAAAACACAGATTTCCCATTTCGATTGAAATCACCATCATTACATCCTTTTAACCCACATAATAACACTCAGTCCATGAGGTCCTCTCTTAACTACATATAGGAATTTACCGCCACATGCATTGCTATATCTATACTATGCTTCTATGCTATTTTATCTCTCTGACTTCTCTCTCGCTTTTACTCTGGAGAGTATGATTCTGTCTAATTCCCTGCATTCTTCCTTTCTTCTTCTTTCTCATTTGCTTTGTCCCTCCTGACACATCATTGACAAAGCACCACCTGTGCTGTCTGGCAGTGGGTCAAATCCCACTCGCACAGCTTCTGTGCTCTGTCTCTCTCCCTCTCTCTCTCTCTCCCTCACTTGCACTCTCTTTCTCTCCCATGATCTTGCAGAATGAAAACCACAGGGAAGAGAGTAGTGGTCGATACACACATGCATCTTCTGTCATTAATTTTACTTTCTGTTCTTCACAACACACTATGTGAAAATGTTTCATTTTCCACCCACACATGTCCTTTCTGTAATATGAATAATTGGTCACCGTTTATAGACTGGTCCAGTCTGCAATACCTTCAAAGCTTTTATTGAGGTCTGTATGCTAGTCTGCTTTGTTGACAAAGGGATTATGAGCCAATCAAAGAGGATGGGTTAACTTTCGGCCCCTCAGTCAGACAATAATAGAGGTACGGTTTGCGCTGCTAGGCGGCTTTGTGTGTCTGTGGGTTTGTGCGTCTTATTAAGATATGTCTATGTGCAGGGCTCCATTTGTATTCTGCTGAAGAAGGAGCTTGCAGTGAAAAATGCGTGTCGGTGTGTATACCAGCCAATTCGACACGGGGCCGAAAAACCAGAATAAGTAGACACAGAAAGATAGAGGAGCACATGAGTTTGTTTGCATCTCAAGCTAGAATATTGAGTTTCAATCCCCTTTATGTGAATGTGTCCACTAGGGTAAAGTAGGCAAAAAGAATTTAATTGCCAGTGTAATTACTGAGAGAGCACAGGCATCAGGAAAGACAGTTTCCTGTGTGTGTTTGTGTGTAAGGAGTGTGTGTGTGTGTGTGTGTGTGTGTGCCATAAACAGAAATTGAAATTAGTTTTGCCATGTAAGTGGGTAAAGTCAGCATTCTGCCACATCGGTTGCAGATGTCATTGCTACAGTAGGATTCACTGACTGCACTACACACTGTGAACAATTGAAGGAACCGTTAATGCAGGTTATGTGTTGTAAATCTAGTTAAATAAGCAGTCTTGTTAATTCAGGATTTTCAAATTGGGTCCCGATTTGATTCTGTCTAATTCCCTGCGTTCATGTAAACGTTATGTCTGATTGTGAGCATATACTATATTTGTGCATTGAAAAGAACTTAAGAGCTAAATTAAGCCTTGACTAATGTTATCTATTAAAAAATAGCAGCATTATTTTGTTCTTTTTGGTGAGGTTATGGGGAAGTACCTATAAAGTCTAATATAATGTACAGTAGCTGTCGTGAAACATTGAGCTAGGTCTAGAAATAGTACATGCACACCTCCGTATAAATTTTTCTTTCCGAACCTTTGATCTTTAAAAGCACTAGAACTGGTTTTGATGCATTTGGGAGCCACAATGCACTTCAGTACTTATGAACTTAACATTTATAAAAGAAAATTAAGCCGAGAGATAATGCTACAACACTCAGGAGACACGTGATTGATTTTGTGAACAAGAGACATGGAATAAAAGCATTATGTGATGGAAGCTGTTGCATTTGGTATGTCTGGTTTGGTCTGCTACACATTCGCCAATCAGGATTTTTGAATTCCATTATAATATTATGGGACCACAGACGTCTATGCGGTTAGCTGGTGTCTGATCGAACTTATACGGTATATCCCTGTCTGCAAACTAAAGCGTTTTAATGTTCCTGATGATCTTCAACAAACTTTGTAATTAAGAAAATTTTGCTAAACTCAACATTTTTTTCTTTGTTTGAATTTTAACAGAGTATGAGTTGTTTTTTTTTTGTTTTTTTTTAATAAAACTCAGCCAACAATATTATTGATACTAAACTGCAGAGGTGCTGTACATGGGCACGACTGCAAGGATATATAGCATTTTAGAAAATCTTCCAAAATTCACAGTGACGTATCCAAAACAATTTCAGCATTGTGTTTTTAACACCCTTGTGACTATGCCAATATATTTTCTAACAGCTTCTCTTTCCCCAAACTGTCAAAATGGATTTATCTAGTTTGGTGGTCAAACTGCTAAAAGTCAGGGCTGCTAAAAAAGAGTTGGCTAAAGTATATAAGGTAAGGCAGACCACAACATACTGGCTAAAAAAAGAAATTGAAGCTGAAATTCATGATTAAACAGCAGCATAAAATTAATAAACATAAGCTCATTATATCACCATTAAGAATATAAAACAATAAAAGTGTATAAAAATAATATATTAAAAAAGGGCTTTTTTAAACATCTACCACCATTCAAAGAACTGAACAATACATCATGGATTTGACAAAAAAAAGTTAAATATTATAAAAACTGTAAATCATATCATTACCCGGTTAGCCATATAACAATTAAAATAATATTCACAACCTTAAAATATGTTATTGTTTTTTTGTTTCTTTTGTAAAGTATGGTAAAAATTAACAAAAAAGATAATGTGAGTGGTCATGGTAGACAGTAGATGGGTACCGTAAATATAGATTGAGCAGCGCAGTATACAATACACTATGGTCTGATCTGGCAAAACAATATGAATAACCCAAGCTGTTGACAGGCTGTTCTTGGAATAACTTTAGAAAATATTAAAGCTGCGTTAGTACTAATCAGGGGTGGGCAAATGCTAGTCAGAGGTTGGCAAACACTAGTCAGTGGTGGGTAAACACTCATCTGAGATGGGGAAACACTAGTTAGAGTAGCAAACCCTAGTCATAGGTGGATAAACGCTAGTCAAAGGTGGGCAAACGCTAGTCAAAGGTGGGCAAACGCTAGTCAGTGGTAGGTAAACACTAGGAACAGGTGGGCAGACATTAGTCAGAGGTGGACAAACACTAGTCATAGGTAGGTAAACACTAGTCAGTGGTGGACAAATACTAGTCATAGGTAGGTAAACACTAGTCATAGGTGGGCAAATGCTATTCAGAGGAGGGAAAACGCTAGTCAGTGGTGGGTAAACACTATCGAAAGTTGGGCAAATACTAGTCAGAGGTGGGCAAACGCTGGTCAGAGGTGGGCAAACGCTAGTCAGAGGTTGGCAAACGCTAGTCATAGGTGGGTAAACGCTAGTCAGTGGTGGACAAATACTAGTCATAGGTAGGTAAACACTAGTCAGAGGTGGGCAAACGCTGGTCAGAGGTGGGCAAACGCTAGTCAGAGGTTGGCAAACGCTAGTCATAGGTGGGTAAACGCTAGTCAGAGGTGGGCAAACGCTAGTGATAGGTGGGTAAACACTAGTCAGAGGTGGGCAAACGCTGGTCAGAGGTGGGCAAACGCTAGTCATAGGTGGACAAACGCTAGTCATAGGTGGGTAACCGCTAGTCATAGGTGGGTAACCGCTAGTCAGAGGTGGGCAAATGCTAGTCATAGAGGGGTAAACGCTAGTCATAGAGGGGTAAACGCTAGTCAGAGGTGGGTAAACACTAGAAAGAAGTGGGCAACCACTAGTCATAGGTGGGTAAACACTAGTCAGAGGTGGGTAAACGCTAGTCAGAGGTGGGTAAATGCTAGTCAGAGGTGGGTAAATGCTGGTTAGAAGTGGATAAATGTTAGTCAGAGGTTGATAAATTATATTTCAGAAATTCAGGAGGTGTGTAAATGTGGTTTAAGTGCATTTAGCCTCCAAAACAGCCATGGTTCAAATGTTTGGAAACAAAAATATGGCCCTGCTGAAAGATTCAGCTTGGTCTGACCATATACCATCTGCCAAATCCCAGACCAAGCTGTTAAATACTGGTTGCATGGAAACAATTTCAGAATTTTTGCTAGTATGTCACTCCTTTCCAGTTGATTAATTAAAGAAATAGCAAAAAAGCTATTCGGAAACCTTTTAATATTAACTGATTCCACTGATGACTGACTTTTCAAGAAATTTTAAAATAAGATGGTCTGATCATTGCTGCTTGGACCAAACTGGATTTTCAGATGTACAGTAGAGCATGATGTTTTATGGTGAAAAAAAAAAGGACAGAATGACCATACCAGTAATCATTACCTTAGCCCATCCACTTTACATCACTAATGTCTGCTATGTTTTACAAATATCCAAAGCTCACAAAAAAACACACACACACTTTGGGCCACTTTATTTTGTAATGACTTTGCACCTACAACAACCGAGTACCTCTTGTGTGATGACAGCATGTATAAATCAATATCAATGTCGGACCAACAGATGTGCTGCTGTGTCTATTTTAAAATCCATTTAAATAAACCGTTTCCCTATGTTAGATTACATCCTGTATTTGTGTGTAGCTGATGGGAATCTCTTGTCTGTCTCTTGCATGCACCACCTCTAATGGACATTGACCGTAATCGCACTTATTTGCTTAAACAGGATTTTGGATTTTCTCTGATATACCGTAAATACACCACAAACTTGCCGTTTCATTTTCTCATCATTATCAATATCGACCCCCAATGATCTCAAGGTTAGTGTGGCAGTGAAACTTCACATTTGATTACAATGTCGACACAGTGGGGAAAAATGCATGGAAGCAGAAGTGTCTCAGTCTGTTTCTTTGTTTCTTTGTATGCCTTTTGCTCTTTCACTCTCATGATGAATAGGCTAGAAAAAAGGGATCAGAAACATAAGTTCCACAGAGTGAGAAAGAGAGATCCAGAAAAAATTAGAGACAGTTATAGATGGACAAAAAAGGTAAAAATAACACGAAGGAGAGAGAATTTGGCAGGAAGGTACAAAAAAGCTTAGTGTAATGAGTGTAGCTGCATGCAGGTGTGTGTGTGTGTGTGTGTGTGTGTGTGTGTGTGAGTGTGTCCATAGCGTGTGCGTGTCTGTGTGTGAGTGCCTGGGAGTTGTAACAAGGAGGAATATCAGTATGCGTTACAGACAGGTCTCATTTGTAAGCTAGCTCTTGTGGAAAAATAATCCACAGCCTGACTGGACATCAATCCTCAATAAAATCAGCCCCATCAATCCCCCTGAAATGCACCTGAACGAAACCATGCTAGCTCCACTTCCTGGATTGAGGAAAGGCCAGTCTACTGCAATTAGCCCCTGAACTTCAGGGGAAGGAGTGATTTGTCTGGCAAAGATCAAAGAGAGCCCAGCGGACATTCACAAGCATCCTGATGCAATTACATATCACCACTCACGGCTGATTTTTTACAGTCAAGCGTAAGCCTCAGGATTGTCTCTGGAAGGTTTAGGTAAAAAAAGGAAGCCTGCATTTTGTTAGGATTTATTATAAGTGTGCACACATGAAGGAATGTATGAGAGTCAGAAATGAAAATGTCAGGGCTGTCACAGGAAACGACCTTGGAATTTATTACTGAAATCATTCAGCATAATTTTATTAATTAAAAAAGAAAAACATAAATGTAAAACAAAAACAGCCAATTCGAAATAACACTTGGCTCGGTTCGTGAGTGACATTTAAAATTTTTTTATAAATTGTCATTTTGCTCATTTACACAGCATTTTGTCGTTTCAAAACATTTTTAACGGGGGGCAAAAAAGTATTTAGTCAGCCACCAATTGTGTAAGTTCTCCCACTTAAAAAGATGAGAGAGGCCTGTAATTGTCTTCATATGTATACCTCAACCATGAGAGACAAAATAAGAAAAAAAATCCAGAAAAACACATTGTAGGATTTTTAATAAATTTATTTGCAAATTATGGTGAAAAATAAGTATTTGGTCAATAACAAAATTTAATCTCAATACTTTGTTATATACCCTTTGTTGGCAATGACAGAGGTC
>JAOVVA010000024.1:7817730-7834247 GCA_028565275.1 Leiocassis micropogon
TAATTTGACCATTAATTTTGTGACATTATAGGGGAAGCTGAGCTTCCCTTGCAGTCTTAAAGAAATCGCCACTGCTACAATCATATCTATGCCAATGTGCAATCCCTTTTTGCCCTACTACTAATGAGGTACATTTTATGGCCAAGTGTTTGTGAACACCTTCTCATCAAACTCATACTTTACGTGTGCTTTTCAAACATCTTATTCCAGATTTATTCTGCTTTATCTTTTATAATAACCCCCAGGAAACTTTCTAGTAAGATTTTACACCACACTGTGCAGTGTAGTTATGGGGATTTGTGCCTATTCAGCCACAAGAGCATTAGTTAGGTCAGGCACTGGTGTCAGAAGGGTGCAGTTGGAATTCAAATTCATCCCAAAGGTGTTGAGTGGGGTTGAGGTCAGGGCTATGTGCAGCACACTAAAGCTCATCCAAGCCAAACTTGATAAATTATGTGTATGTGTACATGGAGCTGGCTTTGTCCACAGGAGGATTTCCATATTAGAAGAAGCTTGGGGCTATTGAAGAGAACTTGTAATATGAAGAAAAGCGAAAAGATTCTATGCAATTGTCTCTCTCACAATTTGTGGCAACAGGTTGGGGAAGGGTGAGATGATCAGGTGCAGACTAAGATGTGGTCATGTAGTGCACCTTAAGAAATTCTACTGTGATAGTGGTAAACTAACTAACAAAGTAGACAGGTCTCTACTTTAGCACAAATTTTATTTCCAGACTTATAGTCAAACTGGGGTAATTTCTAAAAATGCTAAAAAAAAAATAAATTGCTTTTTTAAAAACTATTAAAGCCTGGAAGAATATGGGTGAACCATCATCTCCAAAAAGAAATGTCCCCGAAAAAAAAAGAGTTAATCTCACACCTATATTTAATAGTGAATGCAATAGTTAATGTTTGCACAATGAAAAAATACAAATTAATTGGGACTAAACAGCTGTGTAGCCTAAAGAAAACCACTTATCACTGGGGCTATTCGCAAAAATGCTTCAGTTTGCTAGGGAGCATAAAAAATGGGCTGTGGAGCAATGGAAAAAGATCATGTGGGCTGATGAGTTTAGATTTACCCTGTTCCAGAGTGATGGGCACATCAGGGTAAGAAAAGAGGCAGATAAAGTGATTCACCCATAATGCTTAGTGCCTACCATACAAGCCTGAGGGGCGATGTTATCATCTGGGGTTACATCTGTTGGTCAGGTCTATGTTTAGCCTCGTTATGGGCCCAAAAAATAAAGTCAGCTAAACATACTGAATGAGTTGGTTGGTTCATTCATCAACTGATTTTTTTCTTTCTTGATGGCATGGGCATATTCCAAGTTGACAATGCCAGTATTCATCAGGATCAAATTGGGAAGGAGTGGTTCACAGAGCCTGAGATATCATTTTCACATATGGATTGGCCACCACAGAGTCCAGACCTTAAACCCACTGAGAATCTTTGGGATGTGCTATAGAAGACTTTAGGGAGAGGTCCAACTTTCCCATCATCGATACGAGGTCTTTGAGATAAATGAATGTGACTCTGGATAGAAATAAATGTTGTGACATTGCATACACTTCTTGAAATGATGTTACGGCCATAATCCAAGCAAATGGCAGGCCAGTGAAATATTAGAATGTGAAATATAAATAGTGTGAGGTTTTTTTTTTGGCCTAGTAGTCAAGTGCTGTTCTCATATTTCTCTTTGTCTCTTTCCCTCTCCCTGTCTCTCTCTTCCCAGCTACACATATATCCCCTTTTACATGTAGGTTAGCAGATAAAAACATTTCCAAGGCCCTTTATTTCTAAAAACACAAATACATCGTGCTTACATCAGCTCTTTAAATCGTGGTGGAGTGTTAAACCTCGCAGTAAAACTAATCCACCCATTTTTATGCATCCTAATTTGGTTGCGCACATAATTATGTTGGGGATCCTATTAAACCGCTCATGTTCAGTAAACACACAGGCTTCTGGGCTTCTGGATACACTCCGGCACTCACCCACATTCTCCACATACATGCACAAGATGAACACCAAGATGGCCTTCAAACAGTCAGCGAAATGCTACAAAAGCAGACAAGGATCTTCTCTGTGGTGTGAATTTCATATCTTGTCACAAAGTAATCTAAAAGGACTTTATATTTGAGTGTATGTGTTTGTGTGTCTGTCTGTCTGCATGTCTGTGTGCATGCACATGAATGTGCCTCATATGGTTTCCTGTGACTTGTTACCACAACACATGTACACAAACACGGCCAAACACACACACAGACAGCAATTTTGGCTCATGGCTTGGTGATAGACTACTGTACCTTATCTTCTCCCTATCATTAGCCACTTACACACTCCTTTCAAATGCCATTCCCTCGCCATTTGGGATGTCAACAGCATACTTTAAAAGCTGGGTGTGACATGATGATTAAAAACCCGACCCTCATACGCTCCTTCTGTGGGTCACAAGTATATGGCCTTGGTTAAGCTGGAATGTACCACGTTGCTCCATGTTTAGGCTGTTGCTCTGACTACAGTATTGGACTGTATTATTTTCTTTTTGTAATGTTCCCGGACATGTTGCATATTATACTGTATGTACATATGTATATGTTATATTAACTAACAGCAGTCAAAAAGTTTATCACTTATTGTATGTTCTAGCACTAAGTCATAAAATCCACACTACTTTCTGTTTGCAAACAAAGCCTTTTCTGCTTGGGATAATTTTTGTTGTATCAGCAGCTTTGAGACGAGTGATTAGGATATAAAAATTAAAAAAAGTCAGATAGGCTGGTTGTGTCACTTGCCTCCATACGCACAAATTACAGTTTTACGGGCCAATCTGCTGCTGTGGACGTGCGTGTCCTCTCTGAACTCCCCAGTGGGTAATGTCTTGAAACATCAGCTCAGCAGAGGTACACATGCCTTATGAGAACATAAATAACGCCAAAGTGCTAAATATACAGACACACTGAGAGGACGCTGAGATCAAGATTGCTTCAGTGCTACAGTACATGTTAAATATTCTATGTTCTGGAACATTGTGGCAGATCGCTGACATTACCAGCTTCAGATTTATAGTCGCTGACTTTCTGCATGATGGAAAATCAACCAGATACCAGGTAAAATTATAGGATTTCTAATATATAAATAACATTCAAAGCAAACCAATGACTGCTAGCCATTCCATGATTATATATGTTCATAACATTTCATCGATGCTGAATTTTTACATAATTTACTGTACAGTATGACTCAAAATGGTAAAGCAAAAGCAGAGAAATACTTTCTGGTGCTGTGGATGTTCACATGCATACCCTAAAAATTTGCACTTTCAAGCTTTCTGCAATGTGCTCAGCCGCGATGAGGTAACCAAGGCTAGGTTAGCCTTTAGCTGGCATCTTTAATTCTTAAACATAGTATTTTTGTTAAAAAGTGTCTCACCTAAGTAAAAAGTGAATGTTCAGATAGGATCATATTTTTCATAATATTTAATGCTCATCTCCCAATCCATTTTTTATAAATATGCATACACATTTATCAGATAAAAGAAACACATACTGTACACAAACACAATTTTAGGTCCTTTTATGTGGTGTTCATAATTTTTAATTAAAATCTTTTGATTGTCACATACTGTTAGGTGTTGGACTGTGAGCATGAAGGTGAGGCATAGGCGCCGAGGGGATAAGGTGGCAAACAGTCTTTTTAATGATAAACAAACCAAACAAGACAAACCATGAACAAAGGATGTTGGCTTTACTTTGGAGCATGCTATAAACAAAACCAATAATCAACTGATAGACTAGGGACTAAACAAGCTAATATACAGTACAGATAAGAAATACAAACCAGACGGGACAAGACGCACTAAACAGACTAGAGGACTAAACACAAGGGACTATACATGCAAGGGGCTAAACATACACAAGACAGGCTTGGCTAGGCCTACTAGCTGTTATGCACATTAGCTGCTAAGCTAGATAGTAGCTAAACAGACCAATTGCTAAACAGTCTAGTAGCCAGAGACCAACAGACTACAGTAGGTACTAAACAGACTAAGAATTATAAAAGGTTAGTGACTAAACAGGTTAGTACCTAAACAGACTAAGATCAAAACAGACGAGAAGACTAGACGGACCAAGATCTAGGCAGGTTAGTAGTGCACTGGTTAATATTTATACAGACTAAGAACTAAACATGCAAAGGAGGTTACTCACACATGAGGGTAAACACAAAAGGCTAATTCTCCTAGAGGCTAATCCTGCTAGGAGACACAGAGACAAAGAGACATACTAAATTAAGACAGATGCAACCTTAACTTAAACAGCTCCAGAAACCAAATGGCAACTATAACTTAGACTAAAACAGAACATAACCAGACAAAACAAATACCCACTTAACAGAACCCGTAATAATGCTCGACCTAGTTTCCCACAACAAACAGCTATTTATAACGAGAGTAATGAGCTACCTCGGTTCAGGTGAGCTTCCGCATCACCTGACCGAGGTACCTTCTGGGAAACTGAGTCTACCAACAAAAACTACAGAACAAAAACAGTGCCCTCTAGTGGCGAACCCTCACAATGATCTTAATTGTCATACAGATGAAACGTCGCCAATTTAGATTTCACAAAAAGAAAGACATAAAATGTATTATTTTAAAACGCAAAATTCTTAAGATATTGCAACATGAATTTGCCATGTTTACGGACACCACAGATTTTTGGCTTTCTAAACTTTTAACAAAAAACAATATAAGCAACAATTTTTGCAGGTCATATGCTTCTAAAAGCTTGCACCAATTTTACTATCAATAGTCATAAAGGAATATAAATAAACTGCATTATTTTTGTTTGAAGTGGACAGTACACTGCTGAAAATTGCAGTTATGTGTGGCACTCTCCAAAACAGCTGAAGTTAGCAATTTAAAATTTGTAGGCAAGCAAAATCGGTCACTTCCATGTGGTCACTTCAGAAGTAGCTTATTTGGCACACACATTTTCTGTAATATATGTATAACAATAGTGTTTTAGCCCAAATACAAGCTACTGTTAACATTAGACTCACAGTGTGTCTAAATTTAACAAACAAGCTTAACAAGCAAAAAATTTTAATTTAAAATGTAATATATTTTATAATTATATATTTAATATAATAATTTAATATTTTTCTATTTTAATTTAATTTGAATAGTAACACTTACAGCTTCTGGATCTGAAATTGACTCAGAGACAGTCGGAATATGTCCACATTCGAGCTTTAGTATTCTTGTAAAGAATTATTCCTCTACTGTGAAATGTTTAACACACAGATTTCTGTGACTCTCTCAATTCTTCTAATTCAAATCACATATCTGTGCTGTCTTTTTATTGTCTGTTTTGGTAAATAAAATCGTGATTTCTGAGCTCTGAGCCAGAGGAGAGTCTTGCCACCTTTTTCAGGAAGATTTTAAATGTCATGAAAAATCCGAAGCATGGGTTTATTTATGTGTTTTTCTCATGTTTCTTGTATGTACACACATGCAAGAAGCGCATGAGAATGTTCAAAAATAATTAAAAAGTTCATTTTCATCATATGTCCACTTTAATTTCTACATGAAACAAAAGAAACACCTGCAAATGTGTTTTTGACAACATTTTATATATTATTAAAAGTGGGATTTTTTTTAGGTTGTTTCTTCCTGGCAAAGGTATATCCTAATAGACAATTAAAGTCCTGGGTGGCATGGTGTCAGAGTGGTTAGGACCGTGGCCTTGCACATTCACAGTCGAGGTTCAATTCATGCCTCGGGTGCGTGACTTTGCATGTTCTTGTGCTTGGTGAGTTTCGTCTGGGTACTCCTGTTTCTCACCAAGACATGCAGGGTAGGCTAATTAACATTTTTTAAATTGCATGTAGTATGTGTGTGCTTGAGTGCCTTGTGATGGATTGGTAGACAGTCCTGATATTTTGAATATGTGTTTAATATAATTGGGCTATTGTATGAGGTTAAAACATGAAATCAATGAATATTGTTACCTATTAAAATAGTGTGATTACAACAGTTAATTGAAGCAGTATGCATGTTGGTTATGCTAATTTTGGTTGGTTGCCATAGCAAAATGACATCCTCAAGGTCTCTCCCTCCCAGGCTCATGACAGAAAAAAGACCACTCACCATATCTGCATGCTTAATGGTTCAAAATCACACTATTAGTACTTTAAGTACTTTAAATGCATCATTTTATCTAGCAAGTTCTGAAAATATGTGTTTACATGCCTACATTTTGGAAAAGCAGACAAATTGTTATAAATTAATGAATTTAGAAAAAAAACATAAGTGTAATGTCTATGCTTGATGCACTAGTGTATATAGGGAATTCTATGAAGGTACAGGAATTACCCCATATTAAAGCAAATATTGCATGTAACATATCACACAAGGGCAGTCATACACAATATATAATCACATAACAAATGTATTAATAAAACAAATGTACAAATATACTGCCTAGCCTAAAATTAGTTTAATAGTGAAAGTAAAAATATTTCTACATATGTATGCATACATACAAAAACCCACAAGACTGGGATTAAATAGCTGTGTGGCCATAAGAAAACTAGGCAGCATAAAGATTGGAATCTGTAGCAATGGAAAAAGGTAATGTGGTCTGATGAGTTCAGATTAAACCTGTTCCACAGTGATAGGTGTGTCAAGGCAATAAGGCAAGTGCAAGTACAAGCCTCTGGAGGAAGTGTTATGATCTGGGGTTGCTTCACTTGGTCAGGTCTAAACTTACCAACATCATGCAGGAATAAAATGAAGTGAACTGAAGACCTAAATAACCAGGTTATTACATCAAAATAGTTTCAGAAAATATGAGTAATCATTTTCACACAAAAATTGGCTACCACTTTGTCAATCAGAACTATAGTAGACTGAATGAAATATTAGATTGTGCAACTTTTTTTGGCCAAGCAGTATAAAATTTTACAAAAATGAAATAACATGTCAAATCCATGGTTACATTTTCAGTAAACAAAAGTAGACTTATGATTTTCCTGCCTTCAAAAATAAATAAATAAATAAATAAATAAAAAGCTCATTTAAAATATCAGGTCCTATGAGAAATATGAAGCCAGCCAACTGCATCTAAGCAAAGCAGCTTCTTATGTATGCTGGGTCACGCAACAGGGTAACCTAGCTTATCTGCATACATGAGCTGACAGACTCCCACAAATTGTTGATTGACAGAAGAGTGAAAAATGCATTTCCTCCTACAGTGAGAACTCTTTTGTCTCTTGGCAATGGATGGCTGTGACATATCAAATGCCTCAGCTGTAATCATACACAGGCTTGTGGTTTATCACAGGGCTATTATTCATGGTAGAACATTTTGCTTTTTTTTGTTTACTCATGATTTATTTAATACAAAAAAACTAAATTCAAATGTACAAATAGTATGCTTCTTTCTTTTAAATTAGATTTTAGGTTTTTAAGCTTATGTACTTATCAGAGATAAAATTATTAAAGAAAAATTATATTTATATATACTTGGCTTAAATCTGGAGCAAGCCGAGTCTACAACTTGCCTCAAAAGGAGATTTAATGTGAATGTTGCTCCAGGGCCAACTTTGCCAATAAATAATACTTATTGTTTCTGGTGTCCTTTGACAGCTCTTTGGTCTTGGCCATAGTGGAGTTTGGAGTTTGACTGTTTGAGGTTGTGGACAAGTGTCTTTTATACTGATAACAAGTTCAAACGAGTGGAGGACAGAGGAGCCTCTTAAAGAAGTTAAAAGTCTGTGAGAGTCAGAAATTTTGCTTGTTTGTAGGTGACCAAATACTTATTTTACCGAGTAATTTACCAGTTACTTCATTAAAAATCCTACAATGTGATTTACTGGATTTTTTTTCTTATTTTGTCTCTCATAGTTGAGGTATACCTATGATGAAAATTATAGGCCTCTCTCATTTTTTTAAGTGGGAGAACTTACACAATTGGTGGCTGACTAAATACTTTTTTGCCCCACTGCATATGATTTCATTTTAATGATAACAAATGTTGTTCCTGACACATTGTAAATAGTATTATATTGAAAATATCAGATTCACAAAATAAACTGTAAAAAGATGTAAAATTTGTCTTTAATAATATTTTTGACTAAAAACTTACCACTTTTTTACTTATACAGTGTAACCTCAAATTGCAAGTGACCAGGTTTGCGAGCGTTCCGCAAGACGAGCTAAATTTTGACTTGAAAAATAAGCATGCCTTGATTTACGAGTACCAAATATCATCAAGCATCATGTGGCATGCGTCACGTGTCACAACTGAGCCAATGGTTTTTCTCTATCTCGCGCTGCGGAATTGTGGGTAATCGTCTCCCCTGCTCTTAGTGCGCATCTATCACTCGTACAGTCAACATCCGTGCGCGTGTGTACTATTTACTATAACACTGTAATCATGTGTGTGCAAGTAAAGCATCTTTTATTTTGTGCTTGTACATGTGTGTGTTTATTATAACACACAGGTGTGCATGTGCGTAAAGCAAAAGTAAGTCTTATTAGAGAGGTTAAAGATCCATTTTCTCTCTTTCAGCCTGCACTGATTCCGTTAGTGTGTGTGTAGGTGTGTGTGTGTGTGTGTGTGTGTCATTGGACAGCGTGCCCCTTCCCCCCTCCTCGTGCCTTCTCACACACACACACACAGACACACACAGTAACTGACACACTGCTCAGTCGCAATTCTTTTCAAAGGTAAAGTGCACGTTCATTTGTCTTATTTTTACTTTACAGCAGTGATTCTGTTAGTGTGTGCGCGCTCAAGTGTCGTTAGGGATTTCTTGTTTATTTTCCTGATAAAACAGTGTTTCTGTTAGTGTGTGTGTGTGTGTGTGTGTGTGTGTGTGTGTGTGTGTGTGTGTGTGTGTGTGTGTGTGTGTGAGAAAGTCGTCTCGCATAGTAGCCCTCCCCCCTCTCAAATAAGAGAGAAGGGAGGGGGAAGGCAGTCATTCCTCCTCTTGTCTTACTTTACACAGCGCGCACAAACACACTGGTGTTAGACTTTTGGACCCCAGTATAGGCTGCTTGTGTGGTTTTTTTCCTATTTCTCTTTTTGTCTAGTAAATAAAATGTCGGCATCCCATCAGCACCAACAACAAAACAGAACACTGGCGACTGTTGCTAAACAGCACTGGCTAATGTATCAGGAGTTTGGCTATTCTGAATCCTGTAAAGTTGAGCTGCATATTCACTAGAGAACACTTAAGAGGTATTTGTCAGGGTGGAATATTCTCCCGTCGTTCATATGCGCCGAGATACTTTTTCTAAAGCATTTAGCAGCATCACGCGCCCACTGAGAAACACTCACAAAGCACTTAGCAGCGTTAAACACTCACCTCATGTTTGCCCTTCATCCTGCAGATGCGGATGTCATTCTTATTGGATTCCCACGTTCGCTTCTGTAGTAGTGTAAGAAAGACAATATGGTCAATTCACATATTCACACAGTAGAAAACACATGTGCACAGTTTGATAGCAAAATGAGATAACTCCTTCATGAAAACTGAAATATTGCGTAAATGTGTAAATGTTGTGTGATTTTTTTTTTATTTTAATTTTTAACTCCATCTCCAAGTTGTGCCACAAATGATAAATGCACCTGCAGTTGTGTTTGTAGTTATTTAAGTATGCAGTTTAATATTAATTATACTGTATGTTGGTTGAGTCTTAATTAAAAATATAGCAAACATATGCACTGATTTAATTTTTATAGCAAGTCAATGGCAGCCAATTACATCAAGGAAAAACGAGCTGAGTTTTTGTTATACACAAAACATTAAAGATTATGAGAAACTATAAATTATAAAATTATAAAAAATATAATAAATCATAAACAATATGAAAACGTCTGTCTATAGCATAAGCTTCCTTCTTTACAAGTCTCAGTTTGACTTTAGCAGTTTGCTAGAACATAGCCGGAAGTAGTCCACCCAACAGCTTCCCACACACAGCATGTGCATCTCCTGTCTCTTGTACACAAAGTTTGCTTGCCTTTGGAGCATTATCTCTCTGCTTGATTTTCTTTAGGAAGCATGACTTGTAAGTGCAATATGGCTCAGAAATGCGACAAAACCAGGGCTAGGGATAGCATTAGCAGGAAGTAAAAGAGATATATCCATTTGGAAGTGATAGAGAAGGCTGCACTACAAACTAAATTTACCACAATGCTTACACTACAGTATCCCACTTAGCTTTGTTAAATATATAACATGGCGTTCGCACAACATCCAAATCTATATATAATGCCCTGTTTCCTACTAAACGCATTCATGCACTCACAGCAGCCGCTGTTTTGCACAGCAGGTAGTTTCGCTTCATCGATCACATGACAGAAGGCGCAATGCAATTGTCTAGTCATGACACATGGTTTTTGCTATGAAATGCGACCGCTCTGTATTGTGATTTGCCTAAAACACTGACATTTAAAGCTTCCAAAAGAATGATATATAGCAGAAAAATAATTTGAAAAGGATGGCATTTATAGCATTTTGCTGTCAAACTGTTCACAAGTCAGAGAGTGTGTGTGTGTGTGTGTATGTGTGTGTGTGTGTGTGTGTGTGTGTGTGTGTGTGAGGCAATAGGACTTTACTTTGCTATAGAACATCTCATCCCCTGTTACATGGTCCAGTTCCACACGGTAAAGGTCATCTCTGAAAAAGAAATGCACACACACACACTCATATAAACACACTGTTCATTAGAAACTATGATGCTAAACCTTGAAGGCAAAAAGGGAAAAAGTTTAAAAGGTGTGAATCACTGGAGCAGCTGTCAAATCACTAAAAATAAATATTGCATTACACTGATATATGATACTGTAAGATATTTTATTATGCATGATATGTACATTATATCACAATATTTAAGTTTATACAGTATATTTTTTAATATATGAATATATACGAATACATTGAGCAGCTATAACATTACCAGCCCATCAAATTAACACATTAACATTGATTATTGTTTTAATTATATGTCATGATTTAGTGACAGGATCATGGGCACCCGAGGGTCTTTGTGCCTGTGGGGGCAAAGGCTAACCTGTCTGGGCAGATCCCACAGGAAAGCCAATGCAGCACAACTCGCCAAAAAATGGCAATGCTGGCCAGAACAGAAAGGCACTAGGACAACCTAATGCACACCAAGCAAGAGGACTGACAGGCAAAGAGCCCAAGGCTGCTGACCCGGCCTCCAAATTGTCAATCAAAGATCCACGGGATGCGCCGGACAAACTCTCAAACTCAAAGTCTGATCCACGGAGGCACCTCACCACAACCCACAACCAGATAGCCACAGACCAGAGTTGTCCAGTTGGCACATAGGAAACATACACATTACTGGGCAGAATAATTTGTGTTGCAATAAAATGGCTGATCGGTATAGTACGATGCCCATTCAGCTACTTTTAACTCGAACAATAGGGACTGACATTATGCCGAAACTGACAAGTACTTATAATACCTGCATATTTTCTGGCTCTGCCAAGGACACACACAGTTGCTTACCCAAAAGTTTTTGTTTTTGATCAAGAACCCTTCTACAGTGCACTCAGTACTCCAAACTACACAAGACTGCTGCTTTAACTTAATAAAGCAGACCATTGTTTTATGCATCAGTCAAAGCTAAAAGGAAAGTGAATATTTTAAGTGCCATTCTGGATACGAAATAAGCTTAAATAACATCAATACACGGCATTAGGAAAGCTATCCATTATCTGTGTGATATCTTAAAAGCCTGATTTTAAGAACATAAGAACAGACTCTTTACTACTCTGTGGAACTGTGGGACCAATTATTATAGCTAGACCATTACCACAGAACATTTACAGCTCCCAGTTTCAAACATGTCCTAAAAGCCTAATGAAATCTCTCAAACAGACCACATATGATACTCTGCCTCTTGGGGTGGTTGAGAATAAATGTAGAGTACTGAAGGAGTCGTGAAATGGGCTCAGCGTGCTCAATTTTAAAATCACAGGCTCGTTTATTGCCAATATTTTGAGCATCAAAACCTGTTCAGGAAAAAAAAAAAATACTCCAATTGTCTGTGGGAAAAAAAAATGCTTTATGTAGGAGGTCATTTTTACATCAGCCATTTTGAGAATTACACTAGCTGCCTGATCAGCCCTGCAATATAGCTTATGGTTGCTTATTACTCTTTCATTCTTTCGCAATTTTATTCTATCATTATAGAAACTTTGTTACTCAGAGAGTCCTATATTGTTACCCTGTTCTGGGTATTTCATTAATATATTCTCACTGGCTTGCTTACAGTACACTACCACATACAGGATAATACAGTGATGAAGAAATGTGTAAAACTCACTCACTCACTCACTCACTCATAGTCTGCTTCATCCAGTATACAGGGTCAGGGAGTTGCTGGAGCCTATCCGAGTATACTTAGGGCACAAGGCAGGGTACATCTTGGACAGGGTGCCAATCCATTGCAGGGCACACACACATACACACACTCATTTAATATGGGTTATTTGGGAGACCCAATTATCCTAACATGCATGTCTTTGGACTGTGGGAGGAAACCAGAGTACGCAGACGACATCCACCAAGCACAGGGAGAACATACAAACATGCACACAGACCAACGCGGGAATCGAACCCAGACCGTGGAGGTGCAAAGCGACAGTGCTAACCACAAAGCCACTGTGCCGCTGCAATTATTTAACATTTATATAACATTAATTCCTGGTGCATGCTCTTGGCATCTTCTCAACCTAAGCTGCTCAGCCCAGGAAGGTTTCTTTCTTAAACTTGCCAAATTTCTCTTAATGAAAAGTTTTCCTTGGGGAAACTGTTCAGGTTTAAACAGAAACTTAGTCCAACATCAACAATACTGTGATCCTAGATGTATTCATTTATTCATTCTCATTAACCATTTTTTCTTGGTCAAACCAGTAGCACCATCTTGGTGCTATCCTAGAAAAACTGGCTGTCAGGTTGGAATATGCTCTGAACGGGATGCTAGCCTATCACTGAGACTTTCAGACACACGTTAAGAACGTAGTATAACAAGCTATTATCAGCTGGCTCAAGCCAGTTAGCTACATGCATGTTTTTGGGTGGTGGGTAGAAGCAGATGAAACCCATCCAGACATGTCCAAAACATCCAAAACGTTGTAGCTGTAAATTGGACCACCATGTCACCCAGGTGTCTTAGATCTGATACAGAACATAAGAGTGCTGCATCCTAGTTTAAACAACTTTTTGAGCTTTGGCAATCTGTGTAAGCCTAGTCTAAATTATGTCCTATTCAGAAAGCAGAATTCTTTTGGCTCATGCATTTTTGTGAGTAGGGTAAACCCAAGAATTCTGTTCGGGTGATAGACAGTTCTAAAAAAGAGAGAAAACAATTTGGGAGGCATTTGTACTGTAGATAGAAGTCAGTTGTCATCTGAAGTAGACTCAATTTAAATGCATCCAGTGTTTTTATTTATATATATATATATATATAGCTGACAGAACTGTCACTCTGATTGATGGAAATAACTTGCTTACTTGTCATGTGGCAGTAGTAGTAATAGTAATAATAATAATAATAATAATAAAATTGAATTAAATTGATAAATCAATAAATGTTTGACCATCCAATATACACAACTTAATAAAAAAGATAAATGCAACATATTAATATAATGTAATGTAATAGAGCCGTGCTGTTCAGTTCACTCTTCAGGAGACTGCAAGGGATGTCAGGAAGGATTTTTAAGTAAACAACTCCTAGAAGTTATGGTGCATGACACTGATGAGTGTCCCTAAAGACGTAACTGCCAAGGTTCCGTTGTTATCTAATCAGACAGGGTGCAGATTATGATTATTAGCATGGCTGTCTTTGGAGACATAGACAACAAGGTTAATGCTTTGGTCAGAGAGAATCATACCATCTTAACATTGAACCATGACATTATTTACAGGATTCATTATTGTAAAACAACAATGTGTGATTTAATGTAGATTGAATATACTGTTCATTTGCTGGATTTTGTGTTTTTATGGAAGTACATCTTTCATGCATCTCTTATAGATGTTACACATAAAATACAGATGTGGCCATTAAGAATGTGCACACACATGTGAAGCGGCATTTGAGTAAAGCAAATGCATGTACTGTACTGTTAGTTACATGAAACTCTGGCTTTGGGCTAAAATATATTTCCTTTCAAGATATCAGCTTGAGTGTGAAGCAGTATTAAGTATTAAGTACAACTCGACTATCTGACAGTTTGCTGTAACCATTATGTCATTCTGAAGGCTATTTCACACTATTTTTGGTCTGTAGATTCACTAAAAAAAAACAAAAAAAAACTTTAGAATGCCATTCAAGGTAAATATTAAATCCATGAGTGCTTTGTCAACTTGTCTTTCAAACCCTGAGAGCTTTACTTTATAAAAGGGTGCACCAAATTAATGAAAATATTGGCAATATTTGACTAAACCAACAACTTGAAATACTGAATAAACACTGCCTTTATCCCATGTACACATTACAGTAGTACAAGAAGTACAAGAACCCAGTTTGAGATGATTTTAACTTTCTGAGGTGGCCTATTTTCCTGTGTTCATAAAGGGATCGACATGGTCAGCAGCAATTCTCAGGTAGGCTGTGGCATTTAAACAATGCTCAATCTGCACTAAGTGGCACAAATTGTGCCAAGAAAATATCCCACATACCATTACACCAGCCTATACTGTTGATAAAAGGCAGGATGGATCCAAGCTTTCATGTAGCTATTCGGCCATCAGAATGTCACAGCAGAAATCGAGACTAATCAGACCAAGTTTTATTGTTGATGTTGAAGTTTTTCCAATCCTCTCTTGGCCAAGGTTGGTGAGCCCATGTAAACTGTAGCCTCAGTTTCCTGTTCTTAGCTGACCGGAGTGGCACCTGGTGTGTTCTTCTGCTTCTCTAGTGCATCTGCTTCAAGTTTAGACATGTTGTGCATTCAGATATGCTCTTTGGCACACCTCAGTTGTAACAAGATGCGATTTGAGTTACGTATCAGCTCGAAAGGGTCCAGCTATTCTCTCCTGACCTCTGGCATCAACAAGGCATTTTTCGCCCAGAGAACTGCCACTCACTGGTTATTTTATCTTTTTCAGATCATTCTCTGTAAAACCCTAGAGATGGTTGTGTGTAAAAATCCCAGTAGATCAGCAGTTTCCGAAATACTCAGACCAGCCCGCCTGGCACCAACAAGCATGCCTCGTTCAAAGTCGCTTAAACCACCGCTTTTCCCTATTCTGATGCCGGGTTTGAATTTCAGGAAATTGACTTGACCATGTCTACATGTCTAAATGCATTGAGTTGCTGCCATGTCATTGACTTATTAGATATGCACATTAACGTGCAGTTGAACAAATTGGCCAGTTGGTATATATCGTTCTATTAGTTGTTGTTTTTTTATTTGTCATTATGAAATTGTCTATAGCTTTTATTCTACACCATATTACATTTGACAGGGAAAAGAAAAATGCTTTTTGCTTTTTCAGCTGTTTTGGGGAGAAGGCAGGTGCTTATGTTTAAAGACAGTCGTCTAGACACTTTTTAAAAATGCCATCTCAGGTGTTTCTATGCAAGAAAAATCTGACAACCCCAGACATGCAAGATAAACACTAGAGATTTGCATAATCTGAATAGGGAACTCAAAAAATTGAATTTTTTTAATTCTGAATTTCTTTTTATTTATTTATTTTTCCCTTATGAAAAATATTGTTGGAACTTTTAGACTTACACTAAGCTTCCCACTTTGAATACGGCTCTCCGGCTTGACAGTGTGGGCCACGGCTAATAAATCTGCGCCGTTCTTTTTGAAATCCATGGAGTTCCTAGCTTTGCGAATATTCTGTCCTAAGACCTCACACTTTCTGGAAGGTGTTAACTGGTTTCCACCAGCTTTCCTGCCACCTCTAATCCTGCAACCCAAGTTGCAGTGTTTCTGCTGTCAGTAAGTAGACAAGAAGAGAGTGTTTTAGGAAAGTAAGGGGCAGGGGGCAAAGGCTAACTTCCTAACCTCCCTTTCTAAAGGGTTTACCCTTGGTCTAAGCGGGAGCATATGTGAAGTCTCCAGAGAGTTTAAAGCCTCCTGTCAGCACTGCCTTTGAAGCGAATGGGGGTGTATTTCTAACACTGTTAAAGACACCCATTGGACAGAGTACACACACACACATCCATTCACACATACAACAAACACACACACACACATACACACGTGCGCACACATAGTAAAAGGAATAAAAAGCAGATGGGGAAAAATTACTTTCAGAGTGGATAATACCTCCTTTACATTATTGGATCCGGCGCTTATCACAGAAGTGCTTTTAAAGATCTCGGGCTGTAATGAAATTGTTCCACAGCGTAATTTTTCATTTCCATTTCAGACGGACTAGCACACCTGTCACTGCTGTTTAAATGGAAATCCTGTCCAGAAAAAAATACTAAAATAATTTTCTTTGTATAT
>JAOVVA010000024.1:7834347-7844858 GCA_028565275.1 Leiocassis micropogon
ATTCCTGTCTATCTGTATACAGTATATCCCCATCTATCTATCTAAAGAATGAGTCTTGAGCACCTAAACATTTCTTAATATCTAAAGGCATGAGCCAGTTGAAAACAGGTGCAGATGACGACAGATGATCAGGCCGGTGATTAGTATACTGGTGATGCTGAATGTTGAGTGGTACACTGAACAGACGAGACGGGAAACGAGGTCGCTGCTGAGGTTATTACATAAGCAACCATTTTTTAAATTGTATCTTTAGGTAATTTACAGCCTGTCACAGTAAAAGATTTGCTCTAATTTCTTTAATTAAATTTAATAAGAAAAATGCATCAGACCTTAATATAAGGACTGGGTACTGTATATACTGTAAGGACTAAATATAAGGGAGATTTCTACATAAAAACACACCCATACTTACCCAAATAAAAAATAACACATGAAAAAAACCCAATAAAAAATCTGTAGAAAAAAAAAAAAACACTGATTGATGCAGCTTTTGTAGTGTGAAAAAAGAAAACAGCTTTTCAGTATTTTCCCCCATGCATTTACAATGTACATTATCCCATACACTTGATATAGTACAACACTTGGCTTTAATCAACTTTAGTATTCAGCCTGCTCCTTCTCTGTGTTAACAGTGCATAGTTGAGTGAATAAGGCTTTGTGTTATTACTATTTGAAAATATAGGTGGGAGGTGGTAGGCCACAGCACTACTGTATCCACTACACCACCATTCCCCCTGGAAGAATAGCTCGTGCCTTAAAATGAACTTTCTGCTACATGTGGCATACATCTATGTGATTCTGATTTGTACAGAAGTCCTTATGGTAAAGTCTGTCCGTTTGGCAGCCAACATTTCAAGAAAGTTTCAATTAATACTTGTCAGTCATACAAAATCAGACTATGGCCTGATAAATGAAGAAGACCCATATAGCATAACTGGATCAACAGGATAATAATCACAACTGATTAAAATTGTACACACATACACACACTCACGTAAAAAAAAATAAAAAAAAATGTTTTCTTTAGCTGTTATACGTTTCGATATTCCTTAATAAAACAATAAACCTTAAATCTTATATTTGTCCACATGAAGGGAAGGGAAGGGAAGTTTGGATCATTTTAGTGACTCGGTTCTTTGAATCTCGTTCAACAGGATGGACCGATCTTTTTTGCGTCATTTAGTTCATTTCGTTCTTTTGATCAGAAATTAAATAAAATGTTGCATTTTCAATAAACAGACCCCCAATACGTCTACATACACAAATTTTGGCTATAGTTCCTGTAATGAAAATATTACAATGCAGCTGAGGACATATTTATGCTAAACAGAATGAGTAGCTCACCTCTCATATCTTCTGATATCCGAATCGTTCGTTCTTTTGAATCTATTGCACTGCATCGCGTCTATGGGAGTCACGTGACCGAAGAGCGAACGACTAGGACTAGAAGACTCGTGAGAAGAAGAACCGCTGAATTCTGTTTCCTGTGTACTGTACTACTTAGCGTCTATGGGAGTCACGTGACAAAAGAACGAACGATTTGGACCAAAAGACTCGAGAGGTAACTACTCATATTTCTGGTTCCTGGATCTTCTGAGTCACGGTAAAAACTCGTTCAGAATGAACAAATCATTCATGAACGACACATCACTAGTCCACATGCCAGTGTAAGAATCTGATTTTATGACGTCAGTCTCAAAACGGCTATTGCTTCTTGTGCTGAGACATTGGACTTAATAATACAGCATGGTTCAACACTGCCCCGTTCATAAGCAGTTACTAGAAGGTGAGAAGGAATAGTTTGTTTCAGAGTACGATAAAAATGCTCCTAGCTAGCTATCCTTTAGCATGCTAGCTTTTAGTTTGAGCATTGTTTTATTGTACTTTATTTTTTAAAGCGGTATAGTATCTGACCAGGGTAGACCACTGGGTACAAAATGATAAATGATAAATGGCAAGGTGATAAATGATAAATGGCAATATTAAATTTTGTCCATGGATAAGTGCTTTTAGCCAAAGCTAGAGCTGAGCTTAGCAGCTAAAGGTCGAGTGGATGCTCAAGGGGCATGCGGATTTAAACTTGCTCGGGAAATTAACCATTTTTGGCATTTCATTTTATTTGATAGTCAAAGACATCACCAGGCACTTGCCAATATGCTTTACATTCTGTGCTCAGACTAAAAACTCCTATTCATGTATTCTACCTATAACCAGCAACACATAATGGCTACTGATTAGGCATGAAAGAGATTGGCCTTGAAAGTCCTTTTCTTTATACACGAGCTAATTCTGACTTAGAATGCAGGGTCAGTTACAGTATCTTGGTCTCATAGACATGGATAATGAGATCATCATCACTGGGGTTTAAATGCTTTCCTCATGTATCACTTGACAGCCTGATAATTTAGACTTTTAATCATCTTTATGAGCCGATGTATTCCACTGTAAGATGAAGAAAGAAACAGGTGTGGTTACCTGGCTCCGATGTACAGTGTACGGTTGACCTTTAGAACTGTCTGAATGTACAGTGGCTCCTGCCGTATGTAAGAGCGATGAGCTCGACCCAGAAACACAGGGTAACGCCGGGCAACTGAGGGAGAGAGAGAGAGGTAGAAAACAAGAGAAACAAATAAATAAAAATAAAAAAACGAATAAGAATGAGATCAAGATAACTGTTTAATACAAACAGAGAGAGAGAGAGACAGAAAAAGCAGACGGAGAAGTAGTGCAAAGCTATACATCACACTGGTTCTAGTATTGTGCCTCCTTCAGCAGGCATAACTGATAGAGACAGGGCATGTGCCACGCACAACGTCTCACACCGCGCCCTACTGCTGTTTCCCATTGTTAAAACTGATACACATACACACCCTGTAATACAGCTGGAAATTTGTTGACACATTTTGCTTCCAGTCTCCATCTGCTCGCATGTTTTACAGCAGAAAAAGCTGTTGGTTGCTTCTGGTAAATAAACAACTCGCAATATTGCTGTTGTATTGTAGCAGTATTATAGCACAATAACCAGGGAAAATGACTGTTTTTGATATTTTGGGATATTCTGGAGATTTACAGTATAGGCACACACACACACACACCCTTCAAAACGTATTCAAATGGCAAAGCCAATTTGTTTGTTTTTGCAATGAACTGCAGTTGGATTTCAGATCAACAGATGAGTATGAGACAATAGAAAATAATAAATAAATAAAAACGCATAGATTTCGCTTGCATATCCCTTGCTTGCAATAACTACATCAAGCCAGCAACTCACTTACATCAGCAAACAGTTGCACTCTTCTTGTGTGATGAGTTTTCCAGGATTATTTTGCAGCCTTGTACTTTTTTTTTCTGTCGACTTTTGAATTCATTCTGCTGCTACCATCATGAGTAGCATGAGTCACTTCCAGAAGCAAACATGCAAGCCCTAGCCAAGACACTACCTACTGTACACTGCTACTGACCGAGAAGTCTGTATGTTCTAGATCACAAGCAGATGCTTTCTTTCTTTCTCCACACTTTGGCCTTTCCATCACTTTGGTAGTCGTTAAACTCGGTTCCACAACTTTCGAGGCTCATCTCTGTATTTATTTCTGAAATGCAATCTGGCCTTCTGATTCTTACTGCTTATGAGTGGGTTGCATCTTGTCTCTGTATTTATGCACTCTGAACTGTGGATTGTCTCTGCCCTGTAGATATTGTTGCTGATGTCATTAGTGAAAGCACACCGTAAACAAAGCTTAAGGCACCAACGAAATATTAGAACGTATGTGAAAGCTTTTTTTTTTTTGTGCCAGGCAGTGCAGAATTAATATTGCATACATATATATATATAAAACTAAATTTCTTTTAGTTACTACATAAACTGCCAAGTCTATTCTAAAGTGAACTAACCTACACAGGGGACTAAGAAGTTGGGCCATTCACAGTAGCCATTTGTGGAGTCACTACCAAGCTGATGTGTTGAAAACTAACAGCTTTAAAGGTCCTTTGTAAAAGGTCATTATTGGGTAAGAAAAAAAAAACAAAAAAAAAAACAACCGGCTCTTTTCCTTGTCGTTAAAGTGAATAATAATACGGTGGTGGCATTTATGTTACATTTAGTTGAGTAATAGTTAATTGTAAGCTTAACATCAGATTTTTTTAGTCCATACTGTACCCTTTTAGAGTAGACTACATCCCACAGAATAATGCACAAGTATCATACCGGCTTTTACACATGGACTGCTTTATTCTCAGTTCTGATCATATATATTTTATTTCATTAATATATTTATATATATTACAAACTAATTCAAAGTGACTTGCAGCAAAGTGGCACAAATTTGATAAATCTTTTGTCTTACCTTTCATTACATGAGAAATCGTTGAAAGAATATCTGAATTTCTGAAAACCTACAGCATCTGCAGCATGTTGGCAAATAGCACAAGTAATAATTTCATCACGCTTCACCCTTTGTAACCGCCAAGGGCAGTTATCGCTCAGATACTTCTTCTTGTTTGCGTGTACACATGCATGCCAACAAATGATCCAACAAAATCACAAAGTGACACACGAAGCAGTATTTCCAATAAATCCTGTCATACAACCTTCTTTTCCTTTCCTCCGCAGAGCACCTGTACACCATATGGAACTATTCTCTTGTGACGACAGAGCTACAGGTTTACTCCTTCAAAGCTGAAAACACACTTCTTTTTGTCCTCTACCTTGGTGGACCTACTTTTATCTATTACTACAATATATCTTGTTCAACAAAACTCTAATGCGTCAATGCAATGGCCCCTTGACTGGCAAAATACTTTCCACTGTTGTTTCCATTGTTTTTGATTGTTTTTGCTGATGAATGGAAAATCCTTTGCACCTTCTCCATGAGCATCCTCAATAAGGACATTTGTACCTGTGGGTTTGGCTTAGTTTGGTTTGGCACCAATTAACGACTGCAACCAAACAGTCAAGGAAACTAACTGAAGGCACGAACCTCTTATGTACAAGTATCACGCAACCATTCTTTCGCCCCAACTTGTGCTGGTCGAACTGAACCAAGTTTCTAAAAACGGCCTTTTTTTCTAGCGGTCATTTCTAATTCCGGCGATAAGCTCGCCTTGCATGTGTTGGTGGCCAGGTGACTCTGGGGTGACCTTGTGGTTGAATCCCAGATTCTTGCCCAAGGTCATGCGACTTGTCGTGCATCAGTTGTGTGACCTTGTAGAAGTCATGAAAGAGTACCTGCAGTGCGGTGTTTTTCTTGCTGTGTCCCGTACCTCGTGCCCTTTAGAACTATTTCGACATGATGCCAGTCAACCAACTGTCCATCTGTCACTGAGGAAAGACACTGAGGCCTATGTCTTTCCACACCTGTCAGTTAGGAGAGCTGAAACACATCTCTAGTTACAGTATGTATGAAAAGTAACTGTGATTCTCGAAAGCCCAGGTAATCGTTAGGGCTTCTTCAGAACTAACCTAAAAGGGTGTTCAGGTAATCATTACTACCCCTGGTTATTAAGATAAAGAAATTATTATATATTATCTTTTATTATATATGAATGTTGGTTACTTGATGATGTTTTAATGTACATGCATGTTCCCAAAACTTAACCAACAGTTTGTCAATTAACAGAAAGGACGAGTTATACCAATTGAAATTTAATTTGCATCTACCTTGGTTTATTACTAAATTTATAGAGTCCCAAGTTAACAGTGAAAAAATGTTTCATTTATAGTATTTGCACATACACTGCAGATGCAAAGCTAGAGATTTAGTTAAAAATGCTGGAGAATTCCTTTAATAAGGAGAAAGAGGAAGAGGGATCTACAATGCAGGGGTTTCTGCAGACCTGGATTGCTAGGATAAGCTGTGTTTGTTTTTCAAGAGCAGGGCTGACAACAACATTTTACCATCATTATACATAAAAACAGACAAGCATTTCATTTATGAAACAAAACAAAATGCCAATAGTGACTGGACTACTAAAATGATGCCACTCATCTAATAAACAAATCCATTACCCTGTGTTTTCACACTCGAGGTGCAAAACATTGCAATCATATCGCTGAATCACAATCTTTTTAATTATGTTCTGAAATTTTAAAAACATCTTTCACTAATTAATTTTCTTCTTGCCCATTTGTTTGCCCAACTGACACGTTTAAAAGCACCGTCCAAGCCTTCTGTCTCGTATGAGCTTGTTCTCCAGTTTTTAGTTATCCCATGAGATTTTCTTTATTGGTCACGGTAGAACTCCCACAGGGCCCTGTCCAAATGTCACCCTTCAGCCACTGTAATTGGTGAGGGGAGTGTGTGGTGGAGGCGGAGGAGGTGCTTACCCTCAGCAGGCGTGGAGATTAAAGGACCTGGTTCCTCTGGAAACGAGCAGGCAGCCAATCGGAAGACAGCCAGGAGAACCGGGAGGAAGGTGTGGGTTGTCATGATGGCGGTGGACAGAACTGTTTGGGACAAGAAGGGAAGTTAGAAATGTTAGTGAAATAGACTTCCAAACACGAATGCTGCATATATAAACATTCACTGCAGGACAAGTGTATGGCGTTGGATGTCGCAAAGTCCATGTCTAGCCATAGAGTCCTGGAATTCTAAACTTCATCATCAGTTGTATGGCAGCATACACACTCATCTGCACACTCATTCACACTTCCCAAGCATGTTTAAGGTATTGTTAAGAAACCAGAAAACTTGCAGACAAACATAGGGGGAACACAACGAACAGTAATCCAAAAAGCAACCTGAGCTCAAGATCAACTTTCACTATTGCTAAGAAAAGATTCAAAACAAATCTGTACACTCTAAAATAATAGCCAACTATGAGGATTTTCAATGGCCGCTCCAAACAGGAATTAACTGAAGCTGGGATTTTAGATGATGTTCCACGAACTTGATAACAGGACAATTTGAACACCCTGATGAAAAATCACTAGAACCATTAAAGATTTCTGTTGGTTACTAATGGCTTTCTGATGGTCTGTTATAGTTCCTAAAGGCTTATCTGATGTTATTTTGATGGTAATAATCTCTCCGTGAAAGGGGACTCGGCGGATTTCAAGATGTTTAATAGCACCCAGAAAATCCCTTATAGACCCCCTACTGGAATCTGATGGGATCCATTCAGCCAACTGTTATTAAGGTACATTAATTGATGGATACTATCATAAATCTTAGTGAGGGATCTTAAATCTGACGCACAACACACTGGACTCAATCGAAACACAGACAGTGTAAATTAAACATGTATCCTTCCTTCTCATTTTCTGCCATAACTCCAGTATTGAAAAACTGCTTATTCTTCTAGGAGAAAAGAATCAGGACCATGGGCGAAATATGTGAGTATCCCATCTATTAAAGGCGTATCTCTAAAAACATTAATGTACTTACTTCAATTGAAACGATTAAAATGCCTGCCAATGAAACCTTGATAAGACTAATAGTGTAAAAGACTACCCGACTAATTCTACTATACAGTAAATGTCTACAAACAAGTAGAATGTCTAAACAAAGTTTGGGCAACCATGGTCAAAATTTCTGTTATTGTGAGTAGCCAAGCAAGTAAAAGATGACCAAATTTCCAAAAGTAAAAGATGACAGAATTTCCATTTTTATTTTTAAAATAGCAAACAACAAAAAAAATGCTAAAGTTTAGGCACCCTGAATGGTCACCCCCCTTCGGCAAGAAATGCAGCTTGTAAACAGTTTTTTATAGCCTGCTGAGAGTCTTTCAAATCTTGTGTGAGGGATTATTTTTTTGTCCATTCTTCCTTGCAAAAGGCTTAGTTCTGTGAGACGCCTGAGCTGTCTTGCATGCCCTGCTCTTCTGATGTCTATCCACAGATTTTCAATGATGTTTAAGTTAGTGGACTGTCAGGGCCATGTAAAAACTTCAGCTTGAACCTCTTAAGGTAGTTTTGTATTTTGAGGTGTGTTTAGGATCGTTATCCTGTTGTAGACTAACCTTTAGCTTTTTTACAGAATGTGCAATGTTTGTTCCCAGAATTTAATTCGCTGGCAGTTAATTAAATCTATTAGTCCATATACCAGTGAAATGTTCCCCATGTCACTGGCTGCAATAAAATGAAAAAAAATTCCCATGAGACATTGCATCTCACTGGAGTGTAAAAAAATGGAGTTTGAAAAAGGATTTATATATTTATTATTATTATTATTATTATGATCATCATCATCATCATCATCATCGAGGACGACATCATATTAACATGACACAATAATTTTTATTTTAAGTAATATATATAGTAATATATAAAAAATAAACAAATCTCTGTATATCTTTCATCAAATATTATTATTATTATTATTATTATTATAAATATAAATAAAGTTATACACATTACAACAGCATATGCTTTATAATGGTATCAGTTTTTGTTTCAATAAATATTCAATATTTAATGTCCGTAGTGTTAAATATCCACAGCAGCAGCGACAGGTACCAGAGATGCTTATGTTACCATGGTAACGCACGGAGAAAGTGATGTCTGCACTGGTTACTGCGCAGAGTGTCACCAATGGTTATGTTTTGTCAAGGAAATTTCCCTTCATCAACATTCCCTGTTTCACTCTGTGAAGTACACTTCGGGATGGAACGCAGCTCCAGTGTATGATTGATTCATCCTCATGCTTAACAGTCCGAGAGGCATTCTTTTCATGACCATCTGTGCACTTTTATCTTCCAAACATACCCTTGCTCGTTGCTGCAAAAATATTCTGCTTTGACTTCATCGTGCATCGGCTTTGTTCACATGTTCATCTGCAAACTACAGGAAAGGTTTACTTTCTATGACCCTTCATGAAGGTCATATTTGTGCAGATGTTGCTGCACAGTAGAACACTGCACCACCACTTTAGAGTCTGCTAAAAACTTCCTTTAAGTTTTTGCAGTAAAACAAGCCATACTCTCCGAGAGTTTTCATGAACTTCCAGACCTCAGCTTGACCTTCACCGCTCCTGTTCGCTGCCATTTCTTAATTACATTAAAAACTGAGAAAAGAGCTAACATGTCCTTGAAATGCCATCATCTTAAAGCCTTTCCCTGGTTTGTGGGCATCAATTATTACATTTTTAGAGCATAAGTCATCTGCTTGGAAGATCCCATGGGTGCTGATTGTTGGGACAAGGTTTGAGGAGTCAGAGTATTTAGAAAACTCTGATTTGCATCACCTGGCCTTTCCTAGTGATGACTGTGAACAAGATATAACCCTAATGAGCTAATTAACGTCGAAGACCTTGGTAAACATTGTCTGAGAGTTAAAATCTCTTGGGGTACTCAAACTTTTGCATGGTTCTCCTTTCCATTTGTAGACTTTAAATATTTCACTTTATGCCTTCTCATACGAAAATTTATCATGGTATAGGTACGAGGCGGTACAGTGGTGTAGTGGTTAGCACTGTCGCCTTGCACCTTCATATTCCCAGCCAGGCTCAATTCCTGTCTCTGTGTGCATGGGGTTTTCATGTTCTGCCCGTGCTTGATGGGTTTCCTCCGGGTATTCTGGTTTCCTCCCAAAGTCCAAAGACCTGCAGATTAAGCTAATTGGTGTTCCCAAATTGCCTGTAGTGTGTGTATGTGTGTGTGCCCTGAGATGGATTGGCACCCTGTTCAGGGTGTACCCTGCCTCGTGCCCTAAGTCTCCTGGGATAGACTCTGAATACAGAATAAAGAGGTATAGATGATGAGTGAGGGAGTGAGTGAGTGAGTGAGTGGGTATAGGTACCATGGTATTTTTGAGAGTTTCATAGTACTTAAACACTGGCCCTGCAATAGGTATCTCTGCAGTGCCATTTTACCTGTTATGGTACCTTACAAAGGTTAATACGTATTATTTTTGTGAATACAATGGTACTTATGGGATGCCACATTGGCTTCCAAATTCAGCAGGTATGTAATATGGGTTATTATGGTGACATACCTTATCAATAGCATGTACTAACATACAGTATTTATTATGGCACAGTATGTACAGACATACTGTATTAGATACCTGTTTAACTTTG
Source organism: Leiocassis micropogon (assembly GCA_028565275.1). Classification (NCBI taxonomy): domain Eukaryota; kingdom Metazoa; phylum Chordata; class Actinopteri; order Siluriformes; family Bagridae; genus Leiocassis; species Leiocassis micropogon. The sequence continues at coordinate 7,844,361 of JAOVVA010000024.1, forward strand.
GTAACCACTGTGATACCCAATAAGTACCATGGTCTTCACCAAATTACTATGGTACATACGGTAATACTACCATGATACTCGCTTAAGTACCACAGTACCTACTATGGCATTCACCAAAGTACTGTGATACATACCATAATGCTAACAGCTTTGAAGGCCTAGCTTTGACAGGTTTCCATTGTTGGGCCCTTAATCAGTACCTTTAACGCTGTTGTGCCATACTGTATAATGTCTGACCCTGTGCTCTGACCCCAGCCTATTAACAAAGCTGGGATGTGCAAAGAATAAAGAATTTTGCTGTGCAGTAATGTAAATGTAACGAATAAAGGCCAAACTCAACTATGATGCCCAGCATGGTAGTGTTTAATGTACGATGGTAATACTATGGTGTATTATGGTATGCACTATAGTTTACAATAGTAATACAGTGGTGTGAAAAACTATTTGCCCCCTTCCTGATTTCTTATTCTTTTGCAAGTTTGTCACACTTAAATGTTT
>JAOVVA010000024.1:7858350-7875182 GCA_028565275.1 Leiocassis micropogon
ATATATATAACAATATATAAAAATATAGTGAGAGTGTCAGTGCACTGGATTTGGCTGAAGTAGTTACAGGAACGGATGCCACATTTTTAGTTATATCACAAAGGAATACAATGCAGACTGAAGTGTGAGAAACAGGAAGCATGTTTTGGAGAGCTAATAAATCACACATTCTTTTCCAAACAGATTTGCGGCTTTTGTGATGCACTGAAGCAATCAAACCCAGATGTCACTGCAGAACCCACGATGTCACTCGCTTCTTATCAAGACCACTATGAAGATGTTCTCAAACATGGACCATGAGCCAGATCAGCAGCGATTCCCATGGCTACAAAAGAAACAACCATTATCGTAGCAAACAAATAACTCCAACTGCTCCCTGTTTGCTCTCGCAAAGTCCACAAGGCTAATGGCTAAAGCTCAACAGGAAGAGCTCAGGAAAAATATCGGCATGATAGAGACCACATGTTGACTAGTTCAGTATTGCGCACTAATTAGGCACCCTTTTCCTCTTCCTGTGTGGCTTACTAGAGTCTATTGATTGAATATTCTCATTAGGCAGCTTATTGACTAGACGGATAAGGTGAGCATTAGCTAGGTTTGCACCCACGGTTATTTGGTACCAAGTAGGCTTGAATGGAGCTAGTCTCCACAAAGTTTTTCTTACTTTGATCTACACAAAAGTATTCCACCCCCGCAAATCACACTGAGCAGCATATCACTAATTTAGAAAAAGAGAGAGAGAGAGAGAGAGAGAGAGAGAGAGAGAGAGAGAGGTTGAAAGTAAGATATAAAATCAAATTAGTGTTTCATTTTAAAGTCCTTTGAGGGATTTGTTCATTTCCAAAGTAACAGCAGGAATGATTTTCATACTTTTTGTAAGTGTCCTACATAGTCACTATCCCGCTATTCTGATTGGTCTCTTTTCATAGCATATTGACAGCAACACAGTAGATAATTAATGGTCACAAAATGGCTTTAGAACTTTTTTTCACACAGCAATAATTTCTCATTCGGCACAAATGTAGTTAGCTTTAGTTACTCCACAAGCCCTACCTAGTAACTCAATAAAAAACAGATCTGTTGCACCAATTTAATAGGCAAACGTGGCTCTTGAGTTGGCCCCAGAGCTTATCCTGGAAAGACTGGAAAGAATACACCTCGAAGGAAAGACCAGCTTATTACGAGGCATCATGATCGCATACAGTACATACTCACGTACTCGTTCACAACTAAGGGCGATATATATATTCACAAACCCACCTCCTTGCAGGGTTTCAGGAGGTTGGAAGAAAATGAAGAAACCAGAGGAAACCCATGAGAGAACATTCAAAACTATGCCAAGATAGTAGCCTGCGGTCAGGATTGAACTGGAGACCCTGGAGCTATGAGGTGGCAACACTCACTTCGAGGCAATTTATTTGTAAATGAAGTTTAACATACTGTAGGTATACAGTACCAGTTAAAATTTTTAGCAGAAGCTGAGTCAGAAGTGCAGAGGCTCCAAGCAGAACCGAAATCTTGATTGAACCTTTCAACCACGCACATTATGAATTTGTAATATGCAGTATAGGGATTACCAATTTATCTTTCGCTTTTCCCTTCACCCTCAAGGGACTATAAGTGATCTTAATATCGTCCTGCCTGCTGTCAGTTACTGTATCTGTAAGATAGACTTATCAGCAATGGCGTGAGTATAACATTTTAACATGGTAAGCTATTTTAAAATGGGGGCATTGGTGGCTCAGTGGTACTGTAGGTTTCTCGCCTGCCATGCGGAATGCATTCAGTTCCCACCCAATGCCCAAACTCCAGAAACTGGATGCAGCACCGGTCCCGAGCCCTGTAAAATGGGAGGGAAGGGCATCCGGCGTAAAACCTGTGCCAAAGCTGTGTGCGGATCGGAGGGTCCACTGTGGCCAATCAAAATGAGTATTCGTTTAAAATCTATTAATAAACAAGAAGCCTACAATCATGAAAAAGAGAGAAACGAGACAAGCTCACTAACTGAGCGGCTATGGGTTAAACTTCTATTTAGCTTTTTACTGTCAGTTGGACTTATATTGGTAAATAAAAAGCCTCAGGACAAGCCAAGTATCAGATTAGGACTAATCTTCCCTTTAATGCAATCTCTATAAACATCTCTTTAAAATTCATATTGAAAATAGCTAGCATTTTATCATTATTAGGGCTGTGCCATTAAACGGAGAAACTTTGTACAGGTTTTCTACAAACTGTGAATTTTAAACACAACTGCTAAAAAACATTACAATTGTACTATGAAAGAGACTTGAGAGAATGAACATTAACCGCGTTGATTTAAAATCGCTTGTCATTTTTATGGAATAAAATCACTGTCAAAAATAATCGAGCGTAAAAAAACAGTGGCGGGGCGCACGCGCTGAATCGATTCCTCTTCCCTCGGATAGTAATGCCTGTACATGTGGCCTTGATGACGTATTTTTGACAGTCGTTTAACACACAGCATTCGTGGGCGTAATTTCGCAATTCGTCCGTGTAACAGAGGAGTTGTAAAAACGAGTTTTGTGTCTGTAAACGGTCAGAGTCGTATATTTCAGAGTTGTATTGTAACAACACAGAATTACACACAAATCTTTTTTACGCACGATTATTTTTGACATTTTATTCCATAATTTTTGGAAGAAAATATTTCGGATAAACTGCTGTTACAGATGTGACATTTTCATGTTCATGGATGTGACATGTCTGAATCAGTCCTTTAGAAACTATATGCTTGAATGCTGAATTTTAACATGAAACATTTGACTACTATGTAATTATTAAATCAGCAATTATTACTGACATTTCTTTTTTCTGATAGTTTCCTCTCTTTTTCTTTGTATTTTTTCATTATTTGGTATCTTTTTGTGCTTTGTGATGCTCAGTATTGGACTTAACTGTTTAATTTACAAGTAAAGTTTAGTCCATGTAAGCAGATTTAGTATATTTAGTGTATTAGTATGGTTCATAGGAACTCCATGACTTATGATTATTATATTTATTTTTCCCCACGGTAAGTCTGACCTTTGCATCGAATTGTCCAGAAGTTGATACTCTATAGAAGGAGAGAGTCTTATACTGTAGGCAAAAGCTGATAGTCATGATCTCATCCTCTCATGTTTGGAAAATGAAAAAAAAAACATTTTTTGATTGTCATTTCTTATTTAAGAATTTGGAAAAGTTTACAGTTTATTATATTTGTAGCTATAAAATTGACCATACTGAAGGTTCATTTTGCTCAATAGGCGCTTCTACTGTAACCTTAAACAGGCAGTTAAATCAAGTGCTGAATGTGAAATGTATATTTTACTTATTATTTTATAAAATATATTTTATTGAACACATGTTAAAGGGTTAAAAAGGAACCACTATGTAGATTACATATATTTATATTCGCTTCTGAATTCACCAACTTTCATACCCCTTCATGCAGTATGCTACTATTGGATATTTGGAAGAAAGTATAAATGTTTGTATTTTAGAGAATGACTTGAGTTGATTTACTGGGTTACTGATTGGAAGGTCAGGGGTTCAAGTCCCAACACTGCCAAGTTGCCACTGTTGAGCCCTTGAGCAAAGTCCTTAATCCTATCTGCTCCAGGGGTGCTGTAACCTGGCTCACCCTGTGCTCTGACCATTACTTCCTACCTGGAATGTATGAAAAAATAGTTTCACTGTGCTGTAAGGTAAATGTGATAAGTAATTGAATCGTTATTCATGTATTTATTTCTGATTTTTTTTAATGCTGATTTTATGTAAATTAACTTAGCATCCAGGACTACCAAAGAAAAATAGAAGTTTTCAGGTTGGTTGAACTCAATCAAAGTGATCTGCCTCGCTCGCATCCATGACTGCAGCGGGAATGAAGTGAAGTGAAGAGACGTGGAGTACAGTTAAGTGGAGTCAAAAACAAAAGATAAGAACTGGAATGAAGTAAGTGCATCTAAATGGTTTCTTTTTACCTGAAATATTTTTTCTTTTTTTCTGACCGCAAACTGGGAACGGTCATACGATGGGAGCAAAGTCATTGTATAAATTCTGGATATAAATTTTAAATGTGTAAATTTATTCCTTATCACTAGCTAATTCAACCTTACCAGTAGCTAATTAAAGCAACAACAAAAAACTGGCAAAAAATGGAAAGGCATTAAATATACCTCGGCCAGTTGACCATCCCACAGAAAAGCTAATCCGAGACAAATTGGCAAAAAAAAAAAAGAGAACACGACAGAGAGGCACCAGAGCATTCAGTGTACCACAGCCCACCACACATGGGGCCCAGCAGCCAAAAAGCCCAAGGCTGCCAACCCAGACCACAAACTCCCCAAATCCCAATCTGATCAAGCACCCATGGGATGTACTGGACAAACAAGAGCGATCCACAAAGGGCCCCACCCCGCAGCCCACCCTACCCAAAGTATCCGCTGCCAAAATCCTGGTGCGAGACACCACAGCACACCCCCTGATTGCAAGAACCAATCTTAACACACAACTGCTACAGTAGACTATATGCTTGGGTTGTATTCTGCCTCACTTGGAAGTCACTTTGGATAAAAGCATTTTGCCTAATGTACGTAAAATGCTTTATTCTGTTTATCCAGACAGTCATTTCCCCCCTCACAACAGTTATAATCTACTACATGAAGGCAGATAGAAGTGGCTCATTGCCATTTTTACAGGCTGGAGTGGACCTGCTGAGCCAGATGGATCTCAGATGATCTCAGACGAGAAAAGGGTTACATCAGCTCGACGAGAGCAGTAGGGGATTTAAAGCCCAACAAAACAAAATTTTGAGATCTAGGGCACTCTGAGCAGAAAATACTGTTTTTCCATAGTCTCAGATACGAATCTGAAATCAGTCTTAAAAACAAAGCTTATCAGCAACTATGGCCACTGCAAATGATTTATTACTGGCAGTGCTAAATGTGCAGCAAAGGATCAATTAAAAACGGAACAGCTTCTAGGGCATAGGGTAACAGCTCCCCTTTCATATCTGATCTGATCTGGCATCCAGACATAATGCAGCACAAAAAGAGAAACAGAAGATCGGATCAGTGTAAAGCTTTGGCTGAGCATAAGTACATCTGTAACTGTGTTTGCTGAAGCTATAGTGTGCTAGTAACTGCTAGGAGAATCCAGAGAATGCGATGTCCTAAGCTACTGAGCCCAGTGGTGGTTAAACACATTTACAAGACTGTTTTATGAGAAACATGGCTGACAGACAGTCCACTGTCACTGTTAAGAAAGGGCTATTACTCTGGTAATAGGCCAGCACTGGTGCCAATGGCCTTTTCAAGACAAGGTGCGTGTTATGATCTTGCTGTTTTATCTATATATACAGTAGTGTCTTGCAAAAGTATTGATTCCCCTTGAAAGGCATAAGAAGTCCCGTTTGCAGTTCCACCTGGCTTGTCGCAAACTCCAAATGGGACTTCTTACCTTCTTCTTCTTTGTCTTTCGGCTGTTCCCTTTCAGGGGTCACCACAGCAAATCCATCTGCCTCCATCTAACCCTATCCTCTGCATCGTCTTCTCTCACACCAACTAACTTCATGTCCTCTCTCACTGCATCCATAAATCTCCTATTGGTCGTCCTCTAGACCTGCCTGGCAGTTCCAACCTCAGCATTCTTATACCAATATATTTACAAACCTCAATCTGGCCTCTCCGACTTTATCTCCAAAACATCTAACATGGGTTGTCTCTCTGATGGACTCATTCTTGATCCCATCCATCCTTGTCACTCCCAAAGAGAACCTCAACATCTTCAGCTCTGCTACCTCCAACTCTGCCTACTGTCTTTTCTTCAGCGCCACTGTCTCTAAGCCGTAGAGCATCGTTGGTCTCACCACTGTCTTGTACACCTTTCCTTTCATTCTCGCTGAGACCTTTTTCTCCACCCGTTTCAACCTGCCTGCCTGAACACGCCTCTTCACCTCCTTTCCACACTCTCCATTGCGCTGGTCACTGTTGACCTTAAGTACTTAAAGTCCTGCAACTTTTTTACCTCTGCTCCCTGTAACCTCACCTTCCACTTGGGTCCTTCTCATTCACACGCATGTATTTTGTCTTGCTGAGGCTAACCTTCATTCTTCTGCTTTCCAGACCAACCAGCTTTCTTTAAACAATGGCTTTCTTATTTCCACTCTTCCATAAAGAACAGATTTGTGGAGTGCACGACTAATAGCTGTCCCGTGGACAGATTTTCCCACCAGAGCTGTGGATCTCTGCAGTTCTTCCAGAGAGTTACCATGGACCCTTTGGCTACTCATCTGATTATTGCTTTTCTTGCCTGTCATATCAGTTTAGGTGGATCCTTGGGCTTCATGATGCTGTTTGTTCACTAAAGTTCTCTAACAAACCTCTGATGCTTTCACAGAACAGGTGCATTTATACTGAAATTCAATTACACACTGGTGGACTCTATTTACTAATTAGGTTGCTTTTAAAGGCAACTGGTTCCACTGGGTTTTAGAGTAAAGGGGGTTGAATACAAATGCATGCCACAGTTTTCAGATTTTTATTTATAACAAATTTGACGACCATTTATCATGTTCTTTTCACTTCACAATTATGTTCCACTTTGTGCTGGTCTATCACATACTGTAAAATACCAATAAAATACATTTACGTTTGTGGTTGTAACGTGACAAAATGTGAAAAAGTTTAAGAGGTATGAATATTTTTGCAAAGCACTGTAGCTAAAGACTGGTGAAATATCTCAATTCAAATTACCTTCATAACAAAACAAAAAAACCAACACAAAAAAACGTCAACAAATTAGCTAAGTGCACACGCAGCAATGAACAGCAGCTTTTCTTATATGTCTGCTCTCCACTGCTCCATGCACAAGAGCAATTAGTGAAGGTGATGGTTTAGGTTCATTTTAGTTTATGTTTGAGCTTTTGTGAGAGCCCCGTGGAGTGAAGTGAGAGCGCAGAACAGGAAGGTTGTCTGTCAAAACAATTCAAGAAAACTATAATTTGACACAAAAAAGTCATGTCCGTCAAACCTAGACAAGGTCAGCGCAATAAGGTGGAGAAAGAGACTGAGCAGAGAGAGAAAGCGGAAGCGGAGAAAACTCAGCGAATGAAGAATGCAAAGGGCGAAATGGAAAGAATGCTAGCTGAGCTGCAGCTTGCGTTTGTAAAAATGTGGTGATGACATACAGTACTTATTGAAAAGATGAGCCAAATGCATACTGTATGTCATTTCCAAATGTGTGAAAATGAGTCCCTGGCATAAGGTCTAAGAAGGAGAACGGCATAACAAAGCATTTCTTAAGTATTCACCCTTGTTGAATTTGTCTTATTTTGTAGTTATCATTTTGTAATTATGCTGTACGTTATGAATCGACACAAAATTATATTAATTGGCTTGTAACGGGATTGGGGTTGGGAATGGGGTACTGAATTTAAATGTAAAAGGGCATGCATAGGAGTTGACCCTCATTATAAGAAGTCACATACACATTATCTCAAAAAATGTAAATATTGTGAAAAAGTTTTAAAACTGAAACTGTCATATGGACAGAATGGTGGGATATTGGCTAGCCCTGTGGCCTTGCATCTCCAGGGTTAAGGGTTCGTTTTCCATCTTGGATCTGTATGCATGGAGTTTGCATGTTCTCCCCGTGCTCTGGGTACTCCGGTTTCCTTCCACAGTCCAAAGACATGCAGGTTAGGCTAATTAGCATTTCCAAATTGCCCGTAGTGTGTGTGACCTGTGATGGATTGGAACCCTGTCCAGGGTGTACCCCGCCTCGTGCCTAAAATCTCCAGGGATAGGCTCAGTGCTATATATCAGCGTGCGTTCATCTGCCTTTTGATAAAAACTCCGCAAAGTGAAAAAGTTGGCATCGATTGGCATCGTCAACAATGCCGTCGACCCCTAAGGGTTAAATTGGATCCACATTAGTAAAATTAACATGTCACATAATCTCAGTATAAATGTTTCCTGTTTCTTTTTTTTCCAGAGGTCTCTCTAATAAGGAAAACAAAAGTTCCAAAGTTAGGGAAAAGTAGTATATAAGGGTTTGAAAATTTAGAAAAATATAAGGCACATTCTGAAGGAAGAAAGAAAGACGTGTAGTCTTCTCGCCTCTGCTCAGCGGTCTCATTAGGAATAAAAAAACAAGAAGCTTCATGGAGAGACGGAAGCAATGGGACGACAGATAAGAAGAGCCGAGTTTGACTTTCATTGTGGGTGATCATGTTTCGACAGTGGTATTTTTGTGTATACCACCTTAGCTTCTTAGGATGAGAGGACAGCGTGGTGAGTTTATGCTTGTGTTTGTCTCTGTCTGGACTTTTTGTGCAAAAAAAAAAAAAAAAGAAGAAGAAGAAAAGTTTCATTTAGGGCATTACTGTAAGGAAACATTTCTCACCTAACACCCTTAACACAGATCCACTTGTCTGTGTGTGTATACACATGACGCAGAACAGTGTGTCTGCACCAGGACTCTTCCTGCATGCACCCACTCTCACCCCTTGAGTAAACAAAATGTGTGGGGGAGAAAGAAAAACTCCAGATGTCGACTGTTCAATCTCTACAAACACCAAATCTGACAATCGATACCGTGAAAGGCGACATGTTTTGACAAGCCTTCAGTCTTCACAGGTTCGCTCTGGCTCTGTATGTTTGTGCGTGTGTTTGTGGAAGGCAGAGAGAGAAGGAGAGAGAGAGAGAGAGAGAGAGAAAGTGGATTTGAGTGCAATATTTCGGCTGTCAGAAAGACATCATCTTCAGCCCCGCTATTTCGATGTCTACTGCATCATTACAGACGCCTTTTCGGTATGAAATTCATTTCGGCGAGTAAAGACGGAACATAAACGAGGCTGTTTTTTTTTTTTTTTATGCAATACATGTGTACATACACACCCTGACACAGACACACATATACAATGTCCATTCGTAACTCCCTGTTGATCTTTCCTATCTATCTGTCATCAAAAAGCACCTGTGTGAACGTGATATTTAATTAATGAGCTACAGGGACGCGGGCTGCGCTAATAATTAATGAAGGAAAGCTAATTACCGTCCTCTGAGCCGGTGGGAGGAAGAGAAGAGAACAGAAGCGTGCAGTCGAAACCGAGTCTAATCATGCATTCTCCTGCTTAAGGAGCTGAAATTCTATAATTCTGACGACCTTTGAGGAAAAACAAAAAACATTCAGCCATATTCCAGCACTGCGGAGTGGTTTGAGAGACTCATAATGTTTCACTCTCCTCCCTCCTCACTTGCTTGCTTGTTTACGGTGGCTTTTAAGATGTGCATATGGGAGATGACATGTCATCTGGGAGCGAAAAAGAGGAAAGATGCTGTCAGTCTGACAGAACCTACAGACGCAGAAGTTTTTTCACCTGCAGTTGTACACAAAAAACTTCACTGCGAGTCCCAATGCATCACTAATTGATTAATATATTATTGATGAGATAGCACTCCCAGGAACACTTGAACATCAGCAGTGATATACCTCTGTGTGTGTGTGTGTGTGTGTGTGTGTGTGTGTGTGTTTAGTATATGTCTGTCAAGACGTGTACTTTTGTTGTGGCGTGATGTGATGACTTGTTCCTCAGAGTAGATGTCTTACTTTGACATCTATAGAAGACTGAATTTCTTAGGCTTGTACAGTAAGGTTACCTCTAGGAAGTTGTAATTAGGGTTTACAGGTGAACTCCTGAGTACTAGCACCTACACTAATCAGTCACTATGTTCGCATGCAGAGAGCTCGACTAGGCAGTTTAATTGGACTTCTCACCTTGTCCCATCATACATGCAAGGCAGGGGAATCGGTTTATTGACCTAAGTATGTCCGAGGCATATGTGTCCTCTTCCATCTTGTTAGTTTCTCACCTACCATGTGGAAGGCCCAAGTTCAATTCCCACCAAATGCCCAAACTCCAGCCACTAGATGCATTGCTGGTCCCAAGCCAGGATAAAATAAAACTATGTATGTCTGAGGAATATATAGGCGTGTGTTAGGAAGGGTATCCAGCATAAACCCTGTGCCGAGGATCAGTTGGTCTGCAGCCGGAAGACAAAACAAAACTAAAAGTCAACAATCAAGTGGAGCAACTGAAGGTGAAAATTTGGACAACTTTACAGGACTGTAAATTTTATATTGTACATCCTGTTTGTTCTACTTTTTTATACAAATGAGATGTGCACTGTGCATGTTTTGTGCTTATACTGTTATCTGAAGGCAGAGAAGGCATTGTTTTTTTTTGTTTTTGTTTTTACTTCTGGGTCAAAGCCCAGGGCAGGAACTGTGGAGCATGCAAAGGGCGCCTAGGCTGATTTCTGTGTCCAATTGAGTTATATGTGCTGGAGCAGTACAACCTGTAGGAGGTGCAGCTCAGTGATTAAGGCATCTGACTACAGTTCAGAAGGTCCCATTACCACCAACTTGCTTGTTGTAGTAGAGTTCTTACCCTTCTAAAAAGGGTCCTTTTTGGAACTTTCCTTATAAAAGAAACACTCATTAGTAAGCTTCTACATGTAACCTTTAGTATTTCCCAAGAGGTACCTTCTTATAAATTTAGGCTGTAGTAGGTTCTTGCAAGCAAGGATGTTGCAAGAAAGAAAAAGCTGTTACGACTTCAAGCCAAATGCTGTTACCCCAAGTTGGAATAAAGACAAATGATGCAGACCCAAACAATCAAGACACTTCCTGTCAGTCAGGTTGGCAGTTTATTTACTCCCATGGCTTTAAAGACAACTTTGACTTTTAGCTTTCAAATAGCTAGCTTGAGGTATTTTGAACCAATATCACTATTGACTCTAAAGTCAATAGTGATAAGTCTCATAAGCTCTTCTCCAAAACTTCTCCGAAGCTCAAGTATATACAGTATAAGCCAACTATGTTCTCAAAACTGTAACCTCAGTCAGACTGAATTCAGCACAACACCGAACCGCTGGGACTAACACTGTTTACACCCAATATCCCTAAAGAAACGTTTTCTGAAATTCTGTAGCTCTACTATTGCAAACATACACCGATCAGCCTTAACATTAACACTACATAACCAGCAACCGGGCTCATTTCCACCTGTGGGGCCCAAAGGCTAGTTTGTCTTGTCCGATGCTAATGCCAATGCAGCACTCACTCACTCAATCACCGTCTATACTGCTTATTCCTGGATACAGGGTCACAGGGGCCTAGAGCCTATACCAGAAGACTTGAGGCACAAGGCGTGGTACACCCTGGACAGGGTGCCAATGTATCTATCGCAGGGCACACACACATACACACACTCACACAGTGGGCAAGTTGGGAACACCAATAGGCTAATTTGCATGTCTTTGGAGGAAACCAGAGTACCTGGAGGAAACCCATCAAACACAGGGAGAACATGCAAACTCCATGCACACAGAGGTGGGAATCAAACCTGGACCATGGAGGTGCAAGGTGACAGTGTTAACCACTAAGCCACTGTGCCACACCAATGCAGCACAAATTGCCAAAAAAAAGTTAATGCTGGCTACAATAGAAAGACACCAGAACACCCAGTGCACCACAGCCTGCCACACACAGGGCCCGGCAGGCGAAGAGCGCAAGGCTAAAATTCACCCCGGCTTTCAAACTCCCCAGACCCCATCCGATTAAGCACCCTGAGTACCGTGTAACCCACCACACTCAAAGGATCCACTTTTGAATCCTTGAGCACACCAACGTCCTGGTGCCGAACACAACACCACATCCAATGAGGTCTTGTGGAGTCACGCCCAAAAGATGCCTTTGGCCAAAGATGTCCAGGCAGCATGAGGGGAACCAACGCAATACTGGGCATTGCGTTGGAATGTTATAAGATCCTACAGGTGAGATTAATTTGTTGCACCACTGTGACATTTCTTTTTAACATTATTAAATATCTGGTCCAGAGATTCTTATTTCTTGCTTTGTGATTACTGCTGTAAGGAAGACAGTGGACATAACCTGATAACAAACTTTAAATCAAGTTTTCCCTTTGAGACTCGAATGAGATAAATGTGCAAGCGTGTGTCATGGTGAAACTCTTCCCCCTCAGGTCACAATGGAAGCCCAGAGACTGTTAGTTCCTCTATATGTCAAGCCTAATTTAATAAACCCAGAGAGAAAATGGGGAAAGAAAGGCAGAGAAGGGGGGAAGGAGTTGCAGAAGGATGGGATGCTTTGCTCAGTCTTGGCTCTCTCAAGCACACACACACAGTCCGTCTGTCATGGCCTAATGCTTGTTGATTTATGGATATGGCACAGACAGAGACTGCAGCATTGCTCTAATCCTCATAGCTCTGTTAGAATGGACTTACAGACTGGGCTGGCTATTGCTGAGGCTTATTGCAATACATCCAGCCAATAATCCAGCACCAACCAATCCAGGACGAATGCTGTCACACTCGTTGCCCCTAAATCATTTCAATGACTAGCTCTTCACTGTCAGGTTCTGCAACATGGTCTGCTGTACATACTGTATAAAAATGGACGAAAGAAACAAAAAGATTTTACAATCTAAAATGACCAAAAATCCCCAAAATTGAGCATTACATCAAACTGTTCCTGTAGGATTCATAGAACAAAAATCTAATCCCTGAAATCGGTCTCGAAATGGGAATAATAATAATAATAATAATAATAATAATAATTTCTTTTTATAGCACTTATCACAAAGCCAAGGTCACCAATGACTGAGGAGAGTGAAAGTGCTGAGAAAAAAGAAAGCTTTCAGCCGAGGCTGGAGATGGAAGAGCAATCTCAGAGATATAGAGGTAATGAGTTCCAAAGTTTTAAGGCTGTTTTGACAATGGCTGCCCTTCCCTTAAATCTGACAATCTGAAGTCCAGAGTGAGAAGAAAAGTGGAATAGGATGTGGTGGGTTCTCTTATTTGTAGAAATTGGCCAGGAAAATAAAAATGAGGCATTTAGGGTTTATTGTACAATTTCACATAGATTTGAAGATTTCACTGAAGGGTTGCTGGACTTACAGTCCACGATAGAGTAAGGAGTGGGACAATACTGGAAAGCCTCAGAGTACAGGCATTCCTTTACCAGCTAAAGAAGAGTCAGGTAAGGTTTTGTGGGCACCTTACATGGATTCACCTTGTTCAGCTCCTGCTAAACCCATATCAGGCATGACTTAATGAAAGGGAGGCCTAAGGACTTACATGTGAATGCATATCTTATGGTGGGCTTGGGAAAATTTGAGGATTCCCCAGGAGGAACTGTTATCTGTATTTGATGATCGAAAATTTTACTTTTTCAGCATTTTCCATTCTAGAACAATCAGATGGCCACTGCTGAGTAAAGAACTGTGAAGCTGGTTAAAGTCTTGTCCCATATAAAGTCTTTTCACTGTTTCACTGTGTTTATGTTGTTAATGTTTGGTGAAAGGGTAGTTTATACTGTACCCTCCCCCTTTAGTTATACTCACCCATCCTCAAGAACATCATAATTGCAGTGCTCTCCAGCTTCAGCTCTTGGCTTCAAGAATGCTAGGATTGTTCCCAACTCTAGCCTTAAGAACATCATGATTCCTTTGCACACCAGCTTCAGGAACATCATGTTTGCTATGCATTTTAGCTTTGAGAACATCATGCTCTACCCACTGCCCAGATTCGAAAAAGGCATGATTTCTCCACACCCTAGCTTCAATGATATTGCTCTGACATTACTGCCAGGCTTTGGGATCAAGCTTTGCCAGTCCCAAGCCCTAGCTGTGTTCCTGCCAAGCTCTTGCTGCAGGAACATAAAGGGGCCCAACCAGCTTCTAGCTCTAATCTCATCCCTAGAGTTGGGGGCTTGATGTATGGACTGTAATGGGACTTAACATAGCTATGCCATCCACCATTACAGTCCTAACACCAAGGGCAGAATCTGCTTCCATGCCCATTTTCACAGCCTTAACATTGTACTGTCAGCATTCTCCCCAATGCAATATACACCTCTGGACTTTATTTTGTTTGGGATGCTTGTGTTTTGTTGCACTCTGTCCAAGTGCTACTTGTTCTGTTATCATTAACATCCTTTTTTTTAAAAAAAAAAAGCTTTTAGTTTTCAAGTTCATAGTCTCGAATTAATCCTGTTTTAAGTTATTTTACCTAACATGGATAGTGTAACAAGATATTTACTCTCCAGTATGTTTCCTGTGCTTTGGCTACAGTAATTGACTGATTTTTCTATTGAAAGCCACAGTTTTGATTTTCTTTTCATTTTAAACAAGTTTAATAAAGATACATGTCTGCGTTTGTGTCCTACCTCATCCCTCACCTCTGGCATTATCTTAGTGCCAACAATTGGAAAAAATATAAATGTATATTTATTTAGAAGTCTACTTAATCATCTGGGGCGGGCAGAGCATTTTGTATTAAGTAGTTTAATACTTACCTAGTTTTGATTGAATGTTATTACCTACTTATTACTTATTACTTACTGTTAATACTTTAGTCTGCACTTGGGACAGATATTCACCTAATTTGGGAAAGGGGTCATAAACATAGGGTTGTATTTTTTTCAATTGCCCAATGCAACAATTTTCGTAAAATGGTAAATACTAGGTTTGTTTGTTCCCTGATTTTAATACTTTCCCTTTCCATTTTAGTGTTTTTCTGCTCACAGTTTATCTGATTTAACTAATCAGCTAACTAAAAAGCTTAAACTAGATTGTAACAAGTGAGTTAGAGGCGAAGAAACATTATGTGAATTGTACTGGTATACAGTAAGTGCAAAATACAGTTGAACCTCGAGAACGGATTAATTCTATTTACATGTGTTCCTGTTGAAAAAACTAAATCAGTCTGCGATCAAACCGGTTTAAGACCAGAACGTAGGAACGATTTAAGTTTGTGAACCGAGGTTCCACTGTATGGCCAAACATAGGCACTCCTTGTCAACAGGCAATGCAGGCAACTGCTTATTTAGAGAAAACCTTTTCATTATTTATAAGATAATGGTGATGAATGCTGGTTGGAAAAGCCCCCTGCAAATTTCTGCCTCAGGCACCAAATAGACTGTTGAATCGCATCTGTGGCCAAAGCTTTACAGACACCTGACCTATATGTATACCTAAAACTATATGTGCTTTTTGAACATCCTATTCTAGATATAGTCCCTCTTCATTCGTATAATAACATCCATTCTTCTGGGGAGGATTTTAGGGAAGGATTTTTGCCCATTCAGCCTTTAGTGAGGTCAGGCACTGATGTTGGATGAGCAGGACTGGGGTGCAGTCACTGTTCCAGCTAATCCCAAAGGTCTTGCCTGGGATTAAAGTCAAGGATCTATTCTTGCCACTCAACTTTTTCCACTCCAATCTTGTTTAACCTTTTCTTTATGGATCTTGTTTTCTGTTTGTGGTTAAATGTATGGGTGGACCGATGTACTGTATAGGTGCAACGGTCACACATCCACAAAGACGATATATTGTATACATACACCTCTGTTGTTCCTATGTCTCTCTAATACTTTGTTATATCCTAAGCTATGTGAATTGCGTTCTATGCATCTATTTCACTTATTTTATAGTTTTTTTTTTATAATTTTGTAGCTGTTACCTCGTAGGCGTAAGTATGTCTGCTTATCTACAACCAAAGAGAATTCACAAAGACTGCTTGAAATGAAGTTTATTTTGTTTTTTAAATTTCATAATACCTCATTAATAGAGCATTAAATAATTGGTCGTTATTAAGTTTTTTAAGAAACACTATCACATTAATATGCATTCATGTGAGTGGAGCTGAAACTGTTCCAAAAGGACTCGAAAGTGCTTATGCAGAACAAGCACTTTAATTAACCACTAATATCATATGCTTATGCTGACTTAACAAAAATCTTGTGGCTGGCAAAGTTAACCCAGTCTAAGCCTATTTTCACAATGAAAGTAAAGTAGACTCTGGCGTTGAGATTTGCATATTAGGATTAATTTAGCATTCAACAAGTTGAATGGGGGAAAAAAAACTATTATATACTAATCCAGTCTACAGACTATGCAGCAAAACCTTTTTTTTATTATTATTTATGGAATCGTTTTTTAACAGAAACAAAGCATGTGTCACATTTGTGAAGTTTTCTTCAACATCCAACATTTTTTTCCCTAATGCAAGACCTCTAAAAGGCTGTGCAGGCTCCATATATAGAGAGATATGACAAAAAGTAATAGCTATACATCCAGACAGCTTTTTTTCTTTTCGTAGAACGTATGGATTAGTGTATGAATTTGAGATAAACACGATTGTGTGTTATCCGACTTGTAGATTAAAACCAAGCTACACAGTAATGTCATAACAACAAGATTTCAGTACATATGTCTTATGGACTTGGCCTCTATAAGTTACAAAACACCAGGATAGAAATAGAATGCAAGACGTTTTGGCAACTAAAATCACCCCGAAGATGCAACAATGCCGGGACGTGAAGTAACTCAACCACCCCAATTTTCCTATTATGCATTTATCCAGTCATACAAGCTCTTCTGAATTCCACCCTGAAGCTGCTGCGCCTCCTCGAGATGTGACTGCAGCACAGGAGAAGCTGGCTGGTAGTGTCAAGTGCAGCACTGGAAGATAAATGTACTGTACCCGTGTTAGGAGATATACCACATTTTCAGTAGCACACACTGTTCCTGTCTCTCTCACTGAAGTCATGCAGTTGAAACGGGTTTATAGTGAAAGATTGGACATAGTGATATGGTCATGTTGTGTTGTCAAAATATGGTAAAAATTTCTAAACTGGTTCACTAAGGAGGCAGCCTAGCCTGAGGGGGTTTGTGTGTGTGTGTGTGTGTGTGTGTGTGTGTGTGTGTGTATGTGTGTGTGTATGTGTGTGTGTGTGTGTGTGTGTGT
>JAOVVA010000024.1:7877014-7897699 GCA_028565275.1 Leiocassis micropogon
TGTGTGTGTGTGTGTGTGTGTGTGTGTGTGTGTGTGTGTGTGTGTGTGTGTGTGTAGGTTCTGGGTGTCAGGGAGCAGGACTGCATATGTCTCTTTCTCACACACACACACACACACACACACACACACACACACACACACACTGACCCTATAGAACACCACTCACTTGTCACTTGATTCTGGAAGCTTCTTCTTTTTCGTTACATTTCAGAACATTTCTTTGCTAAAGAGATCAAAGATACAGGATGAATCATGATTTAATTGAGGAAAAAACAAATAAATAAACAAATGAACTTTTTTTTAATAGTACCAGACTCTCCAGTTCAGTCTTAACTTTTCTGCAGTCCTGTATTTTTAACATTATTACTGTATGTTTAAAATATTTTGTAATTTTGTTTTGTATGTATAGTCTTAGTCATTTATTTGTCTCTCTTTAAATAACTGACACTTTTATCTAGGTTTTCACACACTCATTCACACATAAGGACAATTAATAGTAGCCAAGCCACATATTGGGATGTTTTTGGGACGTGGGAGGAAACTGGAAACCCTGGACAATGGGAGAACCTGTGAAACGACATGCAGTACAGACTACATACAAACTCTAGCGCAGGAGTGAACCTGGGACCCTGGAGATGTGAGGTGCCAATGCTACCCACTGCACCACAGTGTCTCTTTTTATATAATGTATTGTTTTATTTTGTTGCATTTTCCAGCCATCAATAGTTTATTAGCAAGTTTACAAGCTCGTTAGCAAGTGACTTATAAACATGTACACTTTCTTACTTTTACACATACATGTACATGTATACTAAAGATGGAGGAAAATCGATTCAGTTATGAATTCTGATTCTTTTGTGTTTCACGCCAAACAGAAGCTTCTGCGCTCGGTTTGGAATCGTTTACATTTGAGGCTAATCAGCGGATCACCGGTTACAGGCTATGACGATTCATCTCTATTACAAATGTAACAATATATTTATTGGCGATTTGTGAATCAACGATAGTGTGGCAGTACATGTAAGTGTGTGCAACAGAAATGCATTTTTATGGCATTACAAGAAAAAATCAAGTGCGTTAAAATCCTCCGATCTGCCTTGTTCTCCAAACTAGCAAAGTTGCAAGCAAACTAGTCTCAAACCCACTAGTTTGACCCTCATTCACTCTTACACAAGTCTCAAATCGCCCTGAGCGTTAAAAAAAACAATCTCATGCATTAGAAGCCACACTCTCCGCAGCCACTTAACCCGCAAGTTAAGTTCTAACTGTCAAGTAAAATTTTGAGACTTTGGAGGCATCCTACAGGTGGCGCACTCTGAACTGTTTCCACATTTTCATCCCATGTGGTAGGATTGAACTTTTTGCTAAGGTTGCATATGTCAACTGTTATATCTATAACAGTTGACATATGTGTTGCTTAGTAACACTCACATCTTCTATACCGCTTTATCCTGTATTCAGGGTCGCAGGGGTCCTGGAGCCTATCCCAGGAGGCTTAGGGCACAAGGACAGGGTGCCAATCCATCACAGGGCACACACACATACACTTTCTCACACACTCATTCATTCACACACACACTATGGGTGATTTGGGAACACCAATTAGCCTAATCTGCATGTCTTTGGACTGTGGGAGGAAACCCACGAAGCACGGAGAGAACATGCAAACTCCATGCACACAGAGACGGGAATCGAGCCTGGCCAGGAATTGAACCCGGACCCTGGAGGGACAAGGCGACAGTGCTAGCCACTACACCGCTGTGCCGCCTGCTTAGTAACAATGTGTTTTTTTGCTTAATTTAATTAAAAATTGAATGTTGAATCCTTTTATTTGAAGTTAGTTTGTATTGTTTAAACTCTGCGCTTGTTTTTTTAAGAGAGAAAACTAATGTTATAAGGAACGGGCTACATTTAATTACTCATTTAGTTAAACTTTTTATTAAAGGTTTATTGTCACAAGGTTAAAAAAACATGTAATATCGATTCGGGATATTTATAAAATCGCGATACTAATAGACTTACAATTTTAATCAAACTGGCACCAAGTGATTGTGATAATATCATATATTCCCATTTTGACCCTCACACTCTAAAAGAGCTTTGTCACATATTATTACTACATTGGAGCAATTTTCACTGCCATTATTATATGCAGGTTTATTTATGAGAACACATTTTCTAAAAAAAAAAATAAAAAAAAAAATTAATTGTGGAAAATTTAAATCAATCACACTGATGAAAGATGTTGCTCCAGCTGTGAAATGAGATTCCGAGCAAAACTGCAGAGTGGCTCACATATTCATTTCCCACATTGCTATAATTCTTAATCCGGGTGATTTATATAGGTGAGTGTGAATACGGCTGATAAATCACATCCAGCGAGAGGGAGGGGGCATCGAGTCTCGTAAAAATGATGGATCAATGTCATCGACTCCTTGTAGCCAATTAACGTCGAGCTTAATTGCTGAGGCTATCAGAGCCGTTCGCCTCTCTTTCTATTAGTCTATCAGTCTCTATATCTGTCACGCTCAAAGCACACTCACACACTCATGTGCGTATGCGTCCATGCGCATGCTACATTTGATCAACTCTTCATCAACTAGTGTATGCAATCAGCACTAATTTAAGCAGTTGTGAGGACTAGAGTTCGCTTATGTGTTTGAGATTGAGCCAAATTCAGTAAATCCCGATGAGCAAAGCGCACACGCACACAAAGAAAGGGTTATGAAAAAGACAGCTATAAAAATGTTCGATACGACCACACGGCTCTGCCTGCTGATTTTCCCCTTGTGCCTCTGTTGCCGTGGAAACAGTAAGCGATGTTCAGCAGAGCTGAGCGAGAGTGGAGGGGCAAAAGAGAGTGAGAGTCGAAAGACCAAGAAAGAGAGAAAGAGAGAGAGGAAAGGAAGGAATGAAAGAAAGAAAGAAAGAAAGAAAAGGAAAAAGAAATGACAGAAAGCAAGAAAGACATCAAGATAGAGCAAAGCAGCAGTGATACAGGGGGGTGAAGAAAAAAAGAGAACGAGGGTTATTGGAAAGCAAAGCAAAGGAATAAACAGAAAGAGGAGGGAAGGGAAGGAAAAGAAAAAAAAAAGGCTCCCTGCTAGTCTTGTATTTTTCACCTGAAAGCAAGTGATCAAATATTTGACTTCTCCTTGGACGCCGAGGTCAGAAAGAATACCGCGCTATTACACCTTTAACACAACCTAGCCATTACTTTCACTAGTTTTTTTTTCCTCTCTGTCAAACATGAGCGCACATACACAGAAAGAGCGAGAGAGAAAGAGAGAGAGAGAAAGCTTTGTGAGGCCTGCAGATAGCAGCCCGCCAACAATAAACAAGGCAAGTCACAGTTCCACATTAATTATATTTCTTTCTGACGGAGATATCGACATGCCGAGTTTCCTCCTTCCAGCCCGTACATTCCCAATGCCTGTCCAAACGCTGCCAACCAATCAGTCATTAAGTCGGAACAAGCCCCCCCGAGACGCAAGGCAGAAATGCGGGGCATCGGCGCCAATTACTTCATTATCCACGGTCAAAGAGAACCATTTTAAATGCGAGTAATAAGCATATTAATAAATACAACGAATGTGTGTACTCACTTATAATTGCTCTTAAAATCAGTTAGGTCACAGCCCTTACCACACTTCACCTGGCAGTTTATAATTTAATGCTAAATAACAGGCCCTGTTTCACTTAACGTACTGCATTTTAATTGCACCGTCATTCCGTGTCGACTACACAGGAATGAAGCATCGCATCCGAGCTGGTTGAACCGTAAAGCAGACGTATAGTTCTGTAAAAATGATTTCAGGATATACATTTGATATGATTTACATGCTTTAAGATGAATAACTAAATAGATTCTAATAACTGGGCGAGCCTTGGCACCAAGTCCAGTACTGGAGCTTTCCTCAGATACACAGTTACTAGGCATTTTATCAGGTCATCCTATCAGGTGCAATTACCTGTAAAGGCTGCAGCCCATCTGTTGCTATGCACAATCTGTCAGCTCCTTCTACCTCCATCAAAGAAAGAAGACCACCGCTGACCAGATATTAATTGGGGTCCTGGACCATTTTCAGCACAGCAGTGATTCTGGCATGGCAGTGGCATCAGAATGGGTTGCGAAAGACTGTCAAGCACAGAAGCTTTGCTGGGTTTTTTTCTTTTTTTAACAACCTTAAAGAAAAAACAACCCTTGCATTCTAATCTATATTAGATTAGATTTATTTTTTTGTATGAAATCCTTTCATCAATATATCGGTGGCATTTCCAACTACTCTACCCACAATGCCTTTTGACTACCTGCGGATAGTGGCGCCAGCAGGATGCAGCAGCGTTCTAGTCCTTTGGTCCTTCATCAAGGCCATCATGCTCATCATCTTACAGATCTCTAAAACACCAAGCTGAGTCTCTGTAATGATGTAACCTTAACTCATAACCAGCACCGCGTCATGAGAACCCTGATTCCAGCGTTTGCTGTCTCCTTCAATTCTATGTTAAATTTCATATTAAAGACAGTGAATGTTCCTGGAAAATGGTCACAAAAAACACATTCTTTTGTTTTTTCAGGAGCTAACTAAGAAACCTGGGCCCGTATTCACAAAGCTTCTTAGAATTCTCTATCTTAGCTTAAAACGGCCTAGTTGGGAGTCCTAGACTAAAAGTGATTTAGGAAACTTCTCAGAGCCACTCTGAGTAACGAAAGTACAAAAACCTTTTTGTTAGTGAGGAGGTGTGGTTGACCCCGTTGCTAGGGATGACGCAGACTGTGTAAATCAAGGACTATGATTGGTTGATAAAAAATCTGTAAAGGTCTTAAAATGGACCTTCTGCCATTTTATCCTCTGCTATAGAAACTCTTAAGCATCTTAAAAGTCCTCCTCTCTACTCTTAACAATTTTTATCTTAGGTTTTTAAGATGGTTCGTTAATCATTTTTATCTTTACTAAAATTTAATTTAAGGAGAAATTCTAAGAAAATGTCATAATTATAAGAATTTTCTTAGGATTTCATCACTAGGAGCAACTTTTAGGTTTAAGAAGCTCTGTGAATACAGACCCTGATCAGTATCTGCTATGGTTGAGATGTTTTATCCTATTAAGCACCATTTTAACAGTTGCAATATTCAACAGTCCTCCAGATACAAATATTCACCCAACAACTTCTGTGATGAACACAAATTAGTCATAGAAAAAGCTGTCTATATAAATAAAAGAAAGGTTTTGTCTGTACCCTTTTTACTGGGATTACTTAATATTTTATAAGTATCTTTAAAAGCTCAACATGACTTGAAGGCCACCAGGGCAGGATCAGTGGTATACTGGGAACAAAACACAGTTCAGTCCATCTCTTTCATAATATCTGCTTTATGTTGGTCATTATGTCTGTCTGCTTCTATTATTATACCTATTAAAATGCGTGTTAAGAAATTGTGAAAGATTACACTAATCAGCCACAACATATTAACATTGTTTAGCAATTACAGTATATACCAGGAAACAGGTGACAGGATCAGCCCTATCTAGTCCAATCCAACAGAATACAGTAGCAAAATCCAAAAAAGTAAATGTTGGCCATGATAAAAAGGCCACCACACACCACAGCCCGCGGCGCATGGGACCCAGCAGGCAAACAGCCCAAGGCTGCCAACCCGGACTCCAAACTCCACAGATCCCAAACTGATCAAGCACAACAAGGGATGCGCCAGACAAACACCCAAAGGATCAACTGCCAACGTACCGGTGCCAGATGGCACAAGGGAAACCGAAAACCCAAGTGGTTTTAATGTTAGTGTTTTCAATGTTATGAGTGTACTGTATATCCCCTTTTTACAAATCCTTACCTGACCAGGTTTTGATGAGCCTGTGCCCAATGTAGCCTCAGATTTCTGTTTCTTGTTGACTGGAGCAGAATCCAATGGTGTTGTAGGTCATCTATCTCAAAATGCTTTACGCGATGTTTTTCTGCTCACCGTGGATACGAAGAGGGATTGGGTTAGCACAGCCTTTCTTGTCAGCTCTAACCTTTTTCTCTTCGACCTGCAGCTCTGCCACTCACTGGATGTTTTTTGTTTATCGCAACCATGATACTGCCAAAGTGAATAAGATAGTTCGATGTGATCATTCAAATTTTAGAGCTGTATTTGCATAATTGTATGCATCAGGCTTCTTGCTGCCACATGACTGGCTGACTGGATTACCTCCTAGTTCCTAATAAAATTAATTAATTAAAGTTAATTTTAATTAAAATAAAGTTAATTAATTGATGCATCTCATTAAAGAACCAACAGATATACCTAACGAACTCCCTGTACGTAATGAATGAAACTCCATTAGTGGCACAGACGATGGCATAGAATATATTATCCTAATCATGATAACAATAATAATAATAATAATAATAATAATATTGCTAGAAGGGTGTGATACAAATCAATGCAGTTCCTGTTAATCTAATTTACAGCTATATTACAGCACTTAGTCATGATCACACTCTTCCAAAATATGATCATAATTCTGTATATAAATGAGCATGATGGATCCAAGATATCAAGTCCTTATATGCAGTTATCATGTCAAATAAATAATTAATTAACATAAAACCTCTGTTGCCAACTTCAGCCATTAGGGTATGAACAAGCCTCAGTTTTGTCAGGAATAATATCTATTCATCGTTGTAATAATACCTAATAATTTCAGCAGAAGTAGCCACAGTAAACAAGCAGAGTGAATAGAAGTCAGAATGACAGATTGTTTGTCACAGGGTCCAGGCTAGATTTTTTTTTCCTTCTCTTATTCAAATAGCATTTTCTCCTTCTGTCTCGCTCTCTTTCTCTCACACTCTCTATCTGTCTATTATGTTGTTGATAATCAGTCCAGTCCAGTTCTGCATGTGTGAGTGAAAGCGAAAGAAAGAGAAAGTGAGAGAGCGAGAGAGATCTGCGGTATAACAGACGTATTGACTTGCCAGGTTTTTATACATACTGTATAATATGAAGAGATTGCACAACTTTTTTTTTATTATATTTTTTTATTGTGACCCAATTGTGAATATCCAATTTCCCGAAGGCAAACTTTTCAAACACATCTCTTCTTCTTTCTTTCGAAATTTATTATTATTTTTTTTTAATCTATTTAATGTATTCTTTTCGGTGTGATGCTACATTTGCACTGTCACAATATTCATATGTAAATAATATTGAATTATAATAAGAAGAAGTGTAATAGAAAGATGGGCATTTTTTTAACAGTCTGAATAAGAGGAGCATCTTTTAAACATTTAATCCCCTCTCTCTCTCTCTCCTCTTCTTTCTTTTTGTCTTCAGGGCATCTCCAGGGGTCTTGTAATGTAAAATAATTGAAACCTTTGATTAAATCTTTTTCTTGCTTAGGGGTTTTTCCCAAATTAAGGTGTCAACTTCCACTCTAGAGTGACTGCCTAAAAAGAAGGCGTATCCTTAAAATGTAATATTTCCTCACTGTCACACAGTTGTAACTGCTACCAATGAAACAGTTCGATTTTGTATGCATTTTCAATATGGTGTCTCAAGCACAGGGCAGCACGATGGCTTAGTGTACGTGTGTATCTCTATGTTTTTGTCCTGTGATGGATTGTCACCCCGTCCAGGGTGTACCCCGCCTTTTGCCCTACTGTAGGTCTCCTGGGATAGGCTCCAGTCCCGCCATGACCCTGTACACAGGATAAAGCGGTATAGAGGATGAGTGAGTAAGTGAGTGACCTCAAACACAGGCAACAATATGATCTTTTATAAGGTTGCTTTACTGATGATGTCTCAATTTTTGATCATTTATTTAAAAGAAAAACATGAATAGCTTGCATTCATGCAAATGAAACCGTTGAATAAATCTAAAGATGAACTCAAAATTCACTTTATTTCTTCCCATGAGTTTTAAGAAATTCTTTAGGGATTATGCAACTTACTACTTAGCATGCGACTTGAAGAGTACAGTGCCAATATTTCAATTTGCAAAAGTATTCATGTACCAGTAACATTAAAAAATATTTGATAGGTGGCTCATAGAAAAGGATATTTCAAGTATGAGATGTTAAATGGAATCACACATTTTTGGT
This sequence comes from Leiocassis micropogon, assembly GCA_028565275.1. Taxonomy (NCBI): domain Eukaryota; kingdom Metazoa; phylum Chordata; class Actinopteri; order Siluriformes; family Bagridae; genus Leiocassis; species Leiocassis micropogon. The sequence continues at coordinate 7,885,115 of JAOVVA010000024.1, forward strand.
CAAATAATACCCTTTTGAAAAGTATTTTAATTATTTTTTCAAGGTAAATTGGAGTTGGAGTGAGACAGAGGCAAATCTACAATTTTGTAAAGTGCTCTAAAGTCATCTACCGGATTCAGTCTCACTAGGGTAGGTGACAACGGCACCTTATAATAGTACAGGGGTCATACGTGTCGTATAAGGTTTTTGTACGTGTTTGCACATCAACTGGCAGCAGTGGTCATAACAGTAACCAGATGAAGTAAAGACACAGCTTCCATGTACACAACACATGTATCTCACATCTCGTACACAGAGCGATTACATGTTTCTTGAGTGTCGCAGCGTTTTCGCTCTGCTTACTTTTCTTTCGTAAGTATTACTATGAAGCGCATCATGGCACCGAAGTACAGCAAAACCTGTGCTGGGGACAGTGCAAAACTTCCAAAAGAAGATTTGAAAGTGAACATGTCCTGTTGACAATCATAAAAAGGAATTAATCGAAATAAAGCAAAGTCCCAAAAAAAGATGTTTGTCTCATTTTGCAAAAATATTCATTTAGTGATTTCCTCTTTTTTATTATTATTATTATTTTTTTTTTTCCCCCATGATTTTCTCCCTAATTTAGTCATGTATAATTCCTCCCCATCACTAGAGGGCTCCCTACCACTCAGTCAGGAGGGCCAAAGACTATCACGTGTTTCCTCCGATTAATGGAGGATTAATGTGGGAGCACTAAGTACCTCTCATTCCTCCCCTCTGAGAGAGCTCGGCCAATCAGCTCTCTCTAGACCTCCGGCTGCGAGAGGCTACAGCATCACCCGGGAATCAAACTCGCGATCCCTGGATGATAGGGCGAGGACTTTACCACTGCGCCACTCGAAGGCGATGATTTCTGAATTGTTTATTAAATATCTGCTCAGGGAGGCTAAAAAAGAATAAAAAATAACCAATAAATTATGTGGACCAAAAATATATATTACAACTAACCAGATGACTATAAATCAACCACCCAGGCAATACAAATAGCTCATCCTTTCGCACTGTCATTGCAGAGCTCTTTCCTTCACCGTGTCTGCAGCTGGTTGAAGAGAACATTGTATTCATTTTAATTGTAAGGTGTATATGACAGCGTTCAAGTCAAACCAGGACGTATGATAAAATTCCTCATTGATAAAGGCATAAAACCGATTGACGTTTATAAAAGACTTCAAGCATAGGACGGAGATAGGCCATATATCCTTATATATCTAGTTCATATCAATGTAAATATGTTCTATTGTTATTTGTTCCAAAAAGTCCTGGGCCCGTATTCACAAAGCTTCTTAGAATTCTCTCAAAGAGCCCCGCCTATCTTAGCCTAAAAAGTCCTAGCTGGGAGTCCAAGACTAAAAGTGATTTAGGAAACTTCTCACAGCAACTCTGAGTAAGGAAAGTAGAAAAACCTTTATCTTAGTAAAAAGGTGTGGTTAACCCGATTGCTAGGATGACGCAGCAATTCAAGGACTTTGATTGGTTGATAAAAAAATCTGTAAAGGTCTTAAAATGGCTCTTGGTGAAAATAGAATATATGATAATATAATTAATAGACGTAATTGTGTAATCATGAATACAGGCTACTTCATGCAAAGTGTCTGTTATGGGCTAAATATCTTAAAGTTAATTAAAACAGCCAAATGTTGAAATGTGTCTACTTTTGAAGCAACCAATTTCCATACAGTATTTACTATATTTAAGTTCTTACATTTTCTTACCATACTGATTTTATTATTGTGATCTATTTCAGATTGATGGAAGCAAAATGTCTTACCTTTTACCAATTTACATGATTGCAGGACAGTCTATTTAAGTTGCACTTTTGGATGGTATGTAGCCAACAATCCAAGAGAGATGAAATGGAGTAAAAGAACAAGAAAACCAAACCGGACAGAAGAGCAGTGTTTACTTTAAGCTTTACATTCAGTGTTTGGAGAATATTGTCCTCTGCTATAGAAACTCTTAAGCCTCTTAAAAGTCCTCATCTCTACTCCTAACAATTTTTACCTTAGGAGCTGTTTTTAGGGCTAAGATGTTTCGTGAATCATTTTTATCTTTACTAAGATTTAGTCCTAAATTTAAGGGTAAATTCTAAGAAAATGTCTCAAATCTAAGAATTTTCTTAGAATTTCATAACTAGGAGCAACTTTTAGGCTTAAGACGCTTTGTGAATACGGGCCCAGGTTTTATTAGAATGAGCTGAGGAAATGGTGATGTACTGGACCTGTGGTCTGGGTTTATGAAGTCGGAAGCCAGTGTATGTGGATATATTTGTCAGTGACGGTTCTAACAATAATAATGAATGTTTGTAATTTTCTATTTAATATTCATTTGCAGGGAATATAGCATTTATTATTATTTTTTTATTTGTAATTTATTATAAATATTATTGATAATTTCACAGTATTATCTTGCAGTTATTTATATAATTATGCAGTTACTTAAATAATAATAAAAAAGTAAAAAAAAAAAAAAATGGCACCTTGCACATTAACTCCATTATTTTCAACAATGTGATATTTAAAATATGTTGGTCAGAATAAATGTAAAAGAGAACAAACTCTCATTGGCAGCTCTACAATTGTTACTTTTTTAAGTGCTTTAACAAATGTAAAACTAAGATGATTTTTATTGTTTGAAGAATCCAGCCCAAGTTCAGAGCTGATAAATGATGCACGATAGGATGGTTGCATGACTAAGTTTCCACCAGTGGACCAGAAACAAGTTCAAGATAGTATGAAGGAAAAACAGATAAAGCCACAACTAACCACACACAACGCCTCAGAGAAAGTTAGAAATACACACATGGACAAAACACAAAGAAGGCGGACAGTGATGATGGTCTTGTATTACAAAAAACAAGTTTTAGTTTTCATTGACCATACGTGTGTTACTGAATAATATTCTTTAAGATGCATCACTGTGACACTGACCACAGAATCCTGCTCTTGTCCACAGCTGGGTAAGATCCAGAATGGCTGGCTGCGAGAGTTCTACACTGTGAGTTCAGCAGCATGTCTTCTGTTTACGATTTCATTTATCCCTGACACGAATACGGAACATGCAAGTATAATAAATATGAACAATCTCCTGCTGTATGTTTTTGTGAGCAGACTGTGGACAAGTACAAGCCCCGCTTCGTCGCCATGCACTTTCAGGAGGTCGGGGGAAAGGACTACAATACCAACATGGCTCACGTTGAAAACTTCTTTAAGTAGGTTCAAAATAAAAGTTAAAAAGATATGTCATGAATAATGTGACAGATGAAGGAATCCTGTGTTAATAATGAAAATGTGCATTTATGTAAGAATTAAGAAGGAATAGGGGCAAAAAAAATAATCACCATGAAGTAGATTATTTCTTTGTAATAGCATGTCTCACAATGTTTTATTTTTCTTACGCCGCAGCAACCCATGCATATTTATTGAAGGACGAGGAAGCTCCAAAATGTCAGCACTGTAGCACTAATACGAATATAAAGCTGCCCGAGTTTTAATGCCATAAGAAAAGAATTTCTACCAAAACAAACGTTAAAGAACTTATCCTGCAAGATGAAACCAGAAAACCTTTTGCAATTTCTAGCAAAAGTGCATCTAAAAAGCCTTGTATAGAAGCTTGTTCTTATGGCCAAGGCCATATATTTATAATATTTATCCAATATTTATTTATTTATCTTTTTTTTTTCTTTTTTTTTTCTTACTACCCTTTAAATCCCTTACATTAAATCTTATAAGTTAATATTATATTGGTTTGTATAAATTGCTTGAATGTTTAATATATATCTGCCATGAAATAGCCTGTGATGCTGATATGGCAATAAACCCTAATACAAACAAACAAATACACCGGAACAATATGTTCGCAAGTACAATATGTTAAGTACAAGAAGTTCCAAAAGTAATGGCATAACTTTTTTTTTTATTATTAACTGACTGGTGTTTCAAACTGCACATGTTTTATAGAGTAATTATGCGATATAAGCGATGCGTTTGCGGCATCGTCGAACCCGACTCTCGAATCCTGTTTGGAAATCCCCTTTGTTTCAGTTGATGGTCTCGGGCAGTGTTTTGTCTTCAATGCTTTAAACTTCTTCATCCATCTGTGCACATCGCTCTTCCCAATGGTGTCGTCTCCGTAAACTTTCTGTAGCTCAGTGGGAGACCAGCAAAATATTGCTGTGCACATGTGTGCCGTTTGAGATGATGGACGCATCCGCAATAGAGTCTGATAAAAGCCACTTGTAATTATAAACAGAAAAAATAATAATAATTCGGAATTAAACAATGTGGCTTGTAATGCGGACGTAGACTTTGCTGACATTTACAGAGCTACTGCATTTAAAAAAAAAAAAAAAAAATGCACCGAAAAAGTCTCGTTCTATACACACTTTAATTTTTTTTTTTTCTTTTTTCTTTTTAAGCATACATATGGAGAGTTCATGATACAAACCTGCTGTTATTCTAGAAACCTAGCTCGTGAATGATGTTGATCAGACGTTCTCCCATTTAGGGTCATGAACTTCTCCGAGTTCTCAAAGCCAAAAATATTTCACAGTGGTTCTCACAGTTTGTCTTTCTTCCCTTTTTTTATGAGGTTGATATATGATGTTTATTTCCATTTAACATTTTTTTCCCCCCCTTACTTTCCAGGACCATCGAGTCCAGGTCAGAGATGTCAGACTTTGACAGAGTGTGTGTCTACATAGACAGCGACTTCGAGACAGAGGACAACTTCACGGTGAGGGCTGCTTTAGGGTTTTGACCACTAGGTGGGGCACTGCTCCAGCAGTCCAGGGATAAGCCTGATTAAAAAAAAAAAAAAAAAAAACTCTCACTTCTCACACACATACACACACACCTTTCAGTGCCTATGCAGTGTGAGTGTGTAATAATTGTTTTTTTGCAAGCGCATCTGAAAAGTTATTAATAAATGTATAAATAAATGTGAGGTTTTCCAAGCTTGCACCATTTGTTTCCAGTCTGTAAACATTTTTTTCTAGATAAAAACAAGATTTAAAAAAAAATCTTTAGTTTTACTCGCCAAATTCTAGGAATATGTAAAATAAAATCGAATTCCGTCTCTTTTTTTCTGGACAACCAGTCATGTATGGCTTGTTTTTGCACACCTGAACCTGACTTTCGAGTTTCGTCAGGAGTCGGAAGTCTAAGCTTGAAAGGATGGAAAAACGCCCGAGGAAAACTTGGAAGATATTGACGTCTTTACTTAGCTACAAGCGAGATGGGTAACATGAGAAGTCATGTGTAACTTCCTCCTCAAAACAAAGATCAGTGTAGTCAGCGTTACAGATCAAACACACCATATGTCTGTATGTTGACTGGTCTAAAGCTAATCCTTGTACATTGGGGTGTTCAATTCAAACCGGGACTTTTGATTGCACCGAGCACGGTTATGAAAGTAAAAACTCTTTATTTCTCTATATAATCCGCTGCTCTATGTAATGCTCTATGTATTCCATCTTCTCACTAGTGCTTGGATACCATCAATGTAGAAAGTTTTCTCATGACTGCTGGACTGCCTGCTTCATGTCTGAAACTCTGGCCTCCCAGGAACTCCTTTAATGTCCCAAACATGTGTAAATGGCATGGAGTGAGGTCAGAACTGTCTCAGTCGAGTTCCTGTAATGTGCAAGTGGTGTTTGGGAATGATCGTGTGTACAGTTCCCACAGACAGATGTATTTATACCCCAATCTGTTTTCAAGGATCAGGTGTTCCACTCGCTGAATGTGAACAGAAACGACTGCAGTCAGCTCCGAGCCACCTCGGCTGGATCATCCATGGATGGTTGCCTTCATTAAAAACGTTTGCACCATTGAAATGTTTTAAGGCATCACCATCCTGGTCTTGAACTCTTTTGTGAATATCAGTCGTTTTTTTTTTTTACGCCTCTATTCATAAAGAATTTTGTTGCAAGTCCCGGTTTGACTTGAACACACGTTTAATTTACAGTATAACGTTTTTAAAGGTAAGGCTGTGATCAGCCATGTCGATTTGACATTTCTTGCAAAACTTGGATTTGAGGAGAGCGGGAATTCCAAGTTTGTCTGGGATATTTTTATTTTTTCCCCCCTGGTCGGAGCTCATCCTACTCTGTCTCAGGGGGGAGAAAAAAAAACTCTGACTGTAACAAGGTGCTGACAATGGAGACTCTTTTCATAAAAGTAGACCCTTCAGAAAATTTTATATATATATATATGTCAATGTAAGGTTAACTGATCTATAGGAGTTACACAAGGAATATAAGTCAGAGTTTTAGGAGCTGCAGAATCGTCAGCAGTGAGGGAGGGAGGGAGGGAGGGAGGGAGTTAGAGAGTATGAGAGTGAGAGAGTGAGGGGCCACGGAATCGCTTTCAGAGCAGAACGCATGAAGTTCGAGAGAGTGGCAGGATATTAACCCTCAGCCCACCCAGGTGAGGAGTGATGGACCTTTCGTGTGTGTGTGGTGAGCCTGTGTGTGCGGGTTTGTGTTCGGCCCGGGAGCTGATGGACTGGGTTAATGTGTGGGAGGGGCCAAGCAGCAGGACGAGTCAATACGTTTAAGTCCAGATTAAAACTATTGATCAGCATTTTCAGTCTGGCCGTGATAAATAAACCTGGAGGTGGGGGTGTTGCACAGCTGTGGGGCGCGCACACCCACACACACACACACACACACTTGCATGGTATACACTGTATGGATATGTGTATGGGCTGTTCTATAAATACCCACACACACACACACTCAAAACCCACAAACTACACAAATCCTTCTCTCCACTGAAAAACACACACACACGGAATATAGACAGTAAGTACGGTATATGTACGTATGCTGTTTTATAAACACACACACGCACACAAATTAAAACCCAGAGTGCACAAACCCCCTTATTACCAAAACTTTAACTCTATTACACCCCCCTCCCCCTAAGCAGACACACACACACATGCACGCACGGACTAACTATATCTTGTTCTATAAATATAAACAAACTCCCATGTTCCCCAGGAACACACTCACTCTCTCACACACACACACACACACCAAAAGCACGCTCCTGTGCACAGTCTCCACACCTATCTTCATCAATCAGGTTAGTGCAGCATTTAATAAAAAATTATTGACTTACAAGTGATTTTTTATCAAAACACCATTTGTACTGCTGCAGCCTCCTCACATGCGCGCACACACACACACACACACACACACACACACACACACACACACACTATCTCACACACTATTGCTCAGGAAAGTAATGATGTACAGCCTGTAGAAAACTGATAACAAATCAATAGAGGTGGCGTGAGAGAAATGAGAATGCAGAGACGTGTGGAACGGGGACACGGCCCTGCTGCCTGACCTCATTTTTATTTTATTTTTTGTTTTGGAAAAATACATTTTTCTTCATCATTTCTGGTTTGAAGGATTACTCATTCGTACATTTTAATTTTGTCTATCACAGATCAGTGCTTTGTCCTCTTACTTGCAGTAAAGTGTCTGCAAAGTTAATTTCTGCAATCAGAATACGAGGACGAGTTTGGTTTCTCATAAGATTTCCTGGTTTGGATGAGTTAAGCTCGGTTCTAAACAGTTTTAACCTATTACACAGTGTACAGTCTATAGATATAAAATAAAACTGTAAAGTTGGCGTGTCTGTACATTTGAAGATATTTGCAAAAAAATTATTTGGGGGGGTAATGAGTAATGGAACATATCAAGAATGTTTGTTTGTTTTTGGAATTTTTGTTTGTTTGTGCACGCATCACGTAAAAACTACTGAATGGATTTTAATGGGGTTTTCACAGGTGTATTTGCCCGAGCTTGAGGTAACATATAAGCTTTAATTCATCGCAATCGGCCAACAGGAAGAGAAGATATGCTAATTTGACATTTAAAATGTAAATGTAAAATGTTCTTATATCGTAAAAAAATTTATTCATCTCTAAATTCAACAGATGGCGCCGTACACTTTTTAATACGCTCTTATGGCTGTGCAATTGAAATCTACTTGATAAACGCAATCTCACACCTTCATTCCGCGTATAAACAAAAGTTCAATCTAAATTTCAACAGATAGCACTGGACATTTATGGGGTTTTTTTTGTTTTTTTTTTAAGCACTTATGAGTACATAACATGGGCACATCTAGTTATAAATATGGCGGCACAGTCATTAACAAAGTTGTCTTGCACCTCCAGGGTCTGGGTTCGATTCCCACCTCCAGTCTCTGTGCATGGAGTTTGCATGTTCTCCCTGTGTTTTGGGGTTTCCTCCCATGCAGGTTAGGTTAATTGCCATTCCCGAATTGTGAGTGTGTGTGTGTGTGTGTGTGTGTGTGTGTGAATGTTGACCAGAGGTCATGAAATGGGAATAATTACAGTAGTATTGACCATTGTCTTGCACAGCCCCTAGTTGGACCCTAGGTTCCTAAATGGATGTATGGATGGAGTTATAAATGTGAAGCATACGAAAACAAATATGTTTTCATCATCTTGGGTTTTATCGTTTTTATGCTAGAGGTCACGACTTCGGATTCGGCACAGGTTATTTCCCCGCCCCCATGTCTCTCCTGGCACAGCCCTGCCATTCTCTAACCAGGCTTGGGACCGGTAGTGGCTGCGATATATAAAGTACAAGATTAAGGGTCTTGCCCAAGGACCCAACAGTGGCAACCGGGCCACCTCAGCAGCAACCCAGAACCTCAACCTCTTGAGTTTGCCGCTGCTTTCCTCATCATGAATAGGCGACCAAATGTTCATGTTACAGATTAACAGATTGTTTAAGACTTTAAATTAGTTTTTGGAGAATGTGGGTTTGAAATAAAAACCGAAGCAAAACTAATCCACAAGCATATATACAGTGGATATTCATACTTTTTTTTTTTCTTTTTTTTTTTTTTGCATACAGTGATCACGCAGGAAAAAAAGGGCGACCCGAGCAAGTCGAAAATGGGAAAATAAAATTCGAGCCTACATGTTAAAAAAGCATTTATTTTCCCTCAGCTTCCTGTCTCTGGATCAACTCTCCCAGTGCAGTCCTGCCCCAGGGCCGGTCATCTGGAAAGCACCGTCGTATTAAACAAGCATTGCTTTACTCACAAGATTTATTCCCTCCTCCTGGGGATGTCTTGTCACCCCTTGGTGGAGCGTGTTACTGTGTGTGTGTGTGTGTGTGCGCGCGTGTGTTTAAAGGGCTTGTCAGGTGTAGGTGCTGCAGCTCGAAGTGGCCCAGAACGGCAGGTGATTTTTCTTCGGCCCACGCTGTGGCTCGCGTGTTTAATCACCGTGTGATTGTTTTAATTTTCTGTCCGTATCGATCTCGTCGGGACGCGATTGATGAGCAGGAGGAGGCAGCCCCATTCACGGCTCCTGAGTTCGTGTGCATGAGCGGGTGCGCATATTTATAAGCATCCGTCTGCACCCGTGTCTTTTTGTATGAATGTTTTTACATGTTGCGTACGTTCTGTAGTAATAGTGGTGCAACCAGCCTAATCGCTTCTGGCTTAAATGTCAGTCGGTCTTAATTTATTTGTAAGATGTGACAAAGCTGATAAAAACCTTTATTGTCTTCTAGCTGCATTTATTCATATAAAACAGCTTATAATTCATCCCTCTCCCTCTCTCTGTGTGTCCACAGGCCCTCGGGAGCATTTACTTCGTCCATAAATCTCTGGAGAACATCCAGCAGTACGATTTCAGCGGTAAGACATCACACAGAGTGTTTTCGCACTTTTCATATAACGCTGTTTTATTATCTCATGAACAGGTCTGCTAATATGAGATTAAAGTTCTGAACAGTTGAGAGGAATGTCTTGAAGACTTTCACAAAATAGTTTTGTACTCTGCGTACTCCGGTTTCCTCTCACAGTCCAAAGACATGCAGATTAGACTAATTGGCGTTCCCAAATTGCCCCCTACTGTGTGAGTGTATGTTTGTGTGTGCCCTGAGATGGATTGGCACCCTGTCCAGGCTGTACCTGGACTCTTAGTCACTCTAAAAAGATCACATTAAAGATTTAAAAAATTTTTTTTTTTTTTACTAAAAAACGAAAATATAGCAAGAAGTCAGTGAACAATCTTGTCTTACAGCTTCGGAATACTAAGAGCGATTCTCAGATATTAGCAACTCTGTGCTAAATGTAGTCAAGAGGGTTTTTAGTTTAAACCAAACAATGCTGCAATGTTCTCAGTTTTGACCTTTTCTCCACTTTCTGTTCAATGACGTCTTTTTTTTAAAAACACTTTCTAAGAGCAAAAAACTCTTGTCTGGTCATCCCGCCATCCGTTTCATAGACGCAGTTAATTTGACTCATTTTTTTTTTTGTCAGGCTTTTACAAAAAGTATTTTTACAGTATGCATTACAAAGACTGTTTCTCTACGGAAGATGAAATACTTTATTTATTTATTAATTACATTTTTTTTTTATCATTGTAAAAATGCCAGTGTAGATGGAAGAGCTTTTTTTGGTTTCAATATACACATTATATTTCTTAATAACTTACGTATCACTTTTGTGCCATAAAGTGCAGAGATAAAGTGTATAAAACCAGACCTGGCATCAAGCAGTTTAAACACGCTTCTTCCATTCATGCAGCTCATAAGTGCAAACATTCAGCAGAACCTGGAACACTCGAGACAAAGCCTTTTCTGTATCCTGCAGCTCTTTATCTTTGCGCTAATACGGCCTAACACAAAAGCGTTTCGATTGCAGGGTTCGGCAATCCTCCTGTTTTTATCGTTTGGTACTTTGTGGTTATTAGAGCTGCATTGTGTCTGTGTGTGTGGCAATTGTGTGAACTTGTGTTTGCGCTTTCACTTTATCTAAAGGAAGTATATATATATTTTTTAAGGAATAAACCATGGCAAGGCGTGCTGTTCTAGGAAAATACACATAGACACTGGGAACTTCGAAAAAATGGGAAATACGAAGAGCGTTCAGAACTTCTGATTGTGCAGAATACCAGAAAATCTACCTTTTACATAATCTCTATGTAATCCTCTGCTACACTAATGCAGTTATCTCAGCGTCTCACTGGGGCTTGGATAACATCAAGGTTTCAAAAAAAAACCTGGGAAACACTGGCCTCCCAGGAACTCCTTGGAGGCTTGTAATGAGGTCAGGACTGTATGGCGGATGTGGCAGTAACTCCCAGCCAAGTTCCTGTAATGTGCAGTGTAGTGTGGTAAAGATAGATTCGTCTCTCCTGTGAATGTTCTGTGAAAATCTCCAGGTAACTTGTCGCCAAATTGCGGAAATGACTGCAGCGGGCTCTGAGCCACCTCGGCGGGGATCATCATTCATGGACCTCTTTAAAAACGTTTGCACCCATCAAATGTTCTGTAAATGTCAATCAGGCTGTCAGTCAGAAGTGTCATCACAAGTCCTGGTTTGACTTGAACGGCCCTTCATAAAACTCCTTTTATATGAAGCTCATATTCCAAAACGCACTGGGAACTAACTTTTTTTTTTTTATGCTTAAAAGTTATTTTTAGTATGAAATTAGTCTAAACGTATGTCTAAACATCCTGTCTGTTTTACTTGTATAAGCAAAAGAAGTAAAAGTCCTGCTCAACTAGTGCGTAATCCATTCAAGCAGTGAAGGATGGTTTCCCCCGTGTTAAACGCTCAACCATCGTAAACTCCAGCAGCTTATTTCCATTAGGCCGTAATTCATTTCTAATCGCTCAGTCTGGAACCGCGCAGCCGAACCGCTCTTAAAATCAGATTCCCATTCGCTCTCGCAGCTCTCGTGTCTCGTTTTCTTCCTGTGTGCACATTCCCGTCAGGTCGTCCCATGAATAAGAGTTAAACAAGAAGCCTAATAGAAGAGCCATAAAGCTCGGAGCGCCGCCGAAATTCGGTTCCCCGTCCAATCAGTGTCTAATGAATCTCAGCTCACACCGTTGGGGAGCGAGGTTAGCATTAGCGCATTGATTTTGCGTTTGCATGGTTTGCTCTTTCTCTCTCTCTCTCTCTCACTCCTTTACTCACCCTTCCTCTTGGTTTTATTTTTTTCCCTTCTAATAGTGAAGCAGTTCAGGTCGGTGTCGGGTCGCAACGCGTACACGGGTTCGCTCTGCGGGGTCACGACAGTGGAGAAGGAGAAATTCCAGAGAAACTTCTGGCCAGATGTGAGTTTATGATGCACTCTTGGGACATTCGGGCGGATTGAACGAGCATAAAAAGCAAGACAGAAAAATTAAAGAAGGAAGAGGGACTAAAAGCATTATATACACGTGCAATATTAATGTACATGTTTTTTTTTTTTTGTTTTTTCCTCAGAAAAAGTGGTCCAGAAAAGGATACATGAGGACACGGTGGATGATTCACAATCAGTATGTCAATATTAACACACACACACACATACAGGCGCATAACACACAACTCAATGTCAATGATTTTGTTTGTTTGTTTGTTTTTTGCTGGGTGTATGTGTGTGTTGAGTGTGTGTATGCCTGTGAGTCCCCTAACCTTATATCTGCTCTAAAAACAGAACTGTGTGTGTGTGTGTGTGTGTGTGTGTGTGTGTGTGTGTGTGTGTGTGTGTGTGTGTGTGTGTGTGTGTGTG
>JAOVVA010000024.1:7903725-7913966 GCA_028565275.1 Leiocassis micropogon
TTTTCCCCTTGATTTTCTCCCTAATTTAGTGGTGTCCAATTCCTCCCCGTCACTAGGGGGCTCCCACATTAAGCTACTAATACCACTCAGTCGGGAGGGCCGAAGACTATCACGTGTTTCCTCCGAACAGACCGCATCTTTTTGAACTGCTCGCTCACGCATAGATTGTCATTTTGTCATAATTTTCCAGTATGTTTCTTGGTTGTAGGATACACTCCTATACAAAATAATCATAGATTTTCACATAACTAAACATGCCTTACTTCTTCATCTCGTGCTCTTCATCTCTAACTCATACATAACTAACACATGTTCGTTCCACCTTCTCTTTCCTTCTGTTGTGTTCTGATCCCTCCAGGGAAGCATGTGTCGGCTCGTGTTTATGACAGATGTTTGGCTGATACCTGGCATCTTCGTGAGTGTGTGTTTGGAATGGACAATGTAAGGTGTGGTATGGAAATATAAGATGGATGTCTCTTTGTACATGTCTGTGTGTGTGTGTGTGTGTGTGTGAGTGGGTTTGTTTGCTGTGGAAGAGATGCATTTCAGTTTAACATGTCTGGACAGACTGTGTGGCTGCCGCAATGAGACGGCTATCCTGTGGATAACCCCCCCCCCCCCCCCCCCCCCCCCCCCCCCCACCCTCACCCCCTTCTGTCTGCCTCACACCTACGAATACTCCATCTCTGAACTGAGAACTCTTCGGATATCATTTCAAGTCCATTTTGTTGACAGACAAGACTCGAATCCACTTTAAAAGAGCTGACGCCATGCCGTTAGATCCGTCTACACAACAAGGTGAGTGGCCGCTTCGTTCTGAGCCGATAAAAATCCACAAGACAATAATGCTATTCAAAAGCAGAGGGGGAAAATCCATTTCTATTGGATGGTCCAGGGCGTTTGATATTGAGCCGATGCGTCAGGGAGACAACAGGACTCTGGTAATGTCATCCGAACGCAATAAACCCAGAGAGATGGGATCACTCTGATGGCAAAGGGAAGAGGCCGCCAACATATTCACACACACAGAAGGAAAAGGAGTGAGAGCAAGGTAGATTAGAGAGACTGAGTCAGGAAGAGATGCTTCCTTGATTCTTTATTCATTAAAACCAGTCAAGGTTTCACTAGAGTTCCAAGCAATCCTTTTAAAAGCAGCCTCTTCTGCTCAATTCTTCGCAATGATGTTTTCATAAATATTCATCAATTAAAGAGCTGTTTCACCACTCACTTGAAACCTATATATGCAGTTCCGCACCATCAGCTAATGAGGGAAACGGCCAGGATCTAACGCTGCACTGGGCTTTAATTAGACTGGGGGAAGGGCATCAATGAGAGCATTTTTAATTAAACATAAATGTTCAGTCTGCATAGTCAGTCATCCCCAGCTTAAACATGCTAAGAATATATATGCGCGTGATATACAGTAGTGCAGACACACGGAGTGACCACAATTATTGATTTATTTTTACCCTTAACACATTGTCCATGGAGGGACATTGAAGAGCCACCATGCATTCATCCTCCCAAAAATAAATGCCACTCGTGCAGTTATTCCTAAAGGTTACCGCTAATGTCCTGCAAGCTCTTAAGGCCCCATTAGAAGCAGCCTTCGTAAGCCGACTGTCTGAAAGGCCAAGAACAGCATGAGCTTCTATTCTCCTTTCTGATAAAGCCCCTTAACCTCACACAACATCATGTTCCTCTCCTGCACATAAGGGCAGCTACAACAGCTACATCATGTACAGTGAAGAGAACCTGGACAAAAGCCAGCACTGGATAAGCAAAAATGGTAATTAAGGATCTGATCATGTTTCCTATTATCTAGATTTATTTTGTGTTACTGTTGAGTGGCCTCATGTCAGCACTGGTGATGTAATGGCAGCATATTTTTTACCCAGTTCAGATCAAGAAACGCGCTGGTATAATAAAAATAAAAGTAAATGAAAAATATTTTTATATTGCAATATTTCCTTCTTTTAGAAGCTTTAACCACATTTCACGGCAAAGCATGACGCACCAGAAAAGCCAATCACATTACTAAATTACTGTAAAGTGAAACTATTGGCTAGACAGCATCGCCTTTGCTCTGAATGAATTAAATGTGTTTGATGGACTTTTGGAGAAGGCCGAAGCCAAGGAAGAGGAGATTGACAGTCTGTTGGTCCAATGGTCATGGACTTTTATTATATTAAGGTGATCTTGTCATTTGTCACTATTGAGGTGGTAGAGGTGGTGATGATGCATCGTAAAGTGAACTTTTTTAAACCTGCCCTAACTCCACCGCCCCAAGGTTTTCTCCCTAAACAAAAACAACGTGAACACTCGCCAGCGGGGGAAGTGAGGAGGGAGAGCGATCGTTCCTGAGCACGGTACAAATTAATCGTGCTTAATATGAAAACGCCCTTGGACGAAAGTGCTATCTTCCTCCCCCCTCTGCTTGCGCAAGCTCACAGATTATCATTATGCCCATGATTATCTAGTGTCACCATGACTGATGTGAGAGTACCATCCCTCCCCCACGACCAGCCTGATCCCTAGAGTCCCAGCGACGGGTGTATGGTTGTAGGATCACCCGGGAATTGAGCTCGCGATCTTTGGGTGATATGGTGAATGCACTTCCATTATACCACTCAGTAGGCCCCTTTCTGAACTGCTTTTAATTTTTCTCATTTAATCTTGCACAATCTTTGTAATTAAAAAGGTTTTGTGTACAACAAAACTGACAATTTCTTTTTTCAATTTGCTGCCAGTATGCCTCACGATAAAAAATACAATTAAAGCATGAGTTTGCTACATTTTATTGGTAGGCTGTTTTTTATCAATTTTTACCAACAAAACTGAAAATTGGATTTCTAGTGTTTCGCATTATCGTACAAACTTCTCACTGATACACGCAAGACAATTCAGACATATGTAGGCATTTGTGTCTTTTAACACCATTGTGACTCATGTGCTCATGCTTGTGCTAAGTCTGAAGAAGTGCCCCCTAGCATGAAGGCACAGACTGGTGAGCAGTGGCGGTGGGTAGAGTGGCAGAGCGGGCAGCAGCTCCTGCAAGCTTCCTTGACCAACACCTCTCGTGACCTGCCGAAACGTCTCCTCCCAGCCCTGATGTATCTCCCGGACACTCCTCGTCTGGGTGGCTTGTCGTGGAACACACCGTCGCCGTATCCTCTTCCGCGGCAAGGTCACAAAATCCGTCTCTGTTTGAGAGTCCCAGTGTCAGGGGAGCTCCAGCAGTGTGCTCCAGTTTGTCCTCAGTGCGGCAATCAAAGGTGCCATTCCATTTGCGCCTTTGAAGTCCCGTGCGCATAGCAACGCGCCTCTCGCATGCGCTTTTAGCGTCCGCCGTGCGACTCTGCTCTCTAGTTCTCTGTGGATTTTCAGGTCCAGACAGACCGGCAGACATACAGCCCAGGAGACCCCCGAGGTACACTTCCCGTGTTTTAAATAGTGCGGGGAGCAGCTCGAGATCCAGAAGCGAGGATTTAACCACCAGCCAGTGTCCATTACCGCAGCCCCGCCCCTTTGCATACCTGCCGAAGGGGAGGCCGCCTACCTAGTGAGTTTTGGAGTGAGCGATAGATAACTTTGGCGCAAGCCACAATATATATGTATAAACTGTATATACATACAATACAAAAAAATAATATTTTAGAGATCCATTCTAGGTTCCCCAAAAATCCATTTTTTCCCCATAACTCTCTAACCACGTTTTTTGTTCTTGTCACAATAAATGGAATATGTGTGAAACGGTATCCACTTTATCAGGTGAGGATTGTTCAATTCGCTTGAAGATTTTACTTTGGTCCTGTACCATGTCCAGGTGATAAAACCACTCAACTATCAAGGCTAGGATAACTCCAGTGACATTCCAAAAAGCATTTGAGTGAAAGAAAAAAAGAACGGGGGTTTTACTGCCGCCTTTATCTGTTAAGATCAATCAGTTACATCTGAGTGGAGAGCTTCTCTGATAGATTCTGGTGAATACAGGATGAGAAGCAGAAAGAGAGAGTGTAAGTCAAGGTCAGCACTGTTTTAATGTGAGCTGTAGAATCCATAATCATCCGATGGTTTTGGATTCCAGGCTGCGGACCGAAAAAAGCCACATGGCAGAGAAAGTGCTGTCATCAGCAAGGAGCTGTTAAGAACTTTTTCGCTCAAGCATGTGAGAACCTAACAAAAGAAAAATGAAGGAAGGCCAGAGTTTCATAATTGCAACTTTCTCAGAAGTTCATGCTGCTAATCCGAGTATTTTGGTGTCATTTTTCTTCATGTTATAGTTGGAAAGCTCTCGTCTGTAAAATCCAAAATAAATACAGATGATGTAGGAGATGCCTTTTAAGGAGTATTAGCTCAATTTTTCAATAACAAAGGAAAAGCAAAAAAAAAGGGGGGGGGGGAAACCACATGACAAACTACAGCATGGATCTATCGGAATAACAAATGAGTAATCTATTCCTCTATTTTACCACTCACTCCTACATCTCTTAAAGAATATAAGCCCGCTTCACTTCCCACATCCTTCAAAATCAAATCAATAGATATGACTCAGTGCCTGAGACTTCTCCAGTCTGACTAATCCTAAAAGGAGCAAACTACTTTCTATTTGCATCTTGCTGCTCCAGCATCCCTCTGCTAACCAGCAGGATCCACCATATTACACATTTCAGTTTTTCTGAAGTAAACAACCCACCCCCACACTCTTGTCATACAAACAGTTCATTTGGTTCCTGTGAGCACTTCCTCCAACGTTTACCTGGTACTGGATACTTAAGACCTTATGAAATACTATAATTTCATAAGGACCGTAATTTGCGTCCTTAATCCTACACTTCTATGTTGTACCAAAATAAATTCTACCATATGATTGTTGAACTTAGCATGGCACGGTGGTGGTTAGCACTTGTGGCCTCGCACCTCCACGGTTGAGGGTTCGATTCCTGCCTTGGGTCTGTATGTTCCCCATGCTTGGTGTGTTTCCTGCAGGTACTTTGGTTGCCCCCAACAGTCCAAAGACATGCAGATTACGTTGACAGGCGTTCCCAAATTGTGCATAGTGCGTGAATGAGTGTAGTGTGTGCATGTGTGCCCTGTGATGGATTGGCACCCTTGTCTGGGTTGTACCCCGCCTTGTGCCCAAGGTTTCCTGGGAGACGCTCCTGGCTTCCTGCATAAGCAGCATGGAAGTTGAATAAAATAAATGTTGTTGAACTGGTGAACCTGGCTGGTGATTAATTTCCTACAACAGCAGTAGTGTCAGCTCCAGGTCAAATCCCTGGTTTATATACAGCATGAAAACTACTAAGGAAATTGCTGAAATTACTGCAAGTGGGTTGTGAACTTTCTAACACATTATTAAAATCTGGAAATATAGTGGCGGACCATGAACTTCACAGAAGAAATGGGGTCAGAATAAAAAAGAATGTGATTGAAGATTACCTAAATGCTTGGTGAAGTTGCATTGTAAGAAACCGACAATAAAAATCACTGCCATGTTTATAGTGAAAGTAAGAGCATTTACATACAGTACACAATGTGACAAGAACTGGCATGATGAGACTAAACAGGTATTTGGCCATATGAAAACCACTTGTTAGTGAGACTACTTAAAATAAAAGTTTGGTTTGCTGGGGAACATGAAGATTGGACTTTGGAGCAATGGAAAAAGTTCACGTGGTCTGATAAATCCAGATTGCCCATTAAGCGACGCTCCCATCATGCATGGTGTCCACTGTACAAGCCTCTGGGGGAAGTGTTATGATCTGGGGTTGCTTCAGTTGGTCAGGTCTAGGGTAGAACTGGGGATTGGAAAACCCCATCAATTAATTTGTTTCCTTCTGTGACTGCACAGGAATCTTCCAGGACGACAATGCCGAGATTCATCAGGCTCAAATTGGGAAAGAGTTGTTTTGGGAGCATGAAAAATCATTTTCACACATTAATTGGCCACTATTGAAAGTCTTTGGATGTGCTGGAGGAGACTTTATGAAGTGGTTCATCAACTCTACCATCATTAAAAAAACGAGATCTCGGCAAAAAAGGAACACAACTCTAGATGGCAATAAACTCTGAAACGACATCATGGCGAATGCGCACCGTAATCAAAAGTAAAGCTGATCCAACAAAATATTAGAGTGACTTTTTTTCTCCAGCCGACAGTCTATTAATGAGCTCGTTCTAACACAATACTAACAGCTCCTTCACATGGACTTGTTTCGATGTTGCTCATTATTTACTATATTAAATAAGACTTTGCTTCTGTATAAAACACCAAAAAAAGGTGAGTAAAACTGTTACTAAAAAAATAAAAAATAAAATGAACTTCGGATAGTAGTAGTAGTTTAGCCAAGCCATAAGGAGATTAACTTTCCATCCTGCAACATTAAACTTTTTATGCATGGCCCCTCTTTATCTAATCAACCTGCAGCATGTTCTGGCATTTGATTAATAAATAACAGAATAGGTGATATAGCAAATAATAAACTTGTCCCTAACATATGGTTTCCTGCACATGAATGCTTTTCTGCTAAAATGTGAAAACTTTAAGTAGCATGATGGCGTATTAGTTTGTACTATTGCTTTACACCTCCAGGGTTGAGGGTTCGAGCCCCGCATTTGAGTGGAGGTCTGTTAGAGTGGAGTTTCCATGTTCTCTCCATGCTTTATGGGTTTTCCAATGACATGCAATGACATGTTCCCAAATTGGCATGGTTGTGTGAGTGAGTGTGTGCTTGTGCCCTGCAATGGACTAGCACCCTGTCCAGTGTGTACCATGCCTAATGCCCTGAGCCCCTTGGCATACTGTAAGCTCCAGATTTTCCGCGACCGTGTATAGGATAAGTGGTATTGAGAATGAGTAAGAGATGAGTGACTAGGAACTGTAAATTGTAGTATAAATGTAATAATCCTGATCCAATAATGCTGGCACATACACTAAGAAGAATTTCCGTCAATCTTCAACAAACTACAAAGGTTCACAACAACGTTTACAGTTCAGTATGCTCGCCTGCCAGATATTCTAGGAGAAAATAGGAAAACAAAAATGGAAAAGCATGCCTCACTATAATATACTATAAGAGTGCTGTGTCTGTATTGTAGTAATACAGTTAAGCATACAGCAACATTAATGCGATTTTTCAACTTGGAACCAAAATCATTTATCCGAAACAGCAATTTTTCATTAAAATTCAAAGTTTTAATTACTTTAGTGAGAAATTAATTGCCATCAAGTTTAACCCTGAAGCCAAACTAGGTAATCTTACTCTAATAAAGTTTTCTTGCTTGGCTGATAGTTTAAATATATTTTACAAGTAGCTTGGCTTGTCTTTTGTATTGTTATAGGCAGCACGGTAGCTTAGTGGTTGGCACTGTCGCCTTGCACCTCTATGGTCTGGGTTTGATTCCCATCTCGGGTCTGTGTGCATGGAGTTTGCATGTTCTCCCCGTGCTTGGTGGGTTTCCTCCGGGTACTCCGGTTTCCTCCCACAGTGCAAAAACACATGTGCAGATCAGTGCAGGTTGTGTGTGTGTGTGTATGAGCCCTGTGATGGAAAACATCAAGACTGAGACTGGGAAACAATGCGATATATCAAACAATATCAAAACAGAGGCTGTTATTACACTGAAGTAGACTATATTCATATAATCACACTGTATAAGATGTGGGATTTGCTTCATACAACAGGCATTTTGCTAAAAACAAGTTGTGATTTTTAATTGTTCATCGTTAGATTAAATGTTTAACTGCATGTCTATGATAAAAGTTACTTCCTGTCATCTTTTCAGTATAAACAGTTATTCTCTCAGCCTTTTCTGAAGTTAATTAGGGGAAAAAAATGATCCACCGAGTTTGATCAATCAGACTTGAAAAATTCAATATACGCATGTATGCGTGAAAAAGTGACATAATTAATAGCCATTTAAAGTCTGTAAATCTGTCCGAGTCTAACTAAATGTCATTTTTCAGAATTTCACCTTTATCGCAAATGTACTGGCTTAGCCAGCCCACTAAAACTCCTGATTCCCGACAAGGTGATGGAACACAGCATACAGAAGTGAATAAATGCACTTCCATATTTTTGCAATGTAACGTACCAGAGGGCAATAAAACAGAGCAAAGAGGAACACACAGCCCACAGATCGAGTTGTATAATTCTGAAAAGGTCATGAGATGTTGCAGAAGGAACCTCAGTCAGTACATACTTGCGATCTTGTACTGTGTGTAATTTAACTTAAAAAAAAAGGAAAAAGAAAAAAAGAAAAAATGTTTCAGTTTCAAAACATGGTGGAATATTTATGACTGGAATTTCAAAATCCCTACCGTGAAATAAATAAGGATGTTGATCAATTCTAGGAAACCGGGACAAACTGTTTAAGGTATGCTCATGAATATTTCAGATTTAGTGGGGTTTATAGAAAAATAATATGAACACCACATGTATTTATGACAAGAGCAAAGCAAGTCACCCATGCAGAATATATGCAAATGAAACGTTTCCAAAAATATATTTTAATCTGACAGTATTTTAGCATTTGGGATTATACACAATGTGGCCAAAACTATGTGAACACCTGGCCATTATACTCACATATTCCTACATCTTTGCATAATTCTTTAGGATGTCTTTGTATGTTGTAGCATTATGATTTCTCTTCATCCAAACCTGCTCCAGTTCGCACAAAACGAGGCCTATTAAGACACAAAGCTGGTGTTCAAGAACTCACATGACTGACGCAGACTTTTTCACACTTCAACAAGTGATGAATCAGAAAACACCAGCCCTTCTTAGTACTGCTCTTGAGGCTTTTGCTCTTCCAAAGAGGCGCGGTGTTCTTATAACAGCAGCTCAATCTGGAATGGGATCTTCAACAAGCACCTGGAAGTGTTATGATCAGTATTCCACAAGCGTGTGGCCATATGGTGTATCTCCATATCTGCTTATTACCTGCTTTAGTAGTTTTGTTTGTCTAAAGCAGGTGTTGTCACCTGATGGAAGAACTGCTTAAAGGTTTTCAGTTGAGCCAAATATGCGTTTGGAGAAATGCTGTAACCATATGAAAAAGATCAGTTTTTGTAAATATGAACTACCAGATGCTTTGTGGTTTATCAAATCTGATTAACAACTTGTCAACGTTTTAAAGAAAACATCTCATCTGTTCAGATTCCATAGCGCTGGTCATATATTTAAACAACGCATTAAGATGTACAGTGGAACCTTGGATTACGATAATAACTCATTCCGGAAGTGGGCTCATATTCCAAAAGACTCGTAAATCAAAGCATATTTTCCCATAAGAAATAATGGAAACTCTAATTATGCATTCTACAGCCCCCAAAAAAACAACATAAAAATAATTAATATAAAATATAAAGAACAAATTAACCTGCACTTTACCTTTAAAAAAAGGTAAAGTGGGGGGGGGGATGAATCTGAATCTAAAGTAAGAGGACAGGAGAAATCAACCCCCCCCACCCCCTTCTCCCGCTTCCTATCTTACACAGTAAACCATTCTCTTCTCTTATTTGAATTTCACACACACACACACACACACACATTAACAGAAATACTGTTTTGTCGGAAAAATTAGCAAGGAACATCGCTAATGACACTTGCATGAGCGCATACTAACGGAATCACTGCTGTAAATTAACCTGCACTTTATCTTTGAAAAGAATCGCGACAGAGCAGTGTTTCTGTGTAGAGCAGAGAGTGTGTGTGTGTCTGTGTGTGTGAAGCCGAGAGGGGGGGTGTAAAGGCGAGAGTGTGTGTGTGAAGGGGCACGGTGTCTAATTACGTGCACGCACACACATAATGACAGGATGAATCAGAGAGGGAGGGAGAATGGATGTTTAACCTCTCTAATGAGACTTTCTTTTGCTTTACACACGCACAAACCTGTGTTATAATAAACAGTACACGCCCGCTGTACACACGCGCTTACAAACACAAAATAAAATATGTTTTACACACAAACGTGCTCACAGTGTTATAGTAAACAGTACACGTGTGCACGGATGTTGATGATACCAGTAAGAGACGAGCACTAAGACCCAGCAGGGGAGACGATTACGCACAATTGCGCAGCGCAAGAGAGAGAAAAAACATTGGCTCAGTTGTGATCACGTGACGCTCGGCATCAAAACAAGAATACACGATACTCAAGCCTCCGAGTGGCGCAGTGGTAAAGCGCTCGCCCTATCATCCGGGGAGCGCTGGTTCGAACCCCGGGTGATGCTG
>JAOVVA010000024.1:7914066-7932855 GCA_028565275.1 Leiocassis micropogon
GCCTTAATGTGGGAGCCCCCTAGTGACGGGGAGGAATTGGCTACGACTAATATTGGGGAGAAAATTGGAAAAAAAATAAAATAAAAAAAAATAATACATGATACTCAAACCAAGACTTGCTCGTTTTTCAAGTCTTGCGAAACACTCGCAAACCGCGTTACTCACATTCCAAGGTTCCACTGTAAATGTTGTAACTAGTCAGCCATTTTTCTTATCCACCCCATTGTAAGCAAGTAGTATAACTATAACCTTTACGGGTTTTTTTTTTTTTTTTACTAAATACCAGTGGTTCTAGGTTTCTGTTACGTGCCGTGGGTTTAACTGCCGCACCACGAGACGTAATAATTAAAGTAAGAGCCATAGTGCAGTGTTTCAGTGGAGGTCAGTGAAATAGGAGTGTGCGAGAGTGCTTATGTGCATGTTCGGGAAGCCGTTCGAAGATAACGTGGGTTTATTGATGAAGAACTTAAAAGGGATGGAAATAAAACTGAAACAAAAAAATAACAAAACACAAAGCTTCTCCGTCTCCATAAGACAGAGTGGAGCTTTGGTAACTGGAATAAACTTTCCCTCGTCTCCGAAAGACGAGGTTATCCCTTTTTATGCATTTTTTCTCTCTTTTATTTTCATTTGTCTCTTTTTCTTTATTTTCGAACACTTATTGTCTTTTTTGTTTATCTTTTACTTGTCTGGGAGCACGCTTATCATGCCACATGCTGCTCTCTCTTTATTAAATGCAGGCTCTGTTTGTGGACTTGTCTTTGCCGTTGGCCCCACTACCGCGGCGTCGTGCTCTGTACCTGGTGCTACCTAATGATCGCACGTCGCGTGCCAGTTTTTCCGGAGGCCTAAATAGACCTGCTGCCAGGTGTAGTGCGTCTCGCCCCCACAGCAGCATTGCCTAGCAACAGCGTCGGGCATGAGGGTGACTGCGGATCTGACGCAGCGTAGCCCGTTCTGAACAGAGCAGTGCATTTCCTCAGAGATCTGCCCTTGGGTCATTACAGTTTCTGCATCTTTCCTTCCTTACTCGATTAACAGTCTGGAGCTGGATCTCTGCAAAGATAATCTAGATATCAGATAATGGTGAGTTCAATTTAATTACAATTCATTAGCAGTATGATGACCCAAAGCTGTATATGTTGTAACCCAGAAGATCTTTTACCGTGCTAAAGGTTCTATTTAATGATTTCTTGATTTGAGAGGTCTGACACTAATCAGGCCTGGGTGTGACGAGTGAAATTTAACTCAGCTTTCCCAAAAATGTGTCTAATACAGTTCATTCATAATTTAGGAGACGGCTCTGGGGGGCGCAGTTACTTTTTCATATAAGGAAAGGTAGGTTTGGCCGTTTTTTTTTCCTTTAATAAGTAAAATCATCGCCTCCGTGTGTCGCAGTGGTAAAGTGCTCGCCCCATCATCCGGAGATCGCTGGTTCGGTTCCCGGGTGATGCTGTAACCTCTTGCAGCCGGAGCTCTAGAGAGAGCTGATTGGTCGAGCTCTCTCAGAGGGGAGGGATGAGAGGTACTTAGTGCTCCTACATTAATCACGGCTCTACAGCCAATCAGGGGCGTCTGTGAGCTCACGCAAGCGGAAGGAGCGGATAGCGCTGTCCTCCGAGTGTGTTACGCCGCCCCCAACGGTGCGTGAGCGAGCAGTTCGAAAAGATGCGGCTGGCTGGCGTCACGTGGTTCGGAGGAAACACGTGATAGTCTTCGGCCCTCACGACTAAATGGTAGTAGTAGCCTTAATGTGGGAGCCCCCTAGTGACGGGGAGGAATTGGAAACGACTAAATTAGAGAGAAAATCGGGGGGGAAAAAAAACAAAAAAAAATTAAAAAAATAAAAAATGAAATCATCAACTGTATTTTTGTATTTACTCTGTTTTTTTTGTGTATTATTAAAATTAGTTTCATGACAAATATGCCAAAAAAAAATCTAATTCACAGCACTGTATATACTAACCCACTGATCTCCTAAACTCCTAAGCTACTAAAACACATGCAAATTTCTCTCCTTTCATCCACTCACCCATCCTCCATCCCTAGACTCGTGGAAACTGTCCTTGGCACAGCTGGATCCCCTGCTGTCCAGAGAGCAGTGGGCCATGGTGCCAGCAACCTGAACACAAAACCGTTAACTGCTCATTTTAGCTATTAAAACTGCTCCTGCTGTTGACCCTTGGGAGCCAGAACTACATCCATGACATGGAATAACTCACAAACACCACGATATGGCCGCCGCACAAATGAAACGAGTCAGTAACACTCAGAACAGCAGCCATTTAGCACCCGCTATTGTGTAAGGACACAAATGCGTTTTTTATATATATGCCCTTATGGGAAAGCCATAACCCTAGTTATGTCTCAGCAGTATTTTCTGAAGCTCTGTTTAAACCGTGTGAGCTAACAGACGCACAGGTAGGGCGAAGTTCTATAGCGAGCATGTTGGCTGATATCTGTAGAGACATGGGTCTTGTTAAAAAAGGTAATTTCAATACAAACTCTAGAAGAAATTAATTTTAAAACTGTTTGGAAATTTTTTTTAAATCGATTATTATTTAGAAAAACCAAAAAAAAACAAGTGTGCGCAACTAAGTTAGTACATGCTGTGTAAGGCATCAATGAGTAGCTTTTCATTTTGGTTCCAGCTAAACGATGAATAAACTGGCATTTGGATGTCTGACACCTTGCCAGCTCTTGCACACATATGCCACTGGAGCTTCGTCACATTATTCCGAGTGCTAAAGTTAATCCTTCAATAATCCCTTCAACTGAAAAAAAGGTTATCAAAGCAAGAAATATGAAAAAGGCTGGTATTTTCAAAAAAAAAAAAAAAATGAATATGAGTTTCTTTTCAAGGTGCCTCTATTAATCCAGTCTCCTCTATCTCTTCAAGCATAAACAGGTCGCTTTAATCATGTAGCACACACAAAAAAAAAACATCTCCAAGCTCCAAGCTGAACAAAACCTCTAACACAAAAGCTACCACATTTTGTCTTCATTGAAGCCCTCCTAATTATGCTCAATTTTAAAATCCCCAAGAGTTGATAAGGAGAATATATTAAACTGTAAATTCTTTGATTATTTAGATGGATCATATAATGCCATCAGCAATACTGTATATGTTAAAAGAGTGCAACAACGCCTTAAACAAGTTCGCACCACAAGCAGAGACCGTAAACAGACCGAACAAGGTGTTAAACGTCTGTGCTACTGATGAACACATTCTCAGTTCCCGACAGTCTGGTGCGATTGCGCAATAGGCACAAGTCCACCTCCGTTAGGGAAAGTGAGAGGGTGTTTCAAATACCAACCTGTCATTTTTTTTCTCACCTGAGACAGGATATGGATTAAGGTGCTGCCACAGTTGAGCAGTTTCCAGCCGTGAGAATTCCAAGCAGTCTGGTAAGTTTTCAAAACTGGGAGATATTCTGAGTACAATGCTGAAACATAAACATGCACATTTTGCTCATACCATGGCTGTTTACCAATACTTAAAACTCATCGTATATGTAAATTAATAGGAGAAAAATAGCAAAACTGCTATTATAAGGTAACACTTCACTAGAAGCCTACAAAGGGTGTCCAGGGCAAACTGGAACTTTTAATTTGCAGAATAACAGAACAGTTTTAAGAGTAGAAACTACCTTTATTTCTATATATAATCCACTGCTACACTAATGCACTCATCCCAGTGTTTCACTAGTGCTTGGACACCATCAAGGTAGAAAGTTTCCCCAGTATGCCGGGGCCATGATGCAGACAGCCTGCTTAACATGTGAAACACTGGCCTCCCAAGAACTCCTATAATGGCCCAAACAAGTGAAAATGGCGAGGTCAGGACTGTATGGTGGATGTGGCAATAACTCCCGGCTGTAATGTGCAAGTTGTGTTTTCATAATGTAATGTTGTAGACTCTGTGTATAGTTCCCACAGACAGATTCATCTCTTCTCCAAGTTGGCGACGAGTTATTCATCAATTTTCAGGGATCAGGCATTCCACTCACTGCATGTTCCTGGGAACGACTACAGTGGGCTTCAAGTTCCCAAGTCAGATAAAAGTCACTTTTGTTATTATTATTGTGAACCATCATGACATTAAAATCGGTCTGAGCCACCAAACATTCTTTAAAATATTTGTACCATTCAAATGTTTTACTGCAGCTAAGAGATTTATCACAGTCCTGTTTATTGAAGTCTTCTGAAAATGTCAATCAGTGTTAAGCCTTCATTCACGAAATTTAATCACAAAACCCGGTTTGACTTAAACCCCTCTCATACCTTGATTAAAACTGTGCAAATTACATAATAAGGTTTTATACCACATAGGGGCATGAATTCTATTACACCCAATGTTATGTTTCCAGTACTTTTTCTTTTTTTATCAAAAAAGCATTGATTAATTTCCTATACAGTGAAATTTCCATAAAGTCATCAGCAAACAGGATTTTGCACTTCTGAAAATCTTAGAATATAGGTTCTTTTCATTTGTTATTGATAGGTTTATGGGATCATTACCAAGATAGGACTATAAGGATCAAAGATTTGTCATAACATTGGCATTACTGATATTATAAGCCAATAAATAGAAATTTCATACAGTACCAATATATTGGTTACTGCTGGTACAGGTCACAAATGTACACACTCGAGTACCTTTACTAGGATGATTTTTACTTTGTTGAATCCCTGCTTTTACTCAAGTACTTGTTTTGTGTACTCTTATTATAATCTTTTATTATTCAGAATTTTAGTGTAATTTTAGTGTTTCACAATTGTAATGTCAAACAATTTGCATGACTCGTTTTGTTTAGGGAGGTCCCACCATCAGGACAAGTTCAGCACCATGGCCAGTGACACTACAAGAGGAAATCTATAAAACCAGTTGCACTGAGACTTTCCACACATCCTTTGGGAGGTCACTGGGGGGAGGTGGGGGGGAGGGGGGTGACAGCGGTGACTTAGAGGTTGAGGCATAGGCTTTCTGTCTAAATTGGTAGTTGCTTTGGATTAAAGAATGTAAAGAAAAATGTAAATGTAAAAGCATCACTGACCCTGCAATAATGCCCCTGAGCATGTCACTAAGGCCATGTTCACAATACCAGCCTGAGGTGACTCAATTCCGAATTTTTATCCAATTGTGGCACAGATCTTTGCCAATCAGACTGTCTGAACAGATCAGATCTGAGCTACTTTTGTATATGGTTTCTAGACCGAATACATATCCGATACGTGGTTATTTGGCTTGAATGAGAATAGGGGGAACGGTTTTTGCCTCTGCGCATGCATGGGGCGTCTGGCTTTCTTCCTTCTTTTGGAAAGCTACAAATAGATAGTAACTCCTTCAGAGCAAAACCCCAAGCTTTTTTTTTTTATCGCATCCATTGTTTGAAATGAATGGGTAGTCACACATGACGTGTTAGAACCCAGATGGTGCGAGCAAAGCCGGATCGATGTCATTTCAGAGGACAGACGTGTCCACATCAGAGTCAAATAAAAGTCACTTGTTATTATAATTGTGAACCATCATGACATGAAAATCTGATCTGACAGAAAAATCGGAATTGAGCAATGTGGGTTGTAATGTGAACTTAGCCTGAAGACTTACTCTTCACATTTCAACAACATAGGCAATCTCTTAGGTTATGTTCATAGATGTGTGTGTGTGTTTTTTCCAAGACTATGGTCCACTTGCCCCCCAGAGTTTTGTCATGTTTGGTGAAGTGTGAAAGCTGTTTTTGAGCCCAGAAATGGTCCAGTGAACCGTGGTGCTATCCACATCAGGTGTAGAAGCTATCCACTCTCATTGCTGCATACTGACCCATGTGACGGCTTCAAAAGTGTCACGTTACTTCCTGGTTCAAGTTTATCGATGATTGAGAAAGGCTTGTTATAAATAGTGGAGGTGACAGAAAACCCTACTGGATCAATAAAACTAGACTTTCCTTTTGCCACTGTAGTTAGTTCAATTTGTGTTTGGACTAAAAGCATCAGAAGTGTTTGGACTAAAAGCATCAGAAAAAATAAATGCCTCATCGTTTCCTGCCAACCTGAAACCAACTTTTATTTTCCTGATTTGTTGGGATCCCTGCATGATGACATGCCTTGAAGCTAAAGAAAAATGTTCTCTTTCAAAAGCTACACTCAATGCTGCGTGAAAACGCTATGGGAACGCTCTTCGCGTGACCGGTTGTTGAAGCATGTGTGTCAAACACGCCAAAAATTTTGGCATATATATATATAACCTCGGTCAGGTGACGTAATTTGATTAGGTGCAACTGGAGGTTATAAATAGGCATGAACCGAAAACATCCTCAGCTCTTTTTGTCTTCAAGCACTGCATTGTTGTGTGTGTCTGTGCAAGCGATTTTTCAAAGCAAAAAGAAAGCGAAAATAGAAAGTATCTTATTACTCACCAGAAAGAGTAGACAGGAGTGCCGTCCCTCCGAGTAATAGAATATCTCGCTGAGGGCGATCTCCGCGCTTTCTGTTTTCAGAAACCGCGAGCCGCGACGCATTTCTCGCGTGCATATCTGGTGGAAGCGCACGAGACGGAAGCTTCCTTTTCTCTCGCTCTCTCGCCGGATCATGATCCTTTACCGTCCACTTCTTAAGCGCGCTCCGGTGCTTCTTGTGAAGGGGCGGAAGAAACTTTCTGGAAACTATCACTTCAGAGCGCTCCTCTAATGATGAGCGAGTGTATCAGTAGTTATTAGATGTGGTAACACGCGCGGTCGAACGCTTACACCTCGATTCGCCGTTAATAAATGAATAAATAAATAATAAAATCCCCCAAACGCTCAAAGTTAGACGATAGGTTTCTGTCGGGTGGCCGTAGGAGGAGCCTCAATGATGGCCCCTCCCCTTCTTGGCGACCTCCATGATGAGTTAACTCTTTCATGGAATAAGCCGTATTCATCCAGTGTTTTTGTGCTATTGACATTGATTTCGAATGTCGTTGATGCAAAAAGCACGGTTTTACATGATGATGCCCCAGATTGAAGAGACGCTTGCGGGCTATCTCTCTCCTGGGAGCTCATCCTCCCTGAGAAAATCCACTCCCCACCAGGCCGTGTGGACTAACATCTTCGTTGGTGGGAAAAGCTTTTTCAGGCAGCGGGTCAGGCTGGTGCTGCCCTGCACACAGTGTCTTTGCAGGCATACCAGGATGACCTACTGAAAGATCTGAGCACTGGCGGGTCCATCTCGCCTTTCCGGCCTTTTTGGCGAAGCCGTAAAAACACCGCCGCCACTAGGTTTCGGGAGGCGAAGCTCTACGAGCAGGCCTTTGTGAGGCTTCTCCTCCCTCCGCCTCAAGGAGGGTAGACCTGAGGAGCATCATCTCCTCTAAAAATAAATAAATAAATAAAAAAGGGAGTCCTGAGGCTTACGTGCCCAGGACCATGGGGGGTGTCTCCCCCCGGGGAGGGGCGCGTAAAAGTTTCCAATAAGGAATATAGACTCCTCCCTGGCACCCTCAGGAGGCTGTGGTTCAATCTCCGCCACCACTGGTGTTTTGGGTGAGCAGCGGTCTCCAGCGAAATGTTAGGTGTTCGGTTCCTTCCTGCCATGTTTCAGGATGCCGAACATCTAAACCCAACCAGAGCTTTGGTTTGTGACAATCGACCTGAAGGACGCATATTTTCATAGTGAAATATTGCCACAACACCGGAAGTTCCTGAGGTTCGCTTTCGGGGCGAAGCCTACCAGTATCGGGTCCTTCCATTTGGCCTAGCCATGTCACCCCGCACATATATAAAATGTACGGATGCAGCCCTGGCTCTATGATTCCAGGGCAACCGTAAAAAATTATATATAATTTGCTTCTACATTCAAAACCAAAATTGAGACACAACTACTTAGGCCAAGTGTTAAAAAAATACCATTAGGGAGCACTCGAATTTTTTTGGCCTGTTATTATATACCTTCATTGAATATATGAATGATTTTCTGGGAATGTTGAGCTTTAGGCAAAAATCACAGTGCAACTGCTATTACAGGGAGCCAGACGAGAGCTAATGATATTCCAGCACTCAGAGAATTTGGCCATGAAATAGGGGCCATGGGTTGATGCCAGTTTCTTACATCTTGCAGCACAATTTGGAGAAATGCACTGAACTCTATGCTGCTCCTGCGAGTCTCTGCCAGTAAATACAAGACACTTTGGTAGTAGTGTGATCTAAACTAAGAACAACAATGGTAATAACACGCACATTCGGTGTCAGTCACGGTGTACAATCACCAACCCATCAATATTTATTCATGAAGAAATTAGAATACTGTTTGTACTATTCAATAGGGATTTCTCCTCCAGAGATGAAAAGTTCTGTCAATTTCAGTCCTGGTGCTTTTAAAAGAACTAACAGGAAGTAAGTTCTGAATGGACATGAAATTCGAGACTGATGGCAGTATGTAAGTGAGCCTGACTAAAGACTTCTCCCATTCACTCACAGAGAAAAGCACAGTAAACATCCATCAGTGCAGCTGCCTAGATTACGGCAGTAAAAGCGAATGAGAATAGAACATTTCCTAACTCCGGCTGAGATGTTCAACACTGAAATGAAATATGGATGTAGCAACGAGTGGAAAAGGAACAAGAAAAGGGGAAGTAAATAGTCAAAACTGTTCTAAGAAACGTGTGAAAAAGACCTGAAAAAGGAAAAAAAAACGAATTCATTATTTTTTACAACATATTCTAAATTGCAAATTCATTTCGATATTCATTTTGCGTTATTAAGGTTAGGGTTAAGATCTGTGGGAGGGAAAACTTTTTATTTTTGCTTGCTTTTAAGCAGACTTCACATGACCTTTGGCACTTTTTTCATCTAAATTGTATGAAGACCAAGTGTGACTAGCAAGCAGTGATTACCATGGTTTGATCGGATGGTGTGAATATATTAAAGTAAAATTAAAATGCATGAAAAAAATCAACTGAATTGTAAGCCAGTCAAAGGAAATATATTCCTGTTGTGGTCTTTGTGGTCTAAATAAAAAGTTGTTGCACAGTAGGGTCCTTAAATTCTTTTTTTTCTATAACAGAACAGATAAATAAATTAGCAATGTATAATTACATGTAACTGTAAAATGTAAATATCTATTTTGTTCCCCTGCGATTCCATTTTGGAATTAACCAAGCATAATTCAGAGTGAAAACAAAATAACACAAGCTCCGAGCCAACACAAATTGTCCCTATTAAAGCAGTAATACAGAGGCACATTAATGGGCTAAGTTAGGCAGCCAACAGTGACAAACAGCTTTGCTTTTCAGTAGAAAGAATTAATGAGAAGAGATGATTCCTTGGGTTATTTGTAGATATTCACAGGAAACGCCAGCTGAGCGCTGTGTACAGGGATCACGATGACCACAGAGTAACCATGGCTACACATAGAAAATGTCAATCTTACCTTAAAGGTTAAACTGCAAAATGGAGGCATAAGAAGAGAGACAGGGGCAGTGAGAGAAGGGATTGTTATCAATATGCATAACACCTCACCTCAGCTCATCAGAACAGGTTAAAGGATTAAACCTTGACTTTCGAAATTCGTCTATCTGCCACCCACAAACCTCTTGAAAAACAATGCCAACTAATGGCTATTTAATGCATGCTTGACTTCGTGTTAGGAAAATACAATAACATCTACATTTAAATAGAATCTAGGCTTTAGAGAAACCTAAATCCAAGATATTCAAACAAGATGTGTACAACTAAGATTACTTACACAGTTTATTTCAAAGCTTACACATAAGATCTATGTCATGCAGAGTTTCATTTATGACAATTTTCATAAGTGGCAACTTAAATCCAAAAGTTACACCATTATTTACGTGAGCAAAGGTATGCACAGGTATGCTTAAGCTGATTTTCTGGACGGTTTGTTTTATGCAAATCATCTACCTATGGTTTACCCCACTGGCTTGCCAGATTTGACTTTAAAAATTAAAAACTAGCCTCTAGAGCCTAATCCGAAAGAGCTAAATGGATAGTCTTAGTTATGACTCGCATTGATTGCTGCAAATTTGGTTTAATTTGACAGCATTGATTACACCCTGTTTATTTTGTTTCTAATTAAATAATTCATATATATATATATATATATCTTTAATAAGAATTTGGTCCTTTGGAACATTGAACTTGGAATTTAGAACTTTAAATAGGCAATTAAATTTTCTTAATTAACTATCACCAGAGGTTGATAGTAAATTTGGTTGCAAATTGGTTGCAGCCAAGTAAATTTACATTATTACCGTCATTAAGTTCGTATTTCATGTATCTGCATTAAACATTTTTTTTTTACTTTTACTCCACTACATACTACAACAAATATCTGTACTTTTACTTCACCACATTTGTGCATGGCATTACGTTACATAACAACAATGGTGTATAGTATATGAAATTGAAATCTTGCCACCTGAGCTATGTGAAATGCTTAATAGTAATGTTACATGTGTTTCAAATAGGAAGCATAGATGATTGCAGACAGTGATGAGGACAGGACATTCACAGTTAGAAAGCAGAGAAAGTAAGAGAGAGATTTTATACGAGTTACTGAGATCTAATACTTGAAGGTGAGTTCTTTTTGTACTTTTACTCAAATTGAAATGGAGAACTTTTACTTGTGGAAGATTTGACCATGGGTATCTCTACTTTTACACAAGTATTGGATTTGTGTATTTGGCCCACCATTGACTATTAGTCATATTTATTAATTCTATTTTGGGTTTCACAAAGCACATACATTTATTGCCCACAACATACATTTCAGCATCTGTTATGCGTTCTTGCAAGACACATCATGGAGTTTAAGTCTGTATTTAAGTCTGAATCTTGAATACTAATGGGCACAATTTCATGATTAAATTCTCACCCTGCTCACTTAACGCAGCTCTGAATGCGCCCTGTATTGCAGATTCCACTCCCAATGGTTTGGTTACCATAAAGAGAAATGAATTGGAAACCAGAGAGTAATTTGATTCAGCACAGCCTTGTGTACAGCACTTACACTCGAGACTGCCCTGGGGTGCAATGAAAAGAGAGAGAGGAAAAGATGGATGGCAGGGGATTGAGAAAGGGGAAAAAAAAAAGACAGAATAGAAAAATAAATGCTCTGATGACAAACCAGTGCTTCGGCACAGATATTACAATAAGACCAACGTGTGGAAGAGTCGATACATGACAAATACCTAGTGATTTATCAGCTGAATATGCTGTGAATCATGACCAACATGTGCAAAGCGTTTCATGTCCATTTCTCATGCTGTATGCTCATAATAGGATTAGACGGCATAAAAAAGTAGCTTTAATACAAGACAGATATATTGATGAGAATATCCTTCAGCACAAGGTGAACGTAGCGAGACCCGCGGGAACGCCGGCCGACTCGGCTTTGTTTTAAAAGCAGCTGCAGTCCCGAGGAGAACAGAGGGTGATCACACATGTGGCCCTTTTGATCTCATCTTCTCTTTAAAGACCTAGGTAGGAATCTCTGCAGCTGGAGAGCCAGTTTCGTGATGACAGAGACCTTCAAATAACACCACTATCCACACATAACACCAGCATAGTGTTAGTCATCTCAGCTCTAAGGTTCTAAGGTTTTTCTTATTCTGGGCGTAAATCAATTCACTGTCTTTTTATAAGGTTTGTCTTGAACTTGAACTTTGCTAGTAGGGTTTATTGCAGCTTATTTGCAGATGGGAACATTCTCATGGTGGAGAATAAATCTATAGGCACTACCTTAGGGAAAAATGTCCTTGATTTCTAGGATTTTAAATGAATTGCGCTTGATCCTGGAAGGTCGTTTATGGAAGGTTCGTAGCAAAGTCTTTAATCCATGGTTAATTAAGGTTTGTATTGTTCCATAGACTAGACCTTACTGACCTCCATGCAAAGTATGATCTACATACCGTAGAAGCAAGAATGAAAAGCCTTAGAATTTCAGTATAATACGTTTTGATGTAGAATTTAGTTTAAATACAGTATATTCAGCATGAATCCACAGTAATTCAGCATGAATTACTCACACAAAGAACAAACATCATATGGCTAATGTTGCATTGCAGGCTTCACATGGTGCAAATCAGATATTTTCAGAGTTGTTTTCCAGGTTTCAGGTTAGATACGAGTTAGATGTTTAGTCCAAGATTATTCTTTTTTTTTTATTTCTTGCTGCATTTTCGCCATAATTTGGTCTAGGTTAATTCCCACCCACTAGCCAGCTCTGTCCTAGCGTATAAAAGGCAAGGAAGTGCTTTCTCTGGGATCAGGTGACGTAATCCTTTCGAAATTGCTGATCAAGCGCGTCACACTTAGAGGAATCTCTATCTGCCTTCTTTTTTATAACCAAGTTCACTGGCTAGTATTGCTAGGACTATGCCACCACTTTCAATTCAATTTAATTAGCATAGCACTTTCACCAATGGGCATTGTCACAAGGGAGCTTTACACAAATTTCAATTCAAGATAATGAATTTAAAATGTAAAAAAAAAAACGCCAAAATCCACACACCAAACCAGTCAAAGTAGCATTTTAGCACAGTTGCGCCTTGTTCCAAGCACAATGCAAGCTACAAAGCTAACTAGCTTCTAACCCAAGAAAGAATTCCAAATCTCTCTCTAAACCCTGATTAAGGGAACTACTTGGTATGTGGAACTTACTTGTTTGTACTTCCTTCCTAGCACACTTGTTTTCATTATTTATGCTATTTGGGATTTAACCCCGGAGTAGTTAGTATAGATATTGATCAGAAAGTTTTAATTGTCAATATTAGTTAAC
This sequence comes from Leiocassis micropogon, assembly GCA_028565275.1. Lineage (NCBI taxonomy): Eukaryota > Metazoa > Chordata > Actinopteri > Siluriformes > Bagridae > Leiocassis > Leiocassis micropogon. Next base: position 7,926,844 of record JAOVVA010000024.1, read on the forward strand.
GGTACCTGCATATCATTTAATGATTGTACAGCACAGCATATTCCATAGCATTGCCTTATTTGCAACAGAAAAATAAAATGAGCTAACGATAACACTAATGCTAGAAAATGCCACCAAATCCAGAAAGGAATCAAAGACAGTGGTACCTCAGCATACGAACACCCCGCCTTGAGAGTTTTCACCTTAAGAACTCAAATTTTGCAACAAATTTACCCCGACATACAATTTTCGGCATACAAGCAACAAAGCCAGTACTTCCGGTTGCGTGTACATCCGATTGCACATACTTTTGATAGCTCATCAAAACTTGTTTGCGTCAGTGCGGGTTCAGCGAAGTGAGTTTACACATTTTTTGGGGGGATTTTTGTATTTTGTCATAGCACCATGGGTCCCAAGAAAGTTACCAAAGAGCGCAGCAAGAAGAAAAGGGAGCCACTTTCAGTTTAGTTTTTAACCCAACCAGCGCCAAGAGGAATCATAAATTAAGTATATAGAAATTAAAGTGGTTTAATTAGGAAGAAATTAAGAAAAATAAGAAGAAATTTTAATTATTATAAAGAAATTAAAGTGTCTTTAATTTCTATATATTTCATATTTTACTTCATTTACATGTTTTTTCTAAATGTTTTGATTGGTTTTTCTATGCAAAAATATCATTATAGTGTTGGAAACTCGTAACATTGATGATAATTTTTTTAACGGCTGGAATGAGTTATCTACATTTACATTATTACCTACGGGAAAATGCGTTTCGCAATAAGAAATTTCACCTTAAGAACTCGCCTACAAAATGCTCTTTTGCACAATATTCATTACTGGATTACTTTTTGCACTAACTTCCACTACCTCAACTCATCACCTCAACACCACATTATTATGTTATGTTGTGTTTGTCACACTGGCACTTTATGTTGTCTGTTGTCTGTAAAAAAAAAAAAAATTTTTTTTAAACCTGTAGATAGACTTCCTTAGCTAGTTAGTTTTTGTTAATTTATGTTGTAATTTATGTTAGGTCAATCTGTCTCGTCTCCGCTAGCCAGCTGACTAGGCCTCTTAGCTAGCTAGTTTAATTTTTTTCTGTTCATTTATGGTGTAAATTTATGTTGCATGTAGCACCTTGGTCCTGGAGGAACGTTGTTTCGTTTCACTGTGTACTCACTGTATATGGCTGAAGTGACAATAAAGCCTACTTGAACTTGAACTTGGATTAAATAAAGTTGAATCCAAGGTACCACTGTATTTGTACATCGTCTAGATTTTCATCCATTTTCACACACTGGTTCCTTTTTTGAATAAGTTACGAAATCCACCACAACAAACTCCGTAAGAAAATAATAATCAGAACAGAAGTGATCAGTTGCTAGGTTACTCTTATCTGTGCGACAAAGCATCAGGTAATCCGGTAGGTATTCAGGTAATCATCAGGCAACCTTCCTGTTATATTTTTGTCTCCACAATAAACCTTGAACATAATTGTCAACAAAAATACATACAGTAGTAGCCTAATGTCGGTTAGCGGTACTTCCCGCTGTTGTAAATGATGTCACGGTAGTCAAATAACTGCAAAACGTCTATAGACTTGTCAATCTATCCCTGATGATACACTGGATTTGACTGAACTTGCAGCTATAAGAGCCAAAAATAGCTGCGCAGGCTATCCACATGGCCTTTTCTCCTTCTAATCCTGAACACGAACAGCTGATGAGCTGCCAGCCGACCACCGGAGCAAATCATCTCTGTAAAGAAGATGGGTGCTGTGCAGTTTGTTCATTTTATTGGTGCTCCAATTATGGATTTATTATGGATTATCTCACACATTAGTTGATGTTCATGACACGTGGCATGAATGATTGGCGTAAGCAGGTTGCTTCGGTGCAGAAGCCTAGGTATTATTGGTAAATTAAATATGTACAAAAAAAATATATAACATTATTGAATAAGGCTTACAATGATGACTTAGCTAGTGGTAAAATAAGACTCTGCTTGTCAGTAATCTTCTTTGCGCATAACCCTTGTTGGACTTAGTTAACTTGATTATCTCTGTAAAAACCTTGTAAATAGTGATAAGTAGGAAAACAATTCTATTACTGTTTAATCCTGCTTTCCTTTTTTATAGTTTAGGTAGGGAGGAAAGAAAAAGTGTCTACTTGTAATTTCTTGCAGTTTGGGTAAGTTTATTAGTTTCTTTGGTGTATAGCTATAAAATGAACGAATGCTTAAAGAACTAAACTTTATAGTGAACTATGTTAACTCTGCCCTTCATTATTGTAAATGTTTCATGCCGAGGATCTCAATACTGCTCTCAGAGAATTCGCTGCAGCAGCATCTATTAAATAAAGCCTAAAACTTGTGGTTTGGGCTTAGCACTGACAGTTTTTCCATCAATCAACAAAGTGCAAGAGATTGATAAGAAAAGTGCAACCAAAGCAATGTTCAATTTTCACATGCTTATACTATTTTGAAATAGAAACGCTCATAAATGCCAGCGATGGATTGGCACCCCGTCTACAGAGTGCCCCGCCTAGTCCCCCGGGGGAAAGGCTCCAGGCCTCTTGCGCCCCTGTACAGGATAAGCGTTATAGAGAACGAGTGAGTGTGAGTGTTTAAAAAAAAAAAAAAAAAAAGACAGCAGTCTACGGTTACACTAATTAGGGTATTAAATCATGAGGAGGAAAAAAGCTTTTTAAAACCTGTGACAGATGCTAAAAAATGTGTGTGTGTGATTTCAAGGTGGAAAAAGGAAAAAATTTTAGAGATATATCATTCTGAAAGGAAAGACTGTGTGTGTTTGTGTGGGTGTGAGGATGTGGAGAAAAATTAAGCTCCCAAAAGATTTACTGATAATCAAATGATTTTTTTTTTTTTTTTACACATCCTTCTCTGTACTTGATAATTACAGCAGGATCACGCATGCTGAATTTTTCATCTTAATGCAGGTACAACTTCCCTGTTACTTTCTGCCTTCCTTCTGAGCAACACTTCAAAGTATAAACACTTTGCGGGGGAACCTGATGAAGCGGCGGCTCAATGAGGAGCGAGCACGTCAAAAGCCCATTCAGCTTCCATTCTCATTAATCAAGTTATGGCCCAGGGATTGACGTCGGAATCAAAAGTGGTAGAAACGGCCCTCTTTTTTGAAACCTCCTCCCCTGTGGTGTGCGTCTGATGCCCCTGAGAGAGAGAGAGAGACAGCCTGTGGACAGCTCTGTCCAGCCAAGACCTTGTGCTCCAGCTCTCTGTGCATAAAAGGCAGCTCTGTGGAGGATTATTAATGATTTCTAAAGAACAACAATGGCACAGTAGGGCCCTGGGCACTTCTGCCACCTCTGTCAGAACATCTGAAAGACCTTTGCATGGCGAAACAATGTCCAAACCCCCCCCCGAGTCCACAGTTATTTTTACTTTATCTGATATCAAAATTTAAGCAGTTTATACTGTATTTATTACCCAAGAATACAAAATGTTTCTTTTTTTTTCCATTTAAAAATGTTCTTGTATCATAAGCGAGATGAATAGATGCTATTAATATGTTTTGTTTATTTAAATCTTTGTAAATGTAATCAAAATGTAAAATCAAAATTCAATCAAATTGTGTATTATGTACCTAATAAAATACTAACAAAACAACAATTGGAATGCATATCTTTAATTAACATTATTTTTACAATCAAATTTGATAAAGAATCCGTTAATTAAATTGACTATTTTTATGTTCTAGTGTAAAAAAAAAAACACTCCAATAAAATATCCTAGGCCTCTAAATAACTTTTGCATCATTTATATAAACCTGGACTACTTTTTTTTAATGTTATTCGAATAGCCGTAGGTGTTAATCTGGTTAAACCGTAGGAGTTTTGCAATGTTCTTCAAAAAGTGCCACTACTGCTTCAAGTAAATAAAGACAAACTTTTTTTAAACCTATGTTTGTGAAAAATAATGTTGTGGATTTGAATTTATCAAAACTGTATTGCATTAAATTAAGTAAAAAATATATAAACAGCTTGGAAGCTTTCAAGAAATCTAATGAATTTTACAGATCATTTAATTATCATTTAGCGTTTTATCAAAAATAAACTTATCATATACACTCATTTTGTCTTAACTTTATCCTCTACTGCACATATTATGATTTCTTAGTGCGAAATGTTTTTATTATTTTAGGGAGTATTGGGGATGGGGTGGGGTTGGGGGGGGGGGGGAGGTTGGCATATGGCGGCACTGTACAACAATGGAAACGGGCCTATTGAATATTTATTTTTGACACTGCTGAAGCAGAGGTACACATCCCATCTGGAGCTTTGAACTCTGCTAATCTTCCTGCAGCCAGGGTTTGTGCATGTTTCTTTTGTTCGACTGAATGTTCCACTTTCAAGCTGGTCTATGCTGACTTTCATTCAAACCCCTGACTGTAAAACACTTCAGACATGATTTAATCGGGAGTAGGACATTTCTGTTAAGCAGTTAAGTCTGGTATTTTATTGGAGACTTAAATACTCAATAACAATCAAATAACATCTAAACATACTGTTCTTCTGCACTCAAGAAGATGATTTTGGCCTCTTGTAACTTTTACATATACAGTAGATACTTAGTCTATTTTACTAAATAAAAATTTACTCTGTAATGCACTTCACGGCGGCACGGTGGCTTAAAGGTTAGCATTGTCGCTTTGCACCTACAGTTCCTGGGTTCGATTCCCACGTCGGGTCTGTGTGCATGGAGTTTGCATGTCCTCCCAGTGGTTGGTGGGTTTCCTCCGGGTTCTCCGGTTACCTCCCACAGTCCAAATACATGCAGGTTGGGCTAACTGGTGTTCCCAAATTGCCCATAGTGTGTGAATGTTGACCAGGAAGTCCTACCACTCCAAAACCACGACAAAATGGGAATAAATACAATGGTCACCATTGGCGTCCACGGTCCCTGGTTGGATTACAGCGGTTCCTAGATGGATGGAATGTATTTCATAGACATGGGAGTTACCAGAGACCACCCAATACGATATTGTGACGATACCTAGGTGCCAATTTGATTGTTGCAATTGGTATCATTATTTTATAAATATCACAATGTCATATATATATATTTTTTTATTTTGTTACAATTCTAAACAAACTTCAATAATCTTAAATCTAAGCAAAATTTTATCCTACCACACAGGATGCTGTGCTTGCCAATGTGGGAATATTTAAGAACGCACCACCTGTTTGATTATGACATTTATAGGAATATAACAGGAACAGAAACATTTGCCACCTCAAAAACAAACATAATATAAATAAATAAATAAATAAAAAATCTATTTTGGATTCAGTTTGGTGATGAACTGTTACAAAATAGACTCACAATACATTATTGAACCGATTTTCCTCATCAACTATTGATTATATCTAATTATTATATAATCTACGATTATTCATTTTTGTTCAACTTACACATTTTACTTGAGTGGAATTTCTGCCCTCAATTTAAATATGTTGATTTGTGCAGCTTTTGTTCAGGTTTCCATTCCTGTAAATATACCTGCATTTTTTTTTCATGTACATAAATAAGAAATGAAATCTAGTTATTGAACATTTCCATGTATTAAAATATGTATAAAAACCTTAATTATGAAATCTGCATAAAGTAAAAAAAAAATAAAAAATTAATGATTCATTCCTTTTTTGGTCACACCATCTTCATGCAAATGAACTGCAGCTGTGGATTTCACTTGCCAGACTGGGTACTGAGTAATAATTTTTTTGAAAAAAAAAATGTTAACAATGCCAAAGGGTTCTTCAAGTATCAAATAATTAGTATGTGGTTTGTGTGTGTGCATCAGAGATATGCAGATTAAGTTTGCAGAGCTGTGATAGTAGGTTAAAATCATTTCCACCGGGAGATGTTATGAAAATGACATGTCTTTTATATAAATATAATTATTCTATTCTATATTTATATTCTATACATTCTATATTTTTTCTCATATACTTATTTTCTACACCTTCTATGTCTTTTTGTATTTATTTACAT
>JAOVVA010000024.1:7955948-7966766 GCA_028565275.1 Leiocassis micropogon
TCCTGCAGTGCCAGACGTGTCCCCCTGCTTAAGCCAGTACATGTCCAGGCCCGTCTGAAGTTTGCTAGAGAGCATTTTGATGACCCAGAAGAGGATTGGGAGAATGTCATATGGTCAGATGAAACCAAAATAGAACTTCGTGTTTGGGGGATAAAGAATGCTGAGTTGCATCCAAAGAACACCATACCTCCTGTGAAGCATGGGGGTGGAAACATCATGCTTTTGGGTTGTTTTTCTGCAAAGGGACCAGGACGACTGATCCGTGTAAAGGAAAGAATGAATGGGGCCATGTATCGTGGGATTTTGAGTGAAAACCTCCTTCCATCAGCAAGGGCATTGAAGATGAAATGTGGATGGGTCTTTCACCATGACAATGATCCCAAACACACCGCCCGGGCAACGAAGGAGTGGGCCAAAATACCAGCAACAGTGTGTGAAAACCTTATGAAGACTTACAGAAAACGTTTGACGTCTGTCATTGCCAATAAAGAGTATATAACAAAGTACTGAGATGAAATTTTGTTATTGACCAAATACTTATTTTCCACCATAAAATAATACATTTATTAAAAATCCTACAATGTGATTTTCTTTCTATTTTGTCTCTCATAGTTTAGGTATACCTAGGATGAAAATTACAGGCCTCTCTCATCTTTTTAAGTGGGAGAACTTGCACAATTGGTGGCTGACCAAATACTTTTTTGCCCCACTGTATATGGAAATTCATCCATTCTTTTTCTTAAGCAAATATGAAGTCTTTAACAGGTTAAAACAATAACACGAAAGGGTATGGGATCCCAGGACTGGACTTCATAACCAATGTGTAGGCCAATCATCCACAAGGTTATGACCACCCACCAGATTTAGAGTAGGTGCCCCATTTTTGCCACCAAAATTGTGATGCACTGAGTGTTCTCACACCTTTCTATTGGAACCAGCATTAACCTTAGACTACACAGACCTGCCCTAACTCCCCAGCCCCATCAGGGAGCCTTGGCCACCAATGGCCCTGTCGCCGGTTCAATGGTGTTCCTTTCTTGGCCTCTTTTGGTAGGTCCTGACCAATGCAGACCAGGAACATCCCCCAAGAGCTGCAATTGTTGGAGTTGCTCTGACCCATCACATCACCCATCAAAATGTAGCCCTTGTCACAGTAGATTTCTTACAAAGGGCACTGGTGGCCCAGTGGTAGGTGTCTTGCCTGCCATGTGAAAGATCTAGGTTCGATTCCCAGCCAATGCTCAAACCCTAGCTGGTCCCAAGCATGGATAAAATGGAAGGGTTGCGTCAGAGAGGGCATCCGGAGTAAAAAACTTGTGCCAAGCTTGTATGTGTGGACCAGATAGTCCGCTGTGGTGACCCCTTGCTGGGAGCAGCTGAAACAACACAATAGATTTCTTACAAAATGTATAAAAAAGGTTGATTTTATTAAAAAAATATGTGTTCGTCAGCATCAGAAATTCAAAATTCAGATGATGTTAACAATGATGTAGAGTCAACCATTGGGCCTAATTGGACGTCCAGCAAGTCCAGCTGCAGCCAAACATCACTAAATAGTCCGATGATTTATAATGTGTAACCCTGGAATACAGCAGCAGTAAGCAGTTTCTTATAATTTCTCAAATTATGCCGTTGAATTAGTCTGTCTTGTCTTGGCATTGTCACTACTGTATTGGCCTTCCAGACCTAGGGTGTCAGCTGTGGAAACAGTTGTTTGGAATCTGTTCCATAGACTGGAAATGGAATTCCTGGCAACTCCAAACCATCTTGGCTTGTGTTGCACCAAGTTGAAGCATTCTGATGTCTCTCTCTCTCTCTCTTTCTCTCTCTCACTCTGCTAGCATTGTCTAGTTATAGTTTTCTTTACTTCCGATACCAAGACATGTCAGCTGGACATTGTCGCATGGTAAATTCTGTGCATAATGGTGGTGTGTTGTTTCTAATGTATAGTAACAATGTGTTGACACTGGCTAATCATAATTAAGATAATTAACACAAAGAGGACTGTAGTTGGACTGTACACATGCATCATTTAAGCCCCAGCAACAGCATGAACTGTTACTACGGGAACAAAATTAAATGTTATTTAACAAAGAAAAAGGCATACAGTGAAGTTTTCGCAAAGGAGTCTCCAGTTTCAGCACTTTACAATCCAATATATTTCATGTACAAATTATGGTTAAAAGCATGACTTAACGCATGAATATTATATAAGAAAATAATCAATGCCTAGTACTGTAGGTGTGATGCGGATGTCATGTGGGTTTTTTCTACCCCAAATTTATGCGTTTATTTACCAGATTCTTTCATCTACAATGTCTTAAACATGGGACCAAATACATTCTAAGTGAACATTTGTTATAGAGCTGACTGTGAAAAATATAATTTAACACACACACACACACACACACACAGTGAGTGCAAACACAGCTGAGGAGTGCTACAAATACAGGTCACAAAACAAAACAAACAAAAAAAGAAAAAGATTTGTTAAAAATTTGTTAAAAGGCTGACTGTGATAAATGCAGCTTATACACACCCCAAAGAAATAAACACAGTAAGTGCTAATATTGAGGAGTAACAAAACAAATAGTGATAATTAGGCATGGTGCACCAAGCCATGGATTTTTTTATTTTAAGAACAATTATTCAATAGCATTACATTTTGATGCACAGATTGGCACTTCCAGGGTTGCCTTGCACCTCCAGGGTCGGGGTTCGATTCTCATCTCGGGTCTGTGTGCATGGGGTTTGCATGTGTGCTTGTTCTCCGTGTGCTTGGTGAGTTTCCTCCGGGTACTCCGTTTCCCTCACATAGTCCAAAGACATGTAGATTAGGTTAATTGGTGTTCCCAAATTGTCCATATTGTGTATGTGCCCTGCGATGGATTGGCACCTGTCGAGGTTATGCCCTAAACCCCTGTACACGACCCTGTACACAGGATAAACGGTATAGGAGATGAAGCCTACTGCATACAGTAGACAAATGGAGCAAATTATTGTGCTTTCAGCTGATGTTTCAAGTCTGGAGTGGGAAATTGTAGCCAAAATGATGGTGTCTTTCATGCAATAAAAGAGAAACACTGAAAGAGACACATACACTCCGAAAGAGAGCTTGTGGTGTTTCTGCATGGACGTCCTGGAATAGCTGGGTCTTCAGGCATTTCTTGGAGGTTGTAAGGGAAAAAAAATCGACGCCAATTGCCGTGCAATTCATTCTGCCATTACAAAGCCAAAAATGAAAAGAGTTTGCAATACAGAGATTGATTAAATGGGATTCTGGCTCCCATGGGTGAGAACCACATCCATAGCACATTATTGTCTTTCCCCTGCTTCTAACGCACTCGATACAATTCACTAAGCAATTATCATATCTTTCATAAAATGGGTTGAGTGTGTTAGAGCGGTGAGAAATGTAGGGCATGACGTTAAACATTACCGTAACTGAGAGCAACTGCTTTTTGCAGAGGTTGAGAAGACCACTTTTGAACGAGCTCGATACAATAAGATGGTTAATAAAACACGAACGCTAAGAGACCACAATCGTAATCAAGTGAAGAAATGTGGTCAGGAGAAAGTAATGAATGAGTGTGAGCGGAGATCATTTAAACGCTTGGTGAAATTGCATGGCAAAAACTTCACAATAGAAATCAGAGCTGTGTTTAATAGTGAAAGGTAGAGAATTTCCACGGAAACTCATAGGATCATAGGAGCACTTGTTAGTGAGACTAGGGAGCATAAAGATTGGACTTGAAAAAGGTCATGTGGTGCAGATTGACCCTATTCCAGAGTGATGTGTGTGTGAGGGTAAGAAGGGAAGAACATGAAGCGATACACCCATCATGCTTAGCGGCTACTGTATAACCCTCTGGAAGCAGTGTTATGATCTGGGGTTGCTTCAGGTTATCAGATCTAGGCTCAGTAATGTTATGTGGCAAAAAATCAAGTCAGCTGACGACCTGAATGTACCGACTGGCCAGATTTTCACATCAATGTGTGTTGTTTTTGTTTAGTTTTTTTTTTTTAATGGTTCTGTGAGCATAAGCAATCATTTTCACCCACGAAATAGAGACCACATTGCGCAACATAATCAAAGTCAAACAAAATAGTCGTATGAGCAACTTTTTTAAGCCAGTATATCTTTTTCTCACCTTTGATATTAATAAGATTTTTTTTTTTTTTTTAAAGGTTTTGCTTTTCATGTTAGGGAGAACCTGAAAACTTTTTTTGTTGTTAATTTATGTTGTTGCATGTATGTAGCACCTTGGTCCTGGAGGAACGTTGTTTCGTTTTACTGTGTACTGAACTGTATATGGTTGGAATGACAATAAAAGCCTACTTGACTTGACTTTTTGCTTTGGTTCTCAGTAGGGATGGAAACACTGAGTGGAATTTCCCTCATAATATTACAGAAGATGAGTACACAATGACTGCATTCAAAAAACTTTACAATTTTTATTTATTTATTTTTTATTAATTGCTGGGTGTTGCGACCTCATAGCTTAAGGGTCAATTAAGGGTTAATCCTGAGCTTGGGTTCCTGTCTGTGTAGGTTTCTCATGTTCTCCCTGCATCCATATGGGTTCCCACATCACACTCAGTATTCCCGGTGTTGACTCTGCATCCACTGTCCAACGATACAGTCCATAATGAAGATAGATTAATGTTAAATGATTACATTACTTTATATAGACAAAAATATCTGCATTGCTATACAAGTGTTAAGATATGCTGTATTGAGGCTTACGTTTTGAGGAACTTTTTAATTAAATTTGAAACAATCAGTATTTTTTTACTGCTTTTATAAACCACAGACATCACACTCTCTTAGCAGGTTGTTTAAAGGACATTTCAGTAGACTAATCAGCTAATTAAGGAAATCATTTACAACTATAGACTTTATATAAATAATCAGTCATTCTCATAAAATATAACATTGCAAGCAGATATTTTATTTTTTATGTCAAACTGATTCAAACTTAAATGTTTTTCTACGATGTCATATTTGTATGGAAACATATCTTATATGAAACATGTCTTTAAGACTGCAATTCAAGAAAGCAGGACTAACAGTTACTTACTACATGCAGCTTCATGTATTCATAAGAGGTGGTTTTGCAGAATCCAAGGAAAGAAACATGTTGCCATCTAGTGGTTCTGGTGAAAGCTGTGTTTATACAATATCTAACCTCTGGTTGTCAGGAAGTTACTTCATTTTCTCTAACGGCAGCTCGGACAATAGTGGAGGTTATAATACAAATTACAGGTTTATATGAACATATTCAATCTCTACTCATCATTTCTACATTAACAGTTTATATGCGAGACACTCCACATAATCTAACAAACTAATAAAAATACACTTTAAAAAAAGTCAGATTAGGCTAATTTCCATTCCCAAATTGCCATCGAGTGTGTGAATGAGTGTGGCACCTTGTCCAGGATGTACCCCGCATAGTGCCATAAGTCTTTTGTTATAGGCTCCAGGCCTCCCTCGACCCTGTATACAGGATAAAGAGGTATAGACGATGAGACAAGACAAAAACCAACTCTTGGTTGAAGAAGCTCGATGTAATGAGACAAATTTAGCATCATTCATATACTGTAAGTCTTCCATAAGAGGACACAAGCTGAGAACTGACCTGAGAATTTAACAATACTTTCTAAAGAACCCGATCTAAAAAATAATTAAGAATACTCTTAAGGTAATCATCATTACTTTTATTAATCAGTTACATTACAGCACATACATTCTTCAGCTAAGAAAAGGATACACAAAGAAAAAAAAAATCATTATGCTTCTTTCACCAATGGAAATGACTACACACATACATGGCTGCAGCTGGAAAAGAACAATAATAATAATAATAATAATAATAATAATAATAATACAGTAATCATTTTATATATATTATATGAGGGTTTCTAAAATGTTTTTTTTTTTTCAAACATATGCATCATAAAGTTTAGGTTTATTGCCATTTGGTGGTGAGTATCCACACGGAGACTGTAGGTTACACATAAAATATGTGTGAATTTAAGATTATTGCGCCTTTAGAAAAAAAAAAGGTCTTTTGTGGGATTCTTGTTTTTTGTTTTTTCTTTAAGTTTGATGATCTCAGAAAAAAGTGGCTTTACACTAAGGACAAATTCAAATCTAATTATCTGGGAATAGGGTTGAATTATCCTCTTCCCACTTTAACCAAATAGCAATAAAACTACTGTCCAATCCCGTAAGAATGGCTTTGATTTAGACAAAACTAGAGCACTGGAGCAAAAACTTACTCTTAGAAAAATAGATTTGTAAGTTCTTCGTAATGTTCTTAAAATGCATTAAGTATAGCTAAACTGCGAGAAATGTTAATGTCATAAATAGATTACAAAAGAAACGGTCTGCAATAAGAAATACCAAAAAGAGGAAGGATATCTTAAAAACTAGCAAAGTGTTTTTCTTTTGTGTTTATATTCAAAATCTTAAGCTTTACCAACACTGCCACTATGAGAAAGTGGAAAGAAAAAAAGAATTGAATTTCAGAAAGTTTGAAAAAGAGAACAGAACTTCCCTTTTCTTATTTCTGAAGAAACTTGTGAATTAAAAGGTGAGGCACTGACACAATGTGTGAATAGATTGTATAGTGTGGAAGTAAATAAGTGTCACAGTGAGACAGAGTAAGAATGTGCGAGACAGGACATTTAGGGAAATATATACACAAGATTTATAGTGTTCAGGAAAGCCACAAATGGAAGTCAGAGGAAAACACCATGACGAATAAGCTCAGGTAGAAAGAGAGCACAGAAAGCGCTAGTTACGCATAAGTTGAAGCGTTATCGTGGAGAATGAAAGATGAAAGCTACATTCATGTGAACGTGTTATTTTTTTGAGTGAAAGAAAAATGGACGCCTTTTATTAATATTGTTTTTTTTTTTTTTTTTTTTTTAAGTAAAGTGGTGTGTGGTGGCGGGGCGAGTTTTATTTTATATATCTCAAGGTTGCCTTATTGTTGTATTCACAGTAACCCAAGTTATATTGCTTGCTGCCTAAATTTATCGCTCAGCTCATGTCCTGCTAAACACACACCCAGACACAAGATGCTGCTGGCTGGCAATCCGAATGCATTACGAAAGGGACAAATAAAACTGAAAAAGGGGCCACAAGAGGTGCTTGAGATCAAAAAGCATTTTAAAGAGTCTGTAATAAATCAGTACACACACACTTAATCCATATAACGGTCTCCACAAGGTCAGACAAAACACCCAATCTGTCCAGCAGAGAGCACACACACACATACAGGAAAGAGCAAAAAATTAAATCCTCTAGCCCAAAACAATAAACTAAACAAGAACCAATCGAAGAAATTGCACTTATGGCAGTCTCCTTGTAGATGCCTCGAGCAAAAAAGAAATAACCTCATAATACAATAATACGAAGAATTAACGACAATAGAGTTTGTGGTGATTTTCTTTTTTTTTTGCCCTGCTTTACTGGACCCACAAGGTCCTGCTTCGAAGATGTTGAACCATCCAGGTTTACATGTTAACATTTACCAGCCTACAGAGTGGAAGTTGTTGTTGAAGCAGGCCCTTCAGTTGACACTGGAGTGTTCGTTTGACCTGGACTGAGCTTTGAAACTGCTGGATTTTCAGGCATACTGGGCGGTCAGTTCCTGACTGATGAAGCGGCGCAGGCGCTCCAGGTACTGGCTGTAGAGCTCGATGTCATTGTGGCCGGCTCCCTCCACCCACAGCGGCTCCACGGCCTTGGGGCAGCGCTCAAATAGGGCAAGGCCGTGCGAGAAATCGATCACCTCGTCCTCGGTGCCGTGGATGATCAGCACAGGAGACGTGATCTTTGACACCTTCTCGATGCTGAAAGAAGAGGTGGGGGTGTCGGTTAATACAGGAAAGAGAAAGTGAAGAATGTCACAGAGATTACTTCACAAAGTGATGTTTGCAGGGGGTGTAAAACTGACAATGCTGCAAACCCGCACCCCTGCCGTTTATTTTTTGTGGCTGAGTGACTTTAAACTTTGTTGCTAACAAATAGTTTATGCATAGAAGTCTTGCTCAGTGGATACCGTAGACTTGCACATAAACACCAACTCTCCTATATATGCTGCATATTAATTTAATACAGGCTTCCTTTAATGTAAGCGTTATAGAACAGTAAAGATCCCTAATCCCACTGTCTATTGTGACCATACGTAGAAGTTGTACATGGGCATGCAAAACCCAGCAGCCTTCATTATGTTTTTTTTTACTTTTCTTTTTTTCCCCTGGCTGGAATATTTTACAATGTCTATTTATTGGGATGGGAATCACCAGGGATCACCCGATAGGATCATGATGCCTAGTTGCTGATACAATTCGTTCCGCGATTGTGTATATACACACATACAAACACACATTAGATGTAGAATGTACAGTAATTGCACACTCATAAGCGCGTACTAAAAAAATGTACAGCGCCATCTGTTGAATTCAGATGAACTAAAGATTTTTTCAAAGTCGATTTTTTATGTGAGGGCTTTTTCTTATTTAAATTTCATACACCTGTGAAATACACCATTGAAAATTTTAGTAGTTTTTACATGATGCATGCACGAACAAACACATAAAATTTCCAAAAACAATCTTGATGTGTCCTATTACTCATCTTATGTCCATCTTATGTCCATCTTATACACACACACACACACAGTTTGTTACAATTCTAAACAAACTTAGCAAATAATTCACTCCTGCCACACAGGAATTGTTTAAATTGTGAATTGTTTAAAGCACACTGCCTTTCTTTGCACAATTATTACTATTTGCACTCTCGTCATTCTGTCAAAAATTTAACATCAAGACTGCACTGCATTTCACTTAATTTCGCTTATCAGTATTATTTAATTTAAGCCTTTATTATATGTCTATTGACATTTTACCACCTTACAATACATCACTGAATCGATTTTTTCCACACATCTGCTCACATACACACAGTTCTGTGCAACGGTGTCTGTTACATAACATGTTTTTCTTACTGACAATGTATTATATAATTCTTTTTATTAAAACCATATATATATATATAAATATATATATATATATATTATATTATATATGAACACAGCTCTATACAGTCTAAGACTATGCTACTTGTTTACTATAAATATTTGTTATAGAGTCTATTTAATGACTATAAGTCAATACACAAACCAAAAACTGTATATATATATATTAAGTCATTAAATAAACTCTATAACAAATATTTATAGTAAACAAATAGTATGCCTTAGACTGTATAGAGCTGTGTTCATATCTACACTAAAGTACCATTATTAATACAATATCAATACAACTACATTTCTAACAGGTTTAAAAGTAATAAAAATGACTAAAAGTATCTTATACGCATTAAAATACAATGTAACCTGTGTTGTTTTTTATTTTTTTAAATGTCATATCTCATGCAAAGTCTTTCTTTCTCCTGCCAATCTTCTGCAGCAGACTCCAGTCTAGTAGGTTGTGGTATAGCACCAACTGCTCATATACTTAAAATTAGAAGATGTGGAGACTTCATCAAATTTAGAGAATTTTACATTTGAAGGTTTACCTAAATTGTGATATATTCAATATTCAATATTGTTGAATCGATTCAGAACCATACCTTATCAAAAAAGAAACACAAAAATCTGTAAAAAATTACATAATTGATTTAAATCACACTGCTCTAGTACATAAGTTAAATTTAAGGCATATCATGTCTCAAGAAAATTGTATAGACGTTCCATAACTGTTGTGACTTTTGACTCTATGATGGTGCAAAACCAATACGCATGCAGTAGAAACTATACTCAGAATCCTGAATTCTTATCTTTTTTTATTTTTTTATTTTTATAGGTTAGTGATTTTGCAGGGCGACACTTGTTCAGTGACGGCAACAAGCAACAGTGCTCAGTGAGGCATTGTTTTCACTTACTCTCACACACAACCCAAGGAGGGTGAACTTAAACCTATAATTATGATTATGTGTTCTCCGGGTTAATCTCTGTAGCTGATTGCATAGTCGAAGCACCTACTTGGGAAATGCGTCAAAGCAGTAGGTTTTCTTGGTGTCGGGGAAGGCCACTCTCATGCCCGAGGTGAGGGGGGAGTGGAGGACCACGGCAGCGCACTCATAACGTGAAGCCAAATCCACCGTGGGAACCGTGCCAATGCTCTGGCCATAAAGGATGATGTTCTCTGGACTTATCCCATATCTGTGGGTAAATGTAAAAAAAAGTTAGGACATACAGTAGTAGTAACAGTAGTAGCAGGTGTACTTATAATAATAATAAGGGACGTTATTAAAAAGTCAAGTCAAACCAGGATTTATGATGAAATTACTTGTAAATGAGGGCTTAAAACTGACTGACATTTACAGAAGATTTCAAGTACAGTACGGTGATGAGACTCTAGGGTACAGTAAAACATATGAATGGTGCAAACATTTAAAATAACTGTGCTCCGTTATTCTGCACAATCAAAAGCCCCGGTTTGACTTAAACACCCATCATAGTAGTAGTTCTAGTAAAAAAATAATATTAATATCAAAACCCTACTGGTGGATAATCATTTCCCAGTTTCACTGCTTAACTTTTGTAGAAAAACTTCTGTTCAAAACTTTTCAAAAATGTTCTGATTAAAAAAAACAAAACCTGTGGCCTCCAAGTGGCGCAGTGGTAAAGCGCTCGCCCTATCATCCGGGGAGCGCTGATTCGAACCCCGGGTGATGCTGTTTTCCTCTCACAGCCGGAGGTACAGAGAGAGCTGATTGGCCGAGCTCTCTCAGGG
>JAOVVA010000024.1:7966881-7984475 GCA_028565275.1 Leiocassis micropogon
ACACACACATACACACACATACACACACATACACACACATACACACACATACACACACACACACACACATACACACATACACACACACACACATACATACACACATACATACACACATACATACACACATACATACACACATACATACACACTAATATATAATTATTATAATTTCTAAAATAAAATAAATCGGACATTACGATTGAAACAGTTACTCAGTACTTGAGTAATTTTTTTCAACGAATACTTTTTTACTCTTACTAGAGTAATATTTTGGATGACTACTTTTTACTTCTACTTTAGTAATATTATTTAGAAGGACAGCTACTCTTACTTGAGTAAATTTTTTGGAGGTCTGATGGTCAAAAGCAGTAAAACTGTACGTTAAACTTTAGTATGAACGATTCCTAAATAACCAAATCTTCCCTCACTAAATGACTTCTGCTCACCTGGTGCGCAGTGCGTGCCATGCAGCGTCTATGTCAGCGTAGAGGTTCTTCTCAGACGGCTTCCCTGTGCTGGCTCCATAACCCGAGTAGTCGTAAGAGAAA
Organism: Leiocassis micropogon; assembly: GCA_028565275.1. Classification (NCBI taxonomy): domain Eukaryota; kingdom Metazoa; phylum Chordata; class Actinopteri; order Siluriformes; family Bagridae; genus Leiocassis; species Leiocassis micropogon. Next base: position 7,967,433 of record JAOVVA010000024.1, read on the forward strand.
ATGTTGCAGTTGATGCGTGTGCCAAGGCCGATGTAGAAGCTACTCATCTGACCCAGATCCACAGCATTACCATGGGAGAACAGCACCGTGTACCTGCAACGATAACCATGAGCAATCCTTAAAGGAACAGAAACGCTTTAGCACGGTTATGAATATAAAGATTTTTTTTATAGAACGCTCTTTAATAATTATGATGTTTTTTTGTCAATATGTGCAAGTTTATAAGATTTATCCATGCTATGAAATGGAGGTTTCTAAAACAAACTTCTGACATTAAATGCTGTTTTTCTAGCTATTATAATGATTAATAATAGATCACACATTTTAAAAAGTCTTAAACAATTATAATAATGACGGCAACCATTATTATGTAGTACTACTGTATAATTAAACCAACAGCAGCATATTTATTCAGGAACATGAATAAAAAATAAAAAAAACCCAAAAAAAACCATTACTCTTGTTTATGTAAAAAAGCACCCTGATTGTTGTCATGGGAAAGCCTATATAAATAAAGAACAGTGTGGGAAGGAATAAGGATGAGTCATAAATTACCTGCACTCTGGCTGTAGAATTTATTTTAATTAACTTATATTAATAAAAAAAATACAAATATACAATTTTTCTTCATAATCTCCTTGCTTTTCAATACACGTCGTACACGTGTTGAAAATCTTTCGTATTCACTCATTGAAAATGTTTTTGGCTGAGCTGCAAGACACAAATGCACCGATGTCTTTACTTTTACAACAGAAGTGAATCGTCGTCCTCGTAGAGCTTCTGATGAAGGCCAAGGGGACCAAACAGGTATATCCTGTATATCCTATAGGGAGGATGCTTTAATACGTGTGTGCCGACGTGCATTGCCATCCAAAATCATGACGCCCTTGGACATCAGTCCTCTGCATTTAATCCAAAGATTACGCTTTTGTTTTTGTTGTTACAGATACACCCACAGACCACACAAAAAATTTAATAAATAACAATCACTGCACGCTGCTCTTCTTTCATGCAAGTAACAAGTGGGGCATCCCTTTCTGCTCGCACTGTGGTTGCAAATGAACTGATGTAACACGTTCACACCTGCCAGCAGTGGCTGAGGAGACAATAGCCTTGAACAGAAAGTGCTGAGAAGACCAGCAGAATCTAACTGGAGTGCGGATAATTTTTGACTCACCGTGGTATATTAACATTAACGCCTGGGAAATTTATACCTTGCTGTCGGGGCACAGCGAATGTACATGCATCCTACTTTGTTCCCACGACTGGAACGAGTCAGGAAGACTTCTGTCCTGTCAAGCTCTCTTTGGGAGTACTGGAACTCGGCTCGCTCTGACAGATGGAGTTTCCACCTGCCCTCTCCACCTCTGTCTCCTCCACCTCCTCCTCCTCCTCCTCTCCGACTCAGACGAGACCGCAGGCCCAACGTGCTCTGGTTTGATGTTATGGTTGTGGGCGAGTCAAGTTCAGGCAGTAAAGTGTAAGTGGGCTCCGGGGGAAGGAAGGCCAGTTTTGCTGCAATCCGACTCGGGCAAGGGGGGCAACAGAAAAGGCCGCACAACTCGCTCACCGACAATCCGTTCATCGTTCCAGCACCAAGTAAGAGAAAAGCCGGGAAGAACCTGGGAACAAGACAGACAGACAGACGAAGATTAGCCATCATGAATTATTTAAAACTCAAACATAAAATATGACCACCACACAATTTGTCCCATATTGAAATTAAACAAACTGAGATATGCTTTGTGATATGCTCACATAAATAGCTAACAAGACAGAACAACTTTAAATATTTTCCATGTAATAATTACAGAACAATCAGCTGAGTTTTTTTGTGTACTTGCAACCTCCATATAAAAAATTATAAGGTTAAAATCTTAATTTAGGGGCATAACAGAAGTCTTCTACGACACAGTCCATAGATGTTGGAAGTGGGGGCATCCGTACCCTTATTGTCTTTCCTGATTTTTATTTCTTTCTACAATGCTGAAGGCCTCCAACATGTGCAATCTCCTTTGGACAGTCAATATTGAGATGTGTCTGCTTCTTATGCTCTGTAAATCCTTCATAATGGCTCTTATATGAGGTGCTGTTTGTTAATTGGTTAATTTTAAGGCTGGTAACTCTAAATGAACTTCTCCTCTGGTAAGTTTTGCTCTTGCTTTCCTGAGATGGTTTACATGAGAGCCAGTTTCATCGTGGTGCTTGATGGCTTTTGTAAACGCACTTGACAATACTCTTATTCTTGCAAGAGCTATTCCAGAACATCCTACCTTCATGGCTTAAAATAACAACTGACTGCTTACCTAATGCCATATGTGGTATTTCATACTTTTAAAATCTGTGTTCAGACTTTTGACTGGTGGTGTAGACCTGTAGTTGCAAAATAAATAACATATTCCTAATATTATTAGGTATGTAGTGCGGGGACATCCTTTAACAACCTCACAAACACAAGTGTTCTATTGCTTTCATACAACAGCTCTACTACTGAAAAAAAAATGTTTTTATTTGTATATTTACAATTTGTTCCTTTAATCTCAGCTCAAAAACTTGTTCATACTGGGATTAGGGTCAAACATTGATGAGCAGTGAACACTCCCTAGTGAAGCTAATTGAGAGACTTCTTAATTTGCAGACTCAAGTGAAGACAATGTTTCATCTTAAGTCGTAAATTCTTTCTAATCAAAAATTGTCAAATGTAACATGTGAAAGTCGCTGCCTGTAGTCTAGCTAACTCGCACTGAATGACTGGAATATTGATGTTTTGTGGTCCAATGGTTGAAATTTATCCAACACGATGTCAGTCTGAGTGGCCTGAGTTGTGCCAAAATATTTGAACACTCATAGATCACCCCTGCCTAGTCCATCAGGAATATATAAAAAAAAAATTTTAAAGAGTGGCGCAGCAGTAATGAGCTCTTTTATCTTTCTGAGATCACGAGTTCAGGGTTACACTTTAGCGCTCTCATCCTTCACAACGCTAGTCAGTCATGGGTGTCCATGAGCACATGCATGCCCTCAGAGTGTGTTAGGCCGCTCCCTACAGTGCATGAGCAAGCAGTTTGGAAAGATGCAGTTGGTTGGCCTCACATCCCTTAGCCTTCGCGCTCCCTGGTTGGTGGTTGTAGCCTTGATGGGAGAGTGCTCTAATAACAGAAGTGAAAAGTAAGGAATTGCATTTACTCGCGTTAATGTAATTGAGTAGTTTTTTTGTGTACTTCTACTTTTTAAAGCAGTTTTTAAAATCTAATTTTACTTTTATTTAAGTATGTTTTGTTTGAAGTATTGTACTTCACTACATTTTAAATCATATTTGCTACTGAGTAAAAAATAAAGAAATGAAAATGAAAAATAATGAAAATTGAAAATAATGAAAAAAATTGCACTTGGGAAACTACTGCACTGATTGATTGATGGGTGGAGAGAACAAATGCACTAAATTCACAAGAACGATGGAGACAGACAAAACAGACACCAGTGATGCAGTTGAATAACAGCCACTACTATGTTGTATACCACATTATGTATGTATGCTGCCCTTTTAAACTCTTTTAAGAGTTGCAGCCCCTCCCCCAGTGTGTTTGCTGAGGAGGTGTGTGCGTGAGAAGGAGAGAACGGAGTAGTCATCATTTTAGTGACTCAGTTCTTTGAATCTCGTTTATCAAAATGAACGAATCTTTTTTTGAGTCATTTCGTTTATGTCGTTCTTTTGATCAGAAATAAATTAAAATGTTGCGTTTTCAATAAAAATACCCCCAATATGTCTACATACACAAATTTTGGCTATAGTTCCAGTTATGAAAATATTACAATGGAACGAAGGACATATTATAATAAACAGAATGAGTAGCTCACCATCATATCTTGCAGTCAGAGTCGAATCTGTAAATTCAGTGAATCTATTGCACCACATAACGTCTATGGGAGTCACGTGACAAAGGAACGAACGACTCGAGACTTGAAGACTCACTGCTGAGAATCATTCAATTCTGTTTCCTGTGTACTACACTGCATAGCGTCTATGGGAGTCATGTGACAAAAGAACGAACGACTCAGGACCGAAAAGACTCAAAGGTAACTACTCATTTCTGTTTCCTGTACATAACAAACGGAGGTTTTGCGATGCTTTGCACATGCGCCCAATAGAAAATGAACGAATCACTCTCCGAGACTACTTGTTCATCTGAGTCATGTTAAAGATTCGTTCAAAAAGAACAAATCGTTCATGAACGACCCATTACTAGAACGGAGTAGGAGCTCAAGTGTGCTGCTTACCCCGAAACGCTCTATTCTTTTACCCTTTTTTTTACTTTTACTTTATGTTTTGTATTAGAATTTCGTGATGCTGAAAGAGGCCAAAAAGGTTTTGTGCTGAACGTTATTCTTGGCTCTGAGCTCTTTTTCCCCTCGGCTATCCGGCGCAAAGCGTCACACCATATTTAAGCGACCACTTTGATTGCAAGCACAAGAAAGGCAACAGCTTTATTATTCAAGGGTGTTCCTTCAATTAAAAACAACTAGTTTGAGGTTTATATCCACTTGTCTTTTTTTAACTACACTCCCCCATCCCACCCCCGCTGTTAAAAAAGTAAATAGATTTTTAGAATGGTAACTTTACTTGTACTTCAGTAAAATTTCACTCAAGTAGCAGTACTCTTTTCACCTCTGTCTAATAACAACAAGAACTGCTTAGCACTAAATTCGGTGAAAAAAATAAATATAAAATAATTATTAAATAAATTGTTTGAACAGTCCTAACTAGACCTGGAAAAAAATGTTCCAATATCCATGACACAGTCTTAATCTCCTGTTGGTACATCGAATCTCCTAGCCACAAGCCAGAACTAAATTACCAAATACATCCATGCATTACAATTCAGATCTTACAGAACTCAAAGTCACAGAAGTCACTATCACTACTGCTGTCTTGTGCCTGGAAAGCACACAGTCAACTAAGAAGCTTGTAGGACAAAGATAAATTATGTTCCTTTATATAAGGAAGTACAGGATGCTGAGGAGATGCTACATGCTGATTTTCTTCAGATGCATTAACTGTTTTATGATGTGTACAGTTTCAGTTTGAGAAACAAACTCAATATGTCAGAAAATCACTTACGGATCCTGAGTAATAGTGACTCATCACCAGAGTTTCTGTGTATCAGGCGCTTTTTCTTCTTCTTCATTCCAATTATAGTTCCAATGATGCTAGATGAAATTCAGGCTTTACATTTTGTAGGTTTCTCTCTGTAAGAAATTCTAACTTACTGTTATGAACAAAACTTCTAAAAAAAAATCCTGGGATGATCACCATTTGATTTTTTTGTTGTCATTGTAAAGGTGTAAATCACTTTGTGTAGTAAATTTGAATCTCAAGCTGTAAAACAATTGTTGCCGAATTGTTATTTGGATTTGATTTTTCTTTTATCGCTTATTCTAATATACACTCACTACCCACTTCATTAGGTATACCTGTTCAGCTGCTAGTTAACGCAAATATCAGTCAATCACATGGCAGCAACTCTATGCATTCAGGCTTGTAGACATGATCAAGACAATCTGACGAAGTTCAAACTGAACATCTGATTATTGGTGCCAGACAGGCTGGTCTGCGTATTTGCTAACTACTGATCTACTGAAATTTTCACGGACAACCACTGTAGGGTTTAAAAGAAATTAAAAAAATTCAGTAAGCGATAGCTCTCTGCATGAAAAAGCCTTAATTTCTTGGCACACTTTGGTCCCATTAGTACCAACTGAAAATTGTTTAAACACCACAGTATTGTTGCTGACCATGTCCATGCCTTTACAACCACAGGATAACGTGCTACATTATGTCACAAAGCTAAAATAATCTTAAACATTACAATGGGTTCACTGTGTCACCAGATTTTATTCCAGAGATGTGGTGGAACGGGAGATTTGCATCATGGACGTGCAGACGAAAAATCTGCAGCAAATGAAAGTACTGTATATAATATAATTTGACACTGAAATGGTCAAAATGCCTGCCATTATAGAATGTCGTCATGCCATAAGGTCCAGGAGTCAGAACCCTGACCACATCAGACCTCACTGGAGTACATTATACCAATCATTTCACGTTTATGTCAACTGATTTCCACTACAGCAACATCTGACATATTTAAGACTTATTGAGAAGAATACATCTATCAGGCTTTTAATTATTAGAGCTCAGCATGTTCACGAAGCCCTACCCCTGCCTCTACTGCAGCCCATAGATTGACAGAAAGTGCATCCAAAACCAACCAAATATTCAAGACTGAAAGTTAGTTTTCCAAAAAATGTGTGAAACTCGCTGCCTGTAGTCCAGCTAACTCACATTGAATGACTGGAATGTTCTATGATTCAATAGTCTGAGTGGGTTGTGCCAGGATATCCTTACTCATGCAATGTTCCTGCCTTGTCCAATCTGGAATTTATTAATAAAATCATGCCAGGGGCGCCTAGAGAGAAGCGATTGGCCTCTAGCAAAGGAGCAGATAGCTCTTTCCTCCAAGTGTGTTACGCCGCTCCCTACAGTGTGTGAGCAAGCAGTTCAAAAAGGTGCGGCTGGCTGGCATTAAGTCTCGAAGGAAACAGCCTTCGCTCTCCCTGATGGGTGGTTGTAGCCTTGATGGGAGAGTGTCCTTATGATGGGTGGGAATTGACTACGAATGAATTATACCAATCATTACACGTCTGTGTCAACTGAATCTCACCAAAGCAACATCTAGCATATTTACTGTAAGTATTAAACACTTTCAGTTCATTATAGCTCACAATGTTTACGAAGCCCCGTCCCCTGACTCTACTGAGGCCCGTTGATTGACAGGAAGCGCATTCAAACACAATCAACCAAACATTCCAGACCGGAAGTCACTTTTTCAAACAGGTTTCAGCGACTTAAAACACTCTTGTTAAAGCTTATAAAAAATAAGTCATATTGTAGATATCTTCAATGTTGCTTGTACAAGCAATGAACAAAAAATTCTTATAATAAATAACCGCTTCTTTCTTTAAAGAATATTAAATAAACCAGGATTCAACATAACTAAAACATACGACTTAATATTGTGAAAAAGACAACAAAAGTCGACCCCTTAAAATGTTAAAAACAACATGACAAGCTTTATCACATTTTTTCCCAAAAAAAACTTCAGGGCTTCTAGTTGTTTACAACATGTTACAGTGCCAATACTTCTATTGGTACCCGTAAAATACTTATTTTATATCTTACTATACCTCCATTGTAAAAAAACAAAAAAAACAAAAAAAAAAAACATTGTATTAACCAGTTTTATAAAGTATTTAACCCAAGCGAGACATTTAACAACAGCTTTCGTTAAAGAGACAGCAAAAACAAGCAGGCTAGGTTACATTAGCGAGCTTCCTGTCTCCTAGCGGCATCGCGGAACTTAGCCTTTACCTCTCGGTGTATTATTAGACAGAAATGTCGATATAAATGTATTATTAAAACGTACTACAAGCGTGGGTATAACAATTTGTCAATATTTAATCAATCTTAAAAGTGTAACATTGCGGTTTAGCTATTTTACTATCAAAATACCAAAAGCTGCTAGCTCGCCAAGCTACAGGCTGCATCTCAAACTACACGACTCTGCTAATAAGAGTGCACTACATAGGCTGTGTAATAATGTTAATGATCTGCACTACATGACCAATAGGCAGGGATTTGGGATTGAACCAAAAGGAGTTTAGCTAAAACTTGACTAGTTCGGCATCGACTGCTATAGTTAAACATAGACAACCGATAGGAAAAAAAAACCCAACTTACCAACAACTAGCAGAATCTCAGAGAGGTCTTTATGTTTCTATACATGCCAAAACACTAAACAATCTATTCCCCGTGTAACTAAAAATCATCTTAGGGATTAACTGCAGATACTCATCCGGTTTCAATAGCTGTTTTGCTAACCGTAACGACAAGCTACACATAGTGTGAAGGCTGAGATTTCATGTTTGACGTGTTTACGTCTTTTTCCAAAATAAGAGCAGTGTGCCATTTTGTATGCAAATACTCAAAACCTATCTCATTCCAAATCAGCTCATTTCATTTCTAAACAAAAACTGTGCCTATAATAAATAATAAATGCTGTAATCAATATTTTCCTTGTATTCTTGTCCATACCCGCCCTTTATATCTTCATTAAAGTCACTCAAGAAGGCATGTTTAGTCACATTTGCATGGTCACACAAAGTTAGATTAACATAATTAAATATTTTTTATTCTGTAGAAAGTTTAATAAATGCTCCCCTGAATGAACTTTAATATGACTAATAATGAAGTCTACAGGTTTTCATAGATTAAAATATTCAACCTTTATTGAATAAAACTGTTCAGATGATGTTGGTGCCTCACAGCTCCAAATGTCTTGGCTTTGATCTTAACCTCCATTCCATCCAACCATCTAGGAACCTCCTCACGCACATTCACACACTCCGGGCAATTTAGGAACGCCAATTAGCCTAATCTGCATGTGTTTGGACTGCTGGAGGAAACTGGAGTAGCTTGAGAAACCCCCACCAGATCATGGACACAGACCCTGAAGCTCCGAAGATTATTTTAAGTTGAATATTTTAAGTTGCTTCCGAATCGCCTCAGTGTTGTTTTATTTACGCCTAAGGCGAACCTAGGCCTTAGGCATAAATAAAACCTCTAACCTTTTATCAAGGTGTGTGGAACAAGTGATTTAAAGCGGAATAAGTGGAAATATAAAGGTAAAATTACGAAATTTACAATAATGGTTAACGCCTGGTCCTGTAATTTGTTGCACTTCTCACCTTTTGGCTATATACAGTGGGTATAATAAAGTCCCACCCCTTATTTAAATAATTACATTTTGTTGCTTTGCAGCCTGAAATGAAGATAGACTAAAATATTTAGCTTTTATGGAATAAATCTCTTCAGATGATGGTGGTGCCTCACAGCTCTAAATGTCTGGGGTTTGGATGTCTAAGTAATTAGACGTGAGGCATTCCAAGAGTGGTGATAATAGACAGCACGTGGACTTTTAACTATATGTATTCATGTTAGAGGACGGTAAAAAACAGAAAACATATCTGTACGTTTTATTTCATCTTAAGCAACACTTAGTCTACTTACAAATTGCTTGTAAGTTGGTCCGAATCGCCTCTGTGTTGTTTTATTTACGCCCAAGGCGAGCTACAAAGCTAAGTAGCGTCTAACACCAGGCTGAATCCCAAATCCATCCCTGGTCAATGGCACTACTTGGTGTGTGGATAAGTGATCGACACCCTGGTAGACTGGGATTCAACCCTGATATTCTAATGCAGTATAAGTAGAGATGTAAAAAGAAACTTTAAACAAGTTTTGCAGGACTGTCCATGACCGCCATGGTTTATTTTCCTCACCTTTTGGCTACAAGAAGTTAAAAGTACTTTTTCACCCCTGTTAATTACACTAACTTTCAGGTGCTAACTGTTGGTCGCCAGCTCCGACAGATGTGGTCAGTTATTTCCATCAGTCTTTTGATCTAGGATAAGAGTTTGCAGAGTAAATTAACTGTTAAAATAAACAAACAAATTATAATCTGTTGATAATAAATAGTGTTTGTAGAACTGTTGTCTAAAAGCAATATCACGATCAAGGTCATTATCCTGTCTACAACCGCATGCAAAATATTGACTATTAAAAAATCTTAAAATGTACATCTTTGAATTCTAACAAGTGACATGATAAGCTGCATTCAGTGCTTTTTTATTATTAGGTTGAGGTTTAGATTTAAATAAACAAATAGTCATTAAATGGCTAATTACTGTAGTCATTAAAGTGTTTCAGCGGAAAGCATTTAATCCTAACTAATGTTATGTCAAAGACGAATCCCATTGTGGAAAAGGTATTGCTGTGTTTCAAAGGGGTCAAACTATTGACCTGCTTCAAGCTACGAAAACAACCAAAGAGACTGTTAAAAATTTCTGGAATTAATTTCTGGGTTAAGAACTCTTCGAAGCATTATTTAAACCATGAAGGAACCATGAACTTTCTGAAATGACTCCTTAAACACTTAGAAAAGTAACTCACAGGATTGGGACTAAACAGCTGTGTGGCCATAAGAAATCCACTTTTTAAGATAAGTTAGTGTTACTAATCAGGCAACAAGGCTTTATTTTGCTACGGAGCATAAATATTGGACTTTGGAGCAGTGGAAAAAGGTCATGTGGTCTGATGATCTAGATTTACCCTAACCCAGCAGGATGACTGCATCAGGGTAAGAATTGAAACGCTGGAAGAGATGCACCCATCATGCATGTTCATGCATCTGTTCATGAGAACAAGAATTACAAGAATTATCAGCCTTAATTTTCACACATTATGACCACCACAGAAAGTTACTGGGATGTATTGAAAAAGGCTATATTGAATCAATACAACAATACAATACAATATCATCAATACAAGATCTCAGGCAAAAATTAATGCAGGTTCAGATGGAGATAAATGTTGTGAAGTTGCATAAGTTTGTTACACACCATAATCAAATATAAAGGGCGTCCAATGAAATATTATTTAAAAAATATTAATTAGTATGTGAGATTTCTATTTATTGATTGATTGATTTTGGCCGGGTAGATTATAAAACCTTGCAGCTGTACTGCACTTTACCACCTTTTTGCCCAACAGATTTGAGAGCACAAAGGGAAGTTTATTATGTGGCAACTTGAGGTGACAGCACAGCAATTAGCAAACTATTGTTTGCCCAAATTGCAGCTGGTTTAGTCCTAAATTCCTCCAGCCCCTCTCTACTGTAAAAACTCTAAATGCAAAAACACGCCTAAACTAGAACACCAAAATGTTAGCGCAGGAAGGAGAGCTCTTTGACAGGCAAGTAGAGACGCAGCCTTATCCTGATTATGTGAATGATTGTAGTCAAATTCTTTTCCTCTGTTTACAAAGCAAAGGAATCCACAGAGATCAGGTAGAGATCAGCCTATTTTAGCAGCTATTTTCCTGTCATTTACCAAATTATGAAAAGAATATTAAAGATTTTATCTATCCATTGTCTATATGTATTCATTAACTCAGACCCTGGATGGGAGACCAACCCTTTACATGGCACAGGCATGCCAAATAATTCACTACAGGTGATTTGGAAATGCCAACAAGCCTGCAAGGCATGTCTTTGGGCTGTTGGGGGAAACTGGAGTGCCTGGAGGAAACTCATCAAACACATGGAGGACATGCAGACTCCACAAACACAGACCAGAGGTGAAATTCGAACCCCAGCCCTGGAGGTGTGAAGCGAATGTGCCAACCACTAATCCACCAGAGTAAAACTGCATTTTTAATCTGAGTCTTGTGAATCCACAAGACAGCTGCTTTTATAAAGAGGAATAGTGGCTACAAATCAATACTGACCCATACATTTCTTTTCTTACCTTTGAAGGGACCTGTGTTCTGGCAAATTTCTTAGCTGGGACAAATACAGTAACAAACGTAAATGAAACTAGAAGATGTACCTTTAAATTACACCACACAGCTGGGTAAACCACAGCATCAAGCAACACACACATTTTGAAGTTTTACGTACTACTTGCATAGGATCATTGTGTAACATGAGTTTCTTTTCTGTGTGGATTAATCTCAATAATATATCTGGGTACCAAGTCAACAAGAGCTTTTTCAAGATAGCTACCTGCATTAGCTTGTTTAACATTGGCTGTTCTGTGCTATATAATGACCCTACAGCATTTTGTTTGTGAATCATTGAATAGTGCCAGATATACTGTAACTTCAGAAATTCTACATTACCAGTAGAACAAAACAGCACTAAGACAGCAGTACCAACCTATCCTGCTAAGCTAAAACACAAGGTCTGTCCATGATCTCTTGAGGCCGATCAGCCATGGTACAACACCCCTGGATTTAAGGATTTGTTGCTCAAAGGCCCAACTGTTGCAGCATGTTGGAGTTTTTGATTGGTAACCCAAAGCCGTAACCACCACAGCCACCGCCATTACACAGCAAGTAATGAAGGCTAACGATCTGGCATCTTGTTACACTGCACAATGAAGATTTTGCTTATTGAACACTGTTTGGTGTACCCTATAGCTTTTTGGCTGGTGATCATGAAAATCACATGCTCATCATGTACCACTTTTTCTAAATTTCCTGTTTTGTCATGTTTTTCCTTCTATTTATGTGAATTCATTTTGTTCACTCGATGTTTTCTTGCACATGGGTATACCCAAGTATGAAATGAGGGCAGGTTGGCTTGCAGTTCCACTGGTAGCTTGAAGCCTGGACATGCCCGGACATGCCTGGGCTTGCATACATGTATGCTATACATTGTGATAATGTAGGCATTATAGTGTGCACATATTGTTTTAAAATATAGCACTCTCTGGAACTATGTAGCAAGTAAGCTAGAGGCTGTAGACTTTTTACAGGACTTTGGTGTCAGTCACTATGACTTGATGTTGTCGGAACAGCCGCGATACATTCTGCTGCATTTGCGGCAAGTACACACTTACACCTCAGAGACGCTCTTGAAAGCATAAAGAAAGCATATCAACTGTACCTTGGCTGTAAAATTGATGACCAAGGAATGGGCACCTCATGATTGTTGAGCGACATGTGCCGTCACTCTGAGAGCTTGGCACCATGTCATAGACTGTTATTTCTGTTTGACTAATGTAACTAGTTTTCCTGGCAAAAATAAAATGTAATTTCAATACCAAAGTCTGCCTTTAGCAATGAAAGCCGTGCCACATGACGTCAGTTGGCCAATTCCGAATCCAGTGGAGGACTGGAGCTTGAACAATCCAGACGAAGAAACAGCAATGCAGGTTATTCAGAATAAACAATCTGGTCAGAGACTTAGGTTTATCAAAAGCAAAAGCCAAATTGCTGGGTTTAAGATTTCAGAAATGGTGTTTGCTGTCACCATGGACCGAAATTTCTGTTTTTTGAAGCCGACAAGACGATATAACCAACTTCTTTTTTTACAGGTAATCGCATCTTGTGTTGACATTGAAGGATTTGGTTGACCATGAGCCAGAAGAGTGGTGTGTTTTTATTAATTTAAACTGTTTTGCTACACAATGGCACGGTTCACCTTTCATTACCTGTTGGCTATGCTGCACACATGAAATAAAGCGACAAGATGCTGCTGAAGCACATCCAGCATAGCAAGTACAAATCGAATATCTGTGGGGATGTACTTCAGGGGTGACCGCTCGAGTATAAAGAAAATTGTTGTTTCCTTTTTGAATTGTGAGCTACATTATTCTAGAAAGATCTGGCCACTCCACAAGAAATTAGTTTCAGGACAGAAAAATGTGGGGCATGAATCACTTACATCCTGCAGGTATATTTTCTGGGACTTTGGTGAGCTTTGTGAAAGCAAAGAACAAGGAAGGTGCAGGTTTTTGTTATTTAAGAAAGACGTTCCCAACAATAACTGATGCCAAGATCAAAGAGGGCATTTTTGTTGGTCCTCAGATCAGACGTATCATGAATGTCTCGAATCAGTTCGAAGATCAGAACGGATTACCTGGAATGCTTTCAAAGATGTTGTTGACAATTTCCTTGTCAATCACAGAGCTCCAAACTACGTGAGCTGGTAGACAATCTTTCTTAAAACACACCAAACAATAAAGTGCAACATGTCATTCAACATTAGTTTCCTCCACTCACACTTGGATTTTTTTCCCCCTCAAATCTTGGTGCCATCAGTGACGAAAATGATGAAAGGTTTCATCAGGACATTGCTACAATGGAAAAGCAATATCAGGGCAACTGGAATGCGTCAATGCTTGCTGTCTACTGTTGGACACTGAAACAGGGTGACATTGAATACAAGCAAAAATCAGGAGCTAAACACTTTTAATTCTGTAAAATTTTCACAGCATATGAGAAATATCAATGTGATTAAATACGTTATTGCCAATAAATAAATAACTGTTTATTTTTAAAAATTTCTGTGTGATGCAGATTTATCCACAAAAACTGAGAATATTCAGAAGTTTAAAAGACCTAAATTCAAGACATCCTATGTAAAAATAGCAATGTTAATTTTTGTCCAAATTGCATCCGCAGTACAACACGTTTTCTCCTTCGCAATAAAATACCAAAACAGAAAAAAAAACCTGAAAAAAGTACATACTTTGTTCATTTTTGGGGACTGCATTATCTTAATCGAAGAGAATAGATGCTTTAAATGAATGCTTTTACAGTAATTTCACAGTAGTACAACAAGAATTAAGGTACAGTACCTGATGGTGGTAGAAGTAAAGTGCCACAGAAAGTGCCTTGCTGATTTATTTTTCATAGTTTTCACACTTAAATGATCAAACTAATTTCAATATTAAACAAACATAACCAGAGTAAATACAAAATGCAGTTTTAAAGGATGATTTCATTTATTAGTAAAAACAAATCATGAATCAGCTGTAATTAGCCACATTTGTTGGAAAGCTGAGTTAAATTTCACTTGCCACACCAAGGCCTGATTACTGCCAGACCTGTTGAATCAAGAAACCACTAAAATAGAACCTGTCTGACTAAATGAAGCATGCTAAAAGATCTCACATCATGCCGCGATCTAAAAAAACAAATGAGAAACAAAGTAATTGGCATTCATCAGCCTGGAAAGCCATTTCTAAGGCTTCTGGACTGAATGACCGAACCACTGTGAGAGCCATTACCAACAAATGTTGGAACAGTGGTGAAGCTTCCCAGGAGTGGCCAGCCTACCAAAAAATTACTCCAAGAGCACAATAACGACTGATCCAGGTATTCTTTTAAATGTTTAAATTCATGTGTCCCTATGATAAATTTCCTTATATGGATTGTAACCAAATACATTATTCAGGATGAAGATAGATGCAAATACCCAAATACAGATACAAATAAGAGGCACACAGACACACTATATGCAGTGCTGTGAAAAGGTATTTGCCCCTTCTTGATTTTTACTATTATGGTCTTTTATATACTATAATGGTAATATTTATATGGTGCCATTTTACCTGTTACGGCTACCAAAGTTTAGCGGGTATTAAATAAGGTACTGCTTATACTATACCATGGCTGTAGTATGTACTAACATATCTAATATGCTACATTATGTTCAAACATACCATATTAGATACCTGCTAAGCTGTACACACCATAGTACTACCATAGTACCTAATGAAGTGCCATGGTACCTACCATATTATTAACCAAAGTATGGTGGTACATATCATTAGGCATGGGGATCACCAAGGGCCAGCTGATACATTATTATTTTAATTATGCCTAGGTGCTAATTTGATTTGTATTGCATTTCAGTTAGTACCACGATTTATTATATCCAGATTCTCTATTCTTTTTTTTTAAAGATTTTGTTACAATTCTAAACAAATTAATCCCACCACACAGGATGCTGTGCTGCTTGACTATGTGTAAATAGTCTTGTAGAGGAATGGTAACATTTTACCACCTCAAATGCAAACTTATATAAATAATTAAATAATTTTTTTAATCAATTCTAGAGTCTGTATGGTGATATAATATGTATTGCCACATAAAAGAATCACGACAACTGAATTGATTTTTTCCCATCTCTACACTATAGTTCACTATAGTATAGCACTATAGTACCCACTGAAGTGTCATAGCACCTAACCTAATACTACCTAATGTCTGAAGTATCACTGTAATAGTATATTATGATATGAATTATAGATTATCGTAGTAAACTATTGTATAGTATAATAAAAGTCTATATGGGTAGCCAGAGGTAAAGATAATAGGCTACAAGTTTGTTTATATTTGTAGGAAATATAAAACCTGATCAATAAAAAAATGGTGAGGGGAAATATTGCAGACCTGTGCACACCCAGTTAAGACTAGTTATAAGCTCAAGTATGTGAACTGAGTTTGAAGAACTGTTGAGGAAATGAATTCACAAATCATGCTGACTGTGCTTGTATTACTACCTCAAAAATTTCCCCCAGTGTTTAAAATCCAAATACTGCCCATAGTGCAAGACATGAATGACTCATATCTTCTAGCAATGACTCTTTTTACGCTGACCAAAATATATCTTCTATGAATTTTTTTCCCCTTCTGTTTTTTTTGTTGTTGTTGTTGTATGTTTAACTCCGTGTAGGATAGGGTAGAATACAGATACAGAAAGGAATATCTGGAGCACTAAAAAGGCATTGTGATATTATTCAGTGCTGCACAATTAATCTCATAAAAATTGAAATCACAATATCGACCTATGCAATTATTTAATCGCAAAAGCTGCATTTTTTTGCTTTTTTGCAGGTGATATATAAGTCTGGAATTTATGTGGAGTTTGTCAATGATTTAGGTATTTGTTTATTTTTTTAATAACTTTAGTTGATAAATAAATATTGACAGACAAGCAATGGTTCAGACATCCTCTTAATGAGATCATTTGTGCCATTATTTGATGTGAGCCTAAATAAATGTTTGAATACAAAATGGTATATTTTATAGTTAAATACTGCAGTTAAATTGCATTTCCAATATTTTGTCAAAATAATCAAAAAATTTTTTTTATCAAATCGTCCAGCCCTAATATAAATTTCTTCCTTCACAGACTGTACACTACCCAGAGTAGGGAAGAAGAAGAAAAAATAAAGCACATTACACACTGCCTGGTCAAAAAAAGATCACCATATCAGAATTATCAAATTATTGGGCTGCATCAAGCAAACAAAACAACTAAGGAGGTTTTAAATTACTGAAACTGACCTACAAGCCTCTGGAAGCATTGTTATGATCTGGGTTGCTTCAGTGTGTTATGCCATCCCCACATGTCTCAGGGGAAGCACTCCCTGTTGGTAGTTTACACCTTGATGGGAAAGTGGCCTAATAGGGAGACTGGTGACAATTGCCTATGGCTAAAGTAGGGAGTGGTTCTGGTAGCATGACGAATCATTTTCACACATGAAATGGTCACTACTTTGTGTGCTGTAAAAAAACAAAAGCTAAAGGTGATTGAATGAAATCTTATAGTGTGCTACTTTTTTATGTAGATC
>JAOVVA010000024.1:7984575-7996397 GCA_028565275.1 Leiocassis micropogon
GGCCACTGCATTGTTGCTGGAAACCAATACGTCTCGCTCTTGTTCGTAGGGAGTCCAGCCGCTCCTTCAGTGTTGTTATATTAATTATATTTTCAATTAATGTTTTTGCTACATAGCATATATGATTATATACACAATACAATTTTGCCATTTGTATTTTTCTGTTCTGTGATCTCAATGAGTTCCGGGTCAGGGCTTAAAAAAACGTTGGATAACTTTTAAATGTAAAATAAAAGCTGGAGGGAAGGGGCCTGGCCTTGTGAACTTCAACGCCCATAATGCATTGCGAACTTATTGACGAGTGGAATTGATGGCAAAACACACACTCTCTCTCTCACACACACACACACATATATCAGAGCCATACTGGAGATTCCACCAGCTGCGACGGAACAGTCAGTCAACTCTCTCAGTTGTTTACTCTGTTTTCTGTTTGATCAAGTCAGAGGTTTAAAAAGCGTGTAGATAAAATTTTGGTAACTTTTGTAGACAAATATACGAAGATCTAGTTTTAAAGATACATTTGATTGTGTGACTAGGAAAAAAGGATATAAATATATCTATATGAGTGTGATAGTGTACGTTTGGATGGCGTGATATTTTAGACAGCAAACTACTTATAATGTTAGATAGTTACAAAATATTCGTTTAGTTAATTTTGCGGAAGTAGAGTCGTTTTTCTTTCTTTTTTTATTTAAACAAAGGAATTAACTTGGATGTGACACTGAGCGACTCGTTCCTCAACTCCAACAAACAATAGGCGTTTTTGTGTGGCGAGCTATCACACAAAGCCAGCTAGCACAGCCTGCTAGCTTATAGCTTAGCTTACTTTAGCTTAGCTTAGTTTGACTTAGCCGGAGTGAAGACTAACACTACCCAGGCGTTGTCTTGTATTCGTCCATTTCGTGACTTTTTTTGTTTTCTTTAGAAATGGCTCAGAACAGCAGTTCTCACGTAGCGAGCTCACAGAAAGCGTTAATGCTCGAAATGAAAAGCCTTCAGGAGGAGCCAGTGGAGGGCTTTAAAATCACCCTGGTGGACGAGGCAGACCTCTATAACTGGGAAGTGGCCATTTTTGGACCTCCGAATACACTATATGAAGGGGGCTACTTTAAGGTAAGATTACTTTCTTTGCTATATTCACACTTTCCTGTTCATACGTTTCAGTCGTCGCTGGCTATTTATAGCAATACCCGAGCTCTATATTTATCCTCATGAAGCCAGCGTCGCTAGTTAGTTACCTAAGCTAAGCTAGCTTTGTGCTTCTTTAGCTACGGCGTTCTTACACTTTGTACACCGGAATTGACAATTATGAAGAACAGTTAACGGCTTATTTACGCCAAACTTTTCAATACAAGGTTTATTCTCCTGGTTAGATAATGTTTTTGAAGCGTGTAATACGTTTTATTCAGAAAGAGAGTAGAATAGCTTGTTTTCTTTGTTCCTCTTTTGTCACTCTCATAGTTTCAGACTGGCACATTGTGTGTTAGGAACATATTTTTTGTTGAAGATATTCTCAGTTCCTGGTCATGTTTATAACAATGAAGAGAAACAGTGTTTGTTTTTGTATTTTTTAAATTTCTATCACAGCAGGCAACACAATAGCTAGCTTTGTGTCCTGGCAGAAAGGTGTAACAAGTCTTTAGACAAAATGTCTGATCATGTTATGCTTTTGAGGCTTTTTTTTTTCTTTCTTTTTTTGATAACAGAGAAATGTCTGCTTTATCAAATCAATTCTTTATAAACAATAATGTATTTTACTGCACAAGTATTGAAGACAGTTTTTTAAAGCTTTGTTGTCACACAGTTTATAAGAAGTAATGCTTTGAATAAACTTTTCACGGATAGGAAATGATCTAAGTTTCAGTTCCTGATCTCTCTCTCACACAATCCTAATGAGGGCATTTTATTGTCTAGCTAACGGATATCAGAGCGCAAGTGGGTATGATGGGTTAATTTAAAGAGAAGTGAGTGAAATGTGTTTCCGAAGGAGTTCTAAAATTGGGTCACACTGACACGAGTCCTTCCATCGTCTCTGTTTACACACTGGTGAAGCTCTCTGGGTTTGGCCGATACTCTGGCGTCATTACCTTCCGAGGCTGTGTTCAGACTTGAGCAGTGCCAGACCTGGGAGTATGAGCTTCTCCTCTCTCTTTCTCTTTTGCCGTTTTTTTTTTTTTGTGTGTGAGAGAGAGCGACAGAACCTGCAGGGCTCCCAGTGAACAGTGCCAGAACCAGTAGTGCTGCTTCGCAGCTGTTCACAACAGGCTGCGCTTTAACTAACCAGCAGTGGAACGAGGAATCAAACCGACGGGAAAATTAATTTCAGTTTGAGAGAGAGAGTTCTTTGTTCTCAAATCATTTTAGCAATTTTTTTTGTTAATTTGAGTTTTTCAGATTAGCTGTAATTATGTTTATTATTGTAATTCATAATTACGTTGTAATTATGAATTACATTGAGGGTGTTATGTTAGGGACCCAGGATCATTTCCTGGTCATTTACACTTTACCAAAAGGCTGGTTCTTTTTGATCAGTGTGAACACAAGTGGTTTTTAAGCTCAGGAACAGTGTCAGAGTCCGCTTGTAAAGGTTGTCTTGATCATGAGCATATGATGGATATGTGCAAGAAAATGGGCCGCGACGATAATCTGTGCTGTTGGTCTCCTCCGAAATCTGTGCTCGTAGCTCGCGCCTATCTCATCCTTTAATCTATACTGTCATTTTTTCACATCGATATTTGGCACAGTGTGACAAATTTTCTTCCTTGTTCTCTCTCTTTTTTATTTTTATTATCTCTTTTGTTTTATGGAGACTCAGAAACTAAGTAGGTGCATACTGTCACCTGCTGTATTGGTGAGGGTAAATACGCAAATGTATCCATGTAATGTGAACGGTGGGGAGAGGGGAGCAATTGTTTCGGGTCACGGGACAAATCATTCACACCTAGTGTGAAAAAGCTCTGTCACAGTTGCGGCGACCTAACCAATCATGGACAAGGCCAATTTCATGTAACCAGTCATAATTCAAAAGGCAGGCTATCTACAGCTTGCTGCAGAATATTTTACATGCAATCCAGAAATAAAAGCCTACCCTGGTTGATCAGTCTCAATCTCCTCCGATATTTCAGTTCATTGAAAAGTGTGGTGTAAACGCCAGATTCACTTTATGTAAGAAATCAGTATATCTGTTGATTAGTTACTGTTGTTTATACCCCCTAATTTTGTGACCCACTCATTATGTCCTTAAAACATCAGACCTCCTGTTCTGCCCGTCACTGCCTCTGTTCCCGGTTTAAGGGTGCACAAACAGTACTTAAATTACTTAAATTTTTTATTAATTTTTTTAAAGAAATCTACAAAATGTCTTTGTATGCACAAATGTTATATTTCTTTTCACTGTAACTTGCTTTTCAGCATGATGTTCACATGTTCCAGCATGGCAGTGCATATGTGCCAAGGTTAAAGTGGAAAAACTTGCATGCTCTGAACTGAGCCTTGACCTCAAACTCACTGGACACCTTTAGGATGAACTGGAATGCCAACTGCATGCTCTGGTGGCTGAATGAACCCAAATCCCAAAAGCTGGGCCTCAAATTTAGTGGGAAGCCTTCCCAGAAAAGTGGAAAGTGAAGGAGGTCTGAATCTGGACTAGGGCTGTGTATTGGCAAGGGCCTCACGATACGATACGTATCACGATACATGGGTCACGATACGAAAAATCACGATATATTGCGATACAATACATATTGTGATGTATTGCAATAGTTTGTATTAGTACGTGTGTCACATTATATTGACAACTTGATAAAGTAGGCAGACGAATTAAAATTCCAATTTATTTTCCATCCATTCCAATTCATTAGAACGGCACAGTGTGATTGAAGTCCATATTGTTATAAAACACTTAACACTTAAACATTCAACTAAAATGTATATGCCACTAAAGTTACATATAAATTAAATTAAACAATTTATAAAACTAAAATAATCGATACTTGAGGTTTGACTATCGATACACTATCGTAAAAGAAATTATCGCTATAGTTAGATGTATCGATATTTTTGCACAGCCCTAATCTGGACCACGATGTTCAGAAAGCACATGGTGTGATCGTCAGATGTCTATATACTTTTGGCCATTATACAGTGTTGCACATCAGGTGTAACAGCATTTTCAATACTTAGGTAAATGTTCATACAATATTTTGTTAAAAAGTGTTACTTTCCCCAACATGTAAAGACTTTTAAGACATTCTGTAGTGTACATAACTTGATTTCTGTTTTTATCGTGATGAATCACTTACTGTAAGACTCTTTGCAAGTAGTTGCAAGTACAGCAATGACAGGAAAAAAGCTAATGAGAGTCCCAGAGGAAAACAAATTCTTCCCTTGCACGCAGCAGAGCCCTCAGTTCAGATTGGTCACCCAACTATTGTGGCTAAAGCAATAACTTGCACAGTGATGTTTCTGCAAGAAATGCCCTTAAGTCATACCCAAATGGCTGTTAGGTAGGGCTGCTAAATTATAATCCTAATCATGATTATTTCAATAATCAATGGTCAATGTTAAGATCAGTTGTTTAACATGATTCAGAATAATCATGCTTTTATTTATTTATATATATATATATATATATATGTGTGTGTAAATAAATACATGTCTTCCACGAGGTTGACGGTTCAGCACTCTCGTTCCAGGTTTTGATAATGTGTTGAAGGGTTCTTAACCCTGATCCAGTAATTTCTTTCTCCTTAGTCGATTTCTTTAGACTTTAAGTTTGATGCAGCCCAATAATTTGACTCTTCTGTAATGGCGTTTATTTTTGGCCTGGTCACTGCATTTAATACTTAATTGTTGGGTTAAAGTGCAATATAAGGGATGTTGATTTTATTTCAGGTGGACACTAGACTTTGTTCTACACCATTCCACTGTTCCTTCCCTATTGTGTAAAATAAAAATATTTGTTATTGTAAATAAAACATAAGTCTACTTTGTTTTTTTATGTATAAATATGTATGGAGTGGGTCATAAACAATTGGGTAAGTTTAGTCAAACAAAATGTCTATATAAATGTGTTACAGTATGAGTTCTGGTACTGATCTTGTGTGGTGGTCTTTTATCTGAGTGGGTGTGTCTTTAGGTGATTTTATCAGTGATCTGGTAACCCTTGTGGGCACAGAGTGAAAATAATTATTTTGTGCTTGGGAGTTTAATTTTTTTTTCCTGCTCAGCAATGAAGTGAAATATAACTGGAGGTAAAACAGTTTTTCGCACTAAGCTTGGCAGATGAGCAATTGGGAGAGATTGGATAACCCATCAGCTACAGTCTTGAAACCGAAGTGTTTCCAAACAGCTGAAGTGATTTTACCTTATGTCTTGACCAGAGGCTCTCTTTCTGTCATCTTGGTCAAGCAACAAGATTGCTCACTACTTACTTAGTTAAAGAATCACAGACATAATTCTTCTCAATTAGCTTTTTTGGCTCTTCTGTCGTAATGAAAGTGTGCAGATATGCAACAGGATGCTGATAGATTTTGTTCGTACAATTCTACCATCGAGTGTAGAATCCTTGGTTGAACTAAAAACACCACAACCTGGCGGAGCGGGAGTTTAGGCTTTTAGTGAGGGGCAAAAGTGTACCATCCAGCAAGTGCGCCCAACCAATATTTCCTCAAGAGCTTTTTATGTTTTGTAGAATGTTTCCATGTTTATTTTGGTTAAAAAATATGGGATTTGGAGATTCCGTTTGATCTCCAGGTGAAAGTTGATAGTGTGTGAGCAGCTCCGTCTAAATAATAGATCCATCAAACTATTCATGGCAGTTTTTTATAGCTGTGCAGCCTAAAAAGTTCAGAGATTCTGGGATTTAAAATTTTAAGTTGTCTTCTGGGAAGGGATTACACCAGATTTTGATGCATGGCTGAGATTTTTCATGTCGTCATAGCATAAATGCTGAAAGTGCTAAAAAAATTTCCAGTAATGCAGCTCAGCTTATGCAACTGCTATTTTTCTTTAATAGGGTTTAATTAGGATTTTCTCGTAATGTGTGGAATTATTTTTAATTATTTTTTAGTCTTGTTTAGTTAATTAATATGAAAGACCCAAGTTTTACCTTTCCATCTATATTGATCTAAATTGAAGTAAATATAACTTTGGCTTGGTTCACACAAGTCTCAAGTGTTTCCCCACAGGTCTGAAATACTGTATATTTGCGGTGGTAGCCAGCAGAATGGTCTGGTATTACCTCCCAGCACAAAAGTGGTCTACTGCATACAGCAAACAAATGGTTATGACCCTTAACATAGTTTGATTTATTTTATATTTCTATTAATTTCATATTTCAGTCTACTAATTCTCCCCTCCATCTACCCATATGTTTAAGATGAAGTAAAACAAAATTAAGAACTAAACACGACTATGCATGAATATTTTTTATTTTTTTATATATTTTTTAAATTATATGTATGTGTGTGTATATAGAGAGAGAGTGCGAGGGTTGTGCATATTCTTTTTTTTTCCCCCCATATTTTGTGAGATCTACATTTTTGACATCGTTCCCATATTCTGGTGGCAGTAAAATTCATGGCCTTTTTGGGGTAATGATAACATTTTCTATATGACACATCAGAAAGCCCAAATGCACGGTTTGATGTCTGTGAACACACACACTGACAGGACTTCCTTATAAGCAATTTAATTTTATGTTTTTTAAATCCGTCACTTTTACAGGCACGGATTCATGCTGTTTAAGTTTTAAGGGTTATCCGTTTTTTTTTTTGTTTGTTAAAAAAAATTTTTTTTAAAGAAGAGCCAAGATGACAATGTGAAACTGGATTGTTTAACAAACGTGGTCCAAGGAAGGACAACCGTTCATGGCACTGGTATTGCGTAATGGCAGTGGCCTTTTGCGGCAGGATAACCTTTCCTTTGATGCTGCTTAAAATGTTCATCAATGTCTGAGGAACATGAGAAAAGGTTCAAGGTGTTGTCTTGGCCTTGATCTTGTGGAGTCAGTGCCTCAAAGGGTCAGAGCTGTTTTGTTCCCCTCAAGCGGACCTACACAGTATTAGTTTTAAATGTTATGGCTGATCTGTGTTGTACGATACAAATTAACTGGATTTTAACAAACACACTTTTCGCATAAATGCCATTGTGAATAATTTCACAAATGACCTCATCAGTATCCTGTTTGATAAATAAAGCAAATAGTTTTTATTGCAGTTGAGCAAAGCGTTACTTGTGGAGGCTTGCTAACGAACAGAGGTGTCCAGTGTCATTCCTAAAGGGGAAGCCTGACTGCCAGTGTTCATTCCAATCAAGCATGAGCTACACCTGATAGGCCATTGAAAGCCAAGATCAACTGATTAAACAGATGCAATCGGGCGTGCCTTCTCTCAGGTGGAATGAAAACTAGGTGTAGGGTGTAGGGCTTCAAGACATTTGTGTGAAGTTACTAATTGTTGCTTATGCATGGCTTTAAAAATGAAGAAGCAAGAGTGTCTCAGTAACAGAAGGGTTAAAAAATATTTAATTAACCAGAAACTAACAGTAACTGGCCTTCGTAACAACTATCCATCCGCTCTTGTTATGAAATTAAGTCATGACTGTTGAATGAATTATGGGCATCATAAGTGGGTTGACAAATCAGCTCCTTAGCTAGCTCATGAGTAGCATATTGTTTGTAGTTTTATAGTTTCTCCCATGTTTGCACTGAAACCCAGATCCTAAATAGTCACTCGGTGTTGATGCTAATATTTGCTGATGTCTAATGTCGCCAAATAACAAGCAATCGTTGGTATTTTTATAACTATATTGTAAACATTGTGGTTAGGAAAGATGCTCATGTTTATTCAGAAGAAAGGCTAATGTGTGGCATTGGATCTGCCCGTCTATATTGTTTATCTTTATTAATACATCAATATTAAAGGACGTCCAAACACTGATAGATTAAATATGGTAATTTTTAATCAGGTCATATTCTCCGGAAGAATATTAACAATATGAGGACTTCTATTTGAAACAAAACCGACAAGAAGATAAATCTTTTTAATACTTCAAGATGATGTATAAAAGATTTGATTTATTTAGGTCACAATTCGCGCACACGGTTCACTAAACCGAGTGCGAAGATTGACAAACTGAGCGGTTTGTCACTTTAGCTCTGTTTAGTAGCCCGTACCCGCAGTTTAGTAATCTGTGTGCATGGATTCTCCCATGGAAAAAAAAAAAAAGTAATTTTTTTTACCCATATGACCCCAGGTATTTCCATAGTTTCTTGATCTAATCAGCCGTGATGCTTCTCCTGCAGACTTGACGTTTCTACATACGCTGTGCACTTGGTTAAATGACAATAACATAATTGGAATGTCAACTTTGTGAAAAATGTCCGAAAATAAGTTACATTTCTTAATTGTTAAGATCATTAGAAAAATACAGCGCACGCAGTTGTCAAGCTCCAGGGAATCGAACTCACTGATTGCTTTTTAAGTAGGTTAATGTCAGTCCTGTGAGCACATGATATGCAGCACAAAGTATGAATAATTGGTGACTACTTAATGTCTACCAGTCACTGATCGCTCGGCTAATGTGTCTCATTAGAGTGCTAACTGAGCCGATCAGCAAATTCTGCATTGTTCCGTCTCATTCGAATTTTAATTCTAGCTGGACGTTTTATGTAATGCAGACCTTTGGCACCACATGAACATTTTCAATATTTTACACACCGTTCTCTGATCCCTGACTGCTCGTGTATCTCTGGCGGAGAAACGTCACACGGGTTGTGTTTCAGTTGCAGCTACTTGATCTTGACGGCATTGTGTGTGAAGTGTTTTGTGTGATCAGTATGCCAGAGATTTATTTTACTTTTTTGGGGTGATAGAATGAGCAATGCCTGGTTTTGTTTTTGTTTAGTATGTTCCCCTGTGGCATTTCTGTACTGTATCCTTGAGTCGTAATGCATGTCTGATCCAATTATCAGCAGCCGTCCCAGCGTCTCCTTTTTATCCTGCTTAGCGAGAGAGGCTGTGTCTTTTTTTTTTTTGTAGGCCACAGTGGTTACTGTAGGGCTTTAATGGACAGAAATCGTCCTATACAATCAATCCAAGCTCTTTGTTAGGGTTAAGCATGAAATGAGACTTTATGAGGTCTAGAACTGAGAACCTACACAGGGAATGCTGTTTACTTCACATTGTGATTGGTAAACTCAGTTTTGTTTTTTTCCCCCTAGGCACGTATCAAGTTCCCGATTGACTACCCCTACTCCCCTCCAGCTTTCAGATTCCTTACCAAAATGTGGCACCCTAACATTTATGAGGTAAGAGTATGCCCTTTTTTGTATTTTTTTTTTCTTCCCCTCAGTCATGTGATCAGTGTTGGAATTTTTTTTCTAGGCTATTAAACCTCTCTCACCCTTTTCTTATGCTTTTAACAGCCAGTTTGGATAATGAACAGACATTATAGGTTTTAAGTAACACCAGATTGATTAATACAAAATGAGCACCCAGTTGAGTCTTAGCCTACATTTGTTTATTTGGATTTACAT
Organism: Leiocassis micropogon; assembly: GCA_028565275.1. Taxonomy (NCBI): domain Eukaryota; kingdom Metazoa; phylum Chordata; class Actinopteri; order Siluriformes; family Bagridae; genus Leiocassis; species Leiocassis micropogon. Next base: position 7,994,117 of record JAOVVA010000024.1, read on the forward strand.
GACTGTTCCCTTCCTGTTGTAAATGATGAGGTAAGGCATTTTCGTCGCTACTTCTCAGTAGCATAGTGAGTGTATGAATCAGACAAACAGCCCTAAGCTATCTTGGTAGCATTTCTAATCTCTAAAATATGTGCATGTGCCTTCCACAGGGGTGGAAAAACATGTTTGCACATTTCTGCTGAAGCCATCCTTCACTCCTGAGAATAGGTTTAACCAAAGCAAAACTCTGAACAAAGAGAGCACAAGTCTGGTACACACACAGTCTTTCAAAACCCCTAGTAATACCTTCCTGGAAATTCTCAAGCGAGAAAGATTGACAGCAATTGCAGAAGACGACTGTATACATGGTATAAAGTCATAATTGTTCACAAAAGCCTGGCTCTCAGTGAACACCGCACCAAGATGATTTGGTTCACTAATTATGTGTTTTGGTTTATATTGTAACTTGAATTTTGATTGTATAAAAATTTCATTAGCTGAAAGTTTAAAGAATTGTAAATACCATGGTAAAACATTTAGTATAATAATCAGAGTAAGAAAATTAGATTATTTTTCCTCTGTGCGCTAAATTTTTCTCAAAGTTTCTAAAAGCTGTAGTCACATGATTAGGGACCCTTATAGTATTTGAAGTAGTTAAAGAGGGAAAAAAACAGTTTCTGCACAGAAGAGACATAAAAGCCCAATCCCAATTCTATTTTCTAGGTAGGGCTAAGTGTAGGGGTAAGGGGTAGAATTGGGATTGGGCTAAAGTGACAGATCACATTTAAAGTTTCATATAGGACAACAGTTTAAAAAGATGATCGTTTAATTAATTAATTCATTTCTTGCTTAAGTTTGTATGAATTAATCTTAAGAAATACCTTTATTCAAATGCTGCAAATCGCGAACATTATGGAAGAAAAAAAATTAGGATTCTTTTTTTAAATGGCCATCATATCTACTTCAAACTTTTACACTTCCAGAAAGCATTTTATGCGTCTTATTTTTTATTCTTGCAAATGTTTTTATTTATTTGTTGTTTATTATTACTAAAAATATATATTATTTACTCAGGTAGAAAGCATCTTCTTGTTTAGGCTTCTTGTTAAGGAAGATGTAAGAGCATTCCTGGTGAGCTGTGGTGTACATCTCAAAGTGGTTAATTCCACAATGATTTCAGAAAAGTTACTTTTTTTATTCATTAAGTGACAAGATGTTATGCTTTATTCATTTATATTTGCATTTTAGTGTTGCAGAACAAGTTAATGGCATCATATATATTTTAAATTGGTGTATTTTTATGGATCCCAGTATTCCACAAAAAAATCTGAATAACCGCCTGATCTGCATACATTTAATGACACACACACACACACACACACACACACACACACACACAGACACGTGTGTGTATATATACATACATACATACATACACACACACACCTTGCATTACGGACATAATTAGTTCCGGAAGCGAGCTCGTATTCCAGAACACTGAAAACCAAATTAAATTTTCCCATAAGAAATAATGGAAACTCAAATTATTCGTTCCACCGCCCAAAAAAATAAATACATAAAACTAATTAACACAAAATATTAAGTAAAAATAAAACAAATTAACCTGCACTTTACCTTAAAAAAAAAAAGTAAAAATAAATCCCGACAAGTAAGTTTTTCCGTTTGTGCGTGCAGGCGCTCTGTGTGTGAGAATCTAAAGTAAGCTCCCCTCTCCCACTTCTCATCTTACACAGGTACCCTTTCTCAACTCTTTTCACACACGCGCGCGCACAACGGAAACACTGTTTTATCGGAAAAATAAACAAGAAATCTCTCTAATGACACTTGATTGAGCGACACACTAACTCTGTGTGAAGGCGAAAGTAGGAGGTGTGTGTGTGTGTGGCACAATGACGCACGCTCACACACACACAAAGAGCAGGCTGAGTCTTGAGCAGAGAGAGAAATTGGATATTTAACCTCTCTAATGAGACTTGCTTTTGCTTTACACACAACCGGTACACACATGCATACAGGCACAAAAGAAAATGTTTTACGCGCACACACGTGGTCACAATGTGTTATAGTAAACGGTACACGCGTGCACGGATGTTGATTTATACCAGTAAGAGACGCGCACTAAGACCCAGCAGGGGAGACGATTACCCACAATTCCGCAATACAAGAGAGAGAAAAATCGTTGGCTCAGTTGTGATCATGTGACACTCGGCGTCAAAACAAGAAGCGCATGCGTGATGCATGATACTCGGTACTCGTAAACCAAGACTTGTTCGTTTTCCAA
>JAOVVA010000024.1:7997790-8031845 GCA_028565275.1 Leiocassis micropogon
GTGTGTGTGTGTGTGTGTGAGCAGAGCATGTGCATGCATGTGTTTGAAGAGCAGCTGTCACTGCACAAAATCATTTTTTTAAAATGTGTGAAAAATCAACAGCCTGTCCTGGGCAAAGCTCATGTTACAGAATGAACCTCGACACGCTGTCGAGTCATGATTGTCACACTATTTTCCTCAGAGGTTTTAGGTCAGATTTTAGGTTTTTTTTTGTTTTGTTTTCCCCCTAAAAACTTTAATATTCTGTCAACTCTCACTGACATCTTTACAAGCTCATGTGCTGAGTCAGCAGTAGGATTGTGAAATCTTGTCATGTGCAGATCTTTTGTAAATTCTGTAAAGCCTTGTGGTAACCTTGGTGTGTTGTTCCTGGGTGTTTCAGAACCATCCTGCTGAGTGTCATATCGTTGTTGAATGAGCCCAACACTTTCTCTCCTGCTAACGTCGACGCCTCCGTGATGTACCGCAAGTGGAGAGACAGTAAAGGAAAGGACAGAGAGTATGCAGAGATCATTCGGTAAGATTCTCGTTTCGCGATTTTCTTGAGGTATAAAAGGTTTTTCCTTTATATCTCATTTAATATACCACCTAATAATAAATTAAAGCAAAAAACCATGATGCACCACAATGGCATAGATCTCTGAAACAGAAATGAACTGAAATGGTGGTGCAGAATGGTGTCGGTCTAAAATCATTCATTTTATTTTGATCACACCGTTCGGGGAGGTCTCATTCTTAATTCTGGAAGAGGCCACACCCATCAGTTTATAAAGGTTCAGCCTATATGATTAGTCAGATGAACTTTGTGCCAATTTGCAGCGACACCGCCCTGTTGACCAAAGGGGACAAGTGGACATGAACCATGCCAGCAAAATGCCTCCCACAGCATAAAATAGTGAAGGAAAGCTGTTTTATGATGAGTCATTGTACTAGCTTTTTGAGGTGGGTGTATGCCATCTTTTTAAGCGTCACACATCTGCCAGAACGGTTTTAAACAAGGTGTGCCCTCTTGTGGTTAGATAGCATACTGAGAAACTTGCTGGCAGTTGGTTCAGGGTGGTCCTGGGGGCATAGTTTTGTTCACCCCCACCCCTTCCTCTCCAGTGCGCCTATTAAAACTGGTAATTACTAGAGAAGTCAAACTGTTTTTCACTAAAACCCACCAGAGCTGGATTTGAGAGAACCGGAACTATGTTTAAATAAAAACTGCAGCTTATGTATTTTTATATAAATTTTAGAATCAAGCTTTATCTGATTTCATACTTTCTCAACCATGATATAGCTTAATATCGTAAATGGGATAAAAAATGAAAGTCGGTAGAAATATTTGACAGTGTTATGCAGTGTGTATATTAATTTATTTTACAATATCAGCAAATACACTAAACATAGATAAAAGGGCTCATACTCTTTTCCATAAAATACAGGGTGTGCCTTACATTAACATTAATGGCTTTTGACAAACACTTTTATTCAGAGAAACTTGCATTTATCTTATTATACATCTGAATAGTTAAGGTTAAGGACCTTGCTCAAGGGCCCAACAGTGTTAGATTGGTGGTGGTGTTTGGGTTTAAACCCATGACTTTGTGAGCTAATCAAGGTAAAATGATGTAGGGGATAAATAGACACGCATCTGTTAACTGTGTCTGTTTAAACACACCAAGAGCAAATAAAAACAACAATGTATCACTCTGTTCCTGGTCAGTTTAATCAGGCATGAAATGTAAAAATACACACTTAACACACAGACGCACACACACACTCTCACTCACTCTTGCTCTTTTGGCTCCTCATCAGATTACAACACGAATAAATCGTGTATCTCCTTAGCAAGAAACGGTTTTGTTCTCTCTTTCCTGAGGATTTTTTTTAAGTGTACAATAAAAAAAAATCTTATTCACTGTAGCTTTAAATGTACATCGTAAATGTACAATGTTTAAATCACAGCTCAAAACCAGAATTTTTTTTTTAAGCGTAGTAAGTTACCCATGTTTCCTTTAAAAGGTTTTTAAATCTTGTGTATGTCTGTTTTACAGGAAGCAAGTCCTGGCCACTAAAGCAGAAGCAGAGCGAGATGGCGTTAAAGTTCCCACTACGCTGGCTGAGTACTGTGTGCGCACACGCGCCCCCCCTACAGACGAGGGCTCTGACTTGTTTTACGATGATTACTATGATGACGAGGACTTGGAGGACAATAACGACGAGGACTGTTGCTACGACGAAGACGACTCAGGAAACGAGGAATCATGACCCCGCTCTCACAATCATTGTCCTCCACCATCATCTTTACCCCGAACCGATGAAAAAGCTGTCGCATGCACCTTGTATTTACTTTTCTTTTGAAAATGCTATAAAATGTTTTAGGTTTTTTTTTCTAGTCAGAAAATGAAAGCATTCTGTTTTTTTTTTCTTATCTCTGGTCTCTGTTGAATTGAGTTTTCTTTTTGTTACCTCTTTTCGTTTATCTTGACCTTCTGTTTTTTTCTCTCCCCTACCCTCCGTTTTCTTGCGCTATATAAATCCGAACATTTCCGCTTTTAAACAGCTAAATAATAGAGCAACTATGAATGGGTGAAAAGGGGTATTATTTTTTTTTATTTGCTGTACTGTGCATGTTGGCATTGTGGCGTTTTTTTAAACACAGTGCTGCTCCCTTCATCCACCATTTTTTCCTGCAAGTTCTCTAATTAAGGATCATCGACAAGTCCAACCAGCTCAGCAATAAAATGCATTTTGCATACTTACATGCTCCAGAGGCAAGACGCAGGAACTGAATACAGCAAAGTCTTTTGTGTCGTTTTCCTGCTCTGACTCATTTGATTTTCTGCTCTGATGTGGTCGAACAGGAAAAACGTGTCTGTTGCTGTGGATTGATAATCTCCATCTGGTTTGAAAGCATGTAGAAGGATTTCAATTATCGATCTTAAGGGAATGATTAATCGTTTGATTTGAGGGAGAAACACTCGAAGTGTGCCCAATAGAAGCCTAAATCCCTTCTATCACTATGTGAGTTCCATTCATTATTTTAAGATGTTTTAACCTCAAATCGTAATCATGGAATTCCTTATGTCCTGTGATAGTGTGCATCCCATCGACAAGGTTGTGAATCATGACGTTAAAATGGGATGAGGCTGTTTTTTTTTTTGTTTTGTTTTTTTTGGTCTGTCGGGGTGAAATATTTGTTTTTGTGATACCAATATTGTATCGCTCCCTCACGAATTTCATTTAGTCTTCAGTTAGGTTTTTATTCATAGAGAATGTATTTTTTTCATGACAGCAATGTAAATTCCTTCATGTGGGGCTATTGGGGTGATTATAATTTTTTTCCCTGGACTTAAGAATGGTCATGTGTTTGTTTGATTTTTTTGAATTTTTGTTCAGTAAAATGATAGCCCTGTCAACATTAATTTAATTTCACGCCTTTGAGCATTCTCAGACTGGAGACGGCTTTTAACTACATCAGCATTGACCAGTTGAATTAATTCAATCTGAGCTCATTTTAATTGACTCTCAGGATAAAGCAAACAGGAAAAAAAATCCCACAGTACCACCAACCTTCCTGTGAACAGCAATTTAACCAGTCTATAAATTCTGTTTTTGAAGGCGGTTTACAATCTTAAACCTTGATGCTGATGTGCACATGTGAGTATGTGGCTGATCATTTTACTGACCTGTATGTATTTTTATGGTTTGTTGGCCTATTTAAAACTGAAAAATAAAAATCTTTATTAGGATAAGACGACTTGTTAGTGTTTGCTATGGCATTTTGAAGAAACTCAGCAGATTGGGGTTTATTCAGTATCATGGGGGAGTCACAACTACTTGATGGAACAAACGTTTTAAATTGATGCTTAAACAGCAAGCTGACTTTAAACTAGCTACTGTGTACCATGAAAAATTACAATATCACAAAAAGGTTACTTTTCTTTCCTAATTAAATTTAAAAAGATTAAACTCCTATCTTCTCGATTCATTACGTGTAAAGGCAAATCCTTCTTTTACAATTAAGGCTTACAGCTGTAATATCTCGGACTATTAGAATATTTCACTTAGACATTGAGTAAATTATTATTCATACAGTATAAATACAGTCCATCTCTCAGTCTAATTCACCACATGGGGAAGACGGCTAATAGTTGTCCAGAAGATGATCATTGACACCATCTGCAAGGAGGGTAAGCTACAAAAGGTGCTGTTGGATTGTATTCATGGAAACTTGACTGAATAAAAAAAGTGTAGTTGAAAAAAGGTGCACAAGCAACAGTAATTACCTCGGCCTTAATGACATTGTCAAAGCTGATTCAACAAATTGGGAGAGTTTTTACAGGGCCACAGCTGTTCAATTTGTAATATCTAGCAACTCCTGAACCAGAGGCGACGTCAGACTGAACTGGACTGTTTGTTGCTCAGTGGTTCAAAGTCCTATTTTCAGATGAAAATAATTTTGCATTTCGTTTGGAAATCAAGGTTGCAGCATCTGGAGAAAGAGTGGAAATAATTTACAGAAAATGCAGAACTTCTTAATTTTACACATTGAAACAGACCAGTGTAGATTTTTTTGTTTTTGTTTATGCATATCAACACTCTATGCATATTACAGGCATTTCGTTGTATTACAGACGTTGATTGCTTGTATAATGAAAATCAGTATTACGGTGAGAATCACTTCTAAGAGTATTCATGCGTATTTAGTCGTTCAAAGTCACAATGTTATGATTTTACGGTGCATCATATATCACTTCTTGACTTTCACAAACTGACTAAAGAGATCGGGACAGCCTTTTACGTCAGGACTGCTGGTCTCAGCAGTCATTCACTTCTGTTGAACGACTCGATACGCATGAATACTCTCAGAAGTGATTCTCACCATAATACTGATTTTCATTATACGAGCAATCAAGGTCTGTAATACAACGAAATGCCTGTAATATGCATAAACAAAAAAAAAAATCTACACTGGTCTGTTTCTCAGTGTCTATAGTTCAGCTGGAGGTTACAATGTAATGATTATGATTTCAGTACTCTTTGGGTTGATCTTTCATATTTGATAAACAAAAATGGCTTTGTATGATTCCTTATCCACTTACACAATGGTGGTGAGTCAAGAATTATCCACACTTTGGTTATATTAAAACTCCTGTTGGCCGCACTGCGTTATCGGCGCTTTCCATTCACACAGAGGATCGCTGTCCAAGGTCGTTGTGATCTTGCGTGACAATGTTGCCTCTGGTTTGAGGTGTTAAAGCATCCTCCCTATAGTCCTTGACTCCTTCCATTAGACTATAACCTGTTTGTTCCCCTGAAAAGCAGCCATATAAGAACGAAGATTCACTTCTGATGAAGAAGTAAGACAGCGGTGCATTTGAGGCTCATAGCTCAGTCTAAAACATTTTTTAAGGAGGGATTCCGAAGGCTTGTGGACAGAAGGACAAGGTGTATTGGAAAGCAAGATTATGCAGGACAATTGCATAATTTCATTTTTCTAAAAGTCGATTCAAATAAATTCTACAGCCAGAACGCGGATATCTTTTCACTCACCATTTTGTTTAATATTTAGAGGTATTAAATCTTACCTCACCAAGATGATTCTTGAATCTTGGAAGGTTAGAGCCTAAAGTGAGACCCAGAAATCCTCTATATGCATTACAAGGTTATGACATCTGTAAAGATCTACAAATCAGGCAAATTTTCATATTTAATGGTAAAACAATGACCTAAATGTGGTTGGACTGTTAACACAGTAAAGCGCTTTACAGCAGGCTTACATCGCCACCTTCCTTCATCACGCTGTCCTTCATGTTTTGTAGTTTGCCTGGCAACAGTATTATACAGTAAAGCGCTGCTTATTGGAGCACGGCATAACTGGCTGCAATAGTGCTGAGCTTGGCTGAATAATAATCCTTATATTACAACGCTCAAGCTGATATATGCAATATACAGTATTTATATATATAGAAGTCTGATTATGTTTATACTTATACATATACATTTATGTTTAAATGATACACCGGACAAGTTTATGAATATACATGATTCTGTACCAGTTTCTGTTTAAAATACAGCTTTGCCATCATTATTATGGGGCCTGAAAGAAATATGTGTCCTTTCAAGGACTCTTATGCTGTGTGAGCAAAAATGACATCACAGAAATAAGGAATATAAAATGATTTATTAAAAAAAATAAATAAATGGGGGAGGTGGGTACAAAACAACAAAGCATTTTGTTCTAGGATCTTTGTTCAAGACAAGAAGTGCTGACAACAACAAACTTGTCCTGTCGACATCACAAGCTTTTAGGAGGTCCAAAGGCCAGTCATGGTTGCCCGGTTACCATGACAACACTGGCACAATCCCAAGAGTAGTGCACTCTCCATAATAAGAAATAGTGTCTTCCAGACATTATTTAGTATACTATATGTCCATGCACGGAGACTTTGACTCTAAAACCGCAGACTCTTTATACAATATAGACAAGATAAATTAGCGTGCTATTTATTTAAGCATTAGAATCCAAGTATAAACAGTTACTTTTAATATTGTGCATTGGGATTTACCTTCAGCCTCGGTCATTATCCACATAAAGATATAGGCTAAGTGTTAGAATGCCGTTTACTTAGCACCTTGGTACGAATGCAAATTTTAAGATAAGTCTTGAGGTTAGACTTATGGTGTAATGCTAACAGCTAAAGTCATCTCAAGTCACATACTTCAATACGGTTCTAGATTATTTTGGAGTTCGGTACATCCAGATACTAGACAATTTATTCATCAATCAATAGTAGGAGCATTTATACAAGAAAGTTGGTAGTTATTAAAATCAGCTAGTTTGGAAAATCAAATCTTACGAAAGCTGATTTGCTTAAAGATAATAAAACAAAGCCCGGTATCTAGACATTACATCATTAAGAAATGAAAACATATGTAGTACGGTGGAAAAAACCTGCCTTGACCTTCTGACCCTGAGCTTCTGTATCGGTCTCAAAGCTTGATCATGAACCGTATATTAAAATGACAAACAGTACAGCGAATACGTATAGATGATTTAGTATTGTTTATATCAGGTGCATTTTTCCAATCATTCTCCTTATACACAAAAGGTTGGAAAAACTATGTTGGGGTTAAAAAAGGTCAAGGCTATATGGGCCATGCAGGACATATTTGGACCACCTTGCCTTTCTTTTGGCATGCCATGGAATTATGGTATTCCCTCTCTCTCTCCTCATTTCTGAAGTATAGATATTTCTTTTTTACAACGGGTGTTCAAATCAAACCGGGATTGTACAGAATAATAAACACAGTTACGAGAGTAGAAACTACCTTTATTACTCTATATAATCCCCTGCTACACTAATGCACTTATCCTTTCACTAGTGCTTGTATACCATCAAGGTAGAAAGTTTTCTGAATACACTAGAGCCATGATCAGACTGCCTGCGTCGTGTCTGAAACGCTGGCCTCCCAGGAACTCTTTTAATGGCTCAAACATGTGTAAATGGCTTGGAGCGATGTCAGGACTGTACGGGGGACGTGGTAATAACCCACAGCTTCCACTATCATTCATGTTTGAACCTCCCTTGTACTATTTTATGGGTGCAGATTTTGGAACAGATGTTTTATTATTTACTAATGTGGAAGTTAAACTACACATTTGAATACATCAGTATCTTCAGATGTGCACTGGTGTTAAGGTATCTGATGGAATTTCGGACTCTAAAATATATAAGTATAAAATAAACGTTAAAAATATAAAATGTTATGTAACAGAAATAAAACGAAGTGCAGTGACCAGGCCTTTCTATTACTACAACTTTAAATAAACAAATAATAAACACATACAGAATTAAATATAATATATAATTGTTACATAATTATAATAAAATAATGTAGTTGAATTACAGTATACATGAGTCCATCCCAGTTATTCGTCCTTATAAATAAGACACTACTGATACAATTCTTATAAAGTCTAATTTTGTACTTTTTTAGTGCAGACGGGAACGTTTGTTGTAACGTGGCAAAACCAGCCTGGATTCATGAAGCTTTTTATGACAGGAATGCTGATCTGGGATCAGACTATGGCTGATCCATGTGATTAAATCATTCTTCCTGTGCGTAAGAAGATAAACAGATCCTGGACTGTAGCTCTTCTATGCTGTGATTTGGGAACATGGCCCAGTGACATTTATTTTGAGATACCCAGGGATGATTTTGTGTATTCGTACACTACGTAGCTGATGCTGACAGCTGGAATGACCTTCATAAAGTTGGGTAGGATCCCCCGATAGAGCCCGAAAAAGCCTTCTTTCGCCACGATGCTCTTAATGAGTGACCTCATAGAGGGCTGCTCCGAGTTACTGAGCAATGCTGAAACCACAACACAGATTGACACCAGCTATTAATGCATCAAAAAACATTATATATATATATATGATTGGTTCTCTAAATAAATATTATATGAGCACAACACTTCATAAAGATTAATTATCAAAAAGACTTCTGTCCCTTTTTGCTTATTGCCAAAGTACCAGCTTTCTAAATGCCTTCTAAAATGCCAGCCATTTCGGTAGTCTTTTCAGCTCTCCCTCATGCACAAACAGCATGGAGACACATCTGGTGTCCATCAGGCATTCAAGAGTGGCTCTCACAGCTCTTTGGGGCTTTTACATGGACACAGTACCTACCTTGTGCCTGCATACGAGTCCGTATCAGAGCCAGAGGGTAGCTGGCCAGCTGCCCACACGTGCTGGAGACAGTACCACAGCCAAGCAGGACCAGAACACCAGGGTTGGCTGTGTCTTTGGCATAGTTTGCGAGCCAGGCATTCTTTAGGCTCTAGAAATAGCAAAAACGCAAGAATACAGTATATGCACATATATGTAAAGTAAAAAAAAGACTTATATAGCTATAGGATGTATTGATATGGAATTTCTTAAACCACAATATATGTAGTAACCCGTTGTGTTATGACATACAGTTTACTAAGAATTGACCTAAGAATGTGAACTGTATAATATGAATAAGAGTTGTTCAAGTCAAACTGGGAAATTTCTTGTTAATGAATCTGCGAAACCGATCGACATTTACAGAAGACTTCAAGCACAATACGGTGGTGAGACTCTTAGCCTCAGTGAAACATTTGAATGATGCCAACTCTTTAAAGGAGCCTGTACAACCGTGAATGCCGATCCCGACCGAGGTGGCTCGAAGCTCACTTTACTTGTTCCCATGAACATACAGGATCCTTGAAAATCAGAGCACCACCACCACCACCAACTTGCGGAAGAGACGCTTCTGTCTGTGGGAGCTGTATAAACAATCATTCACGAACACTATTTGCACATTACAGAAATTACTGTGGAAGTCAGTGCTACATCTGTCATATAGCCCTGACCTCAGTCCAAGCCACTCCCACATGTTTGGGCCATTAATGGAGTTCCTGAGAGGCTAGTGTGTCTGATGTGATACAGCAAGTCTTATCATAGCTCATGAGCAAACTTTCTCCATTGATGCTATGCAAGCACTAGTGAAAAGCTGGGATAAGTGCATAAGTGTAGCAGAAATAAAGGTAGTTTTTACACTCATAACTTAAAAGTCCCGGTTTAACTTGAACACCCCTTGTATTATGTGAAAGCATGGCGTTTGCAGCTCTATTAAATACATCGCAGAGTATAAAACTATAACCTCTTGGTTGCTTCTGATGTGTGTATTTTTATTATATAATATGTGTTTTACATGGTGCTGTAGAGATGGGTTTGGTCATTGGCACATACTGCACATACTAAGCAGTGAATATACAACACCCTTAACATTACCCATCCAGGCCAGCAGAGGTCTCCCTCTCCTAAATATTAAAGACACTTCAGCACTCAATTTCCCACACACTTCCTGGTCACAGCCATTGATACAGTATCTTACACTCATTAGACTGGACATACCTGTCGCACATCCGTCATATTTTAATGTAATGTTAAATATTGCTAAAGTCATAATGCATTGAGAACAATCCACTGGATGACCAGCTGAGATTGAGTGTGGAAATTAAAGTAATCATTTCGCAACAAATCTCTGCTTCTACCTTATGATCGGTTACAAAACTTCTGTCTCATTATGATTGGTTAGATCTTTACAAACAAGCCAATCCTGGAACACAAAGGCGTGTTCTGAACGTGTTCAGTAATGGTGTAGCTAGCTGCACTTTCTGCTGCGCATTTTAAAGCTGATGTGGTTTAGGCCCGAACTTCTTTAAGCTACAAATAATAGACACAGAGCAAGTAATAAAAAAAATAATTATAAAAAAGAGAATATAACAATATCTTAAAACTATAAGCTTGTAATAAAAGGAAAAAAACGACAGCTTTGTACTTTTTTTTCCTTGTTAGCATTTTCATATCCAAACTGAACATGTTTCTAGAAATGTATTCTCATCCAATAATCTAAAACGTGAAAAATTTGATTACCACAAACTACTGTGGGACGTACAATACTTAACCACCTCATTGCTCTTCATATTTTGCCTTTAAAGAGCCGAAATGTCTTCCATTTCTTAATGTAATCTAAAGGGAATAGTTCTCCAAGCTTCTGTAAGGACCTTTTTTGACTATCATTTTTGCCAAGTTTTGGCTTTCTTTTTTTGGCCAGTCCCTGTACCTGAGCAGTTTCAGAGGAATGTTTTTTTTGTATGTGTGGCAACGGGCTTGCAGCCAGTGCACGTAATAGTAAAAAAGCTCCTCGCTCATCTAAGAAAAGCCATCACCAAGGCACGGGAAAGAATGGGACCCCATTCCTATCAAGTCTATATATATATATATGTAGTTTTGCCAGCTGCCTAGTTCTGAGATTGTTTTCATGTTGTTGCATTGGATGATGGTTTGTGTTCATCTTTTTTTTTTTTGACTATGAATTACATTTTTGACCTGTTAATAAACCTTATGCACATGAATCATCAACATGCTCCCAATGCCTGTCAATTACAACCTGGCATTCCTGAAATATATAGCATAAAAACCTAAAAACAGACCGTGTAAATAATCGTTCTTTACAATTTAAAAACTCCATTATAAACTTTGTGTACTTAAATTTCTTTTCCTGTAAACCACTCATTCCTGATTTTGTCAATGTGAAAGTCAATATGTTACAGGCCACCTTTCAGGTTTCATCGACACTCTGCTTCAGTGCATATAACTGAAATGACAAACAGCACAAGTACAGGACATAACATCCTAAAACTGATTATCAGATTGTTCCAAGGATAAAATAACAATCCTGCTGTAATCAAAGTTAATAGGCTCTAAAATGACAATCAGTGTGTGTCTGTAACTACATGTACCTCATAAACAGCAAGGTCGATGCCAGCGTAAGGGATAATGCCCAACATGTTCGGGATGTAACCTTTATAGAAAGCTTTAATACCCTCTTGTTTCAGAATCGACCTGGCACAATCGATCATGCCTGAATACTGTCCGGTATTCCTCAGGGTCAGTCTTGTCTTCAATACCTAGTGAAAATTGAAATAGTATGCTGTTCTTCATATTTCAATACTTCAAATATTCCAATAATTTCTAATTTGTGAGTACTTTTTAAAAATTATGTTATGTTATGTAATTATGAGTGCTGTTGTGTTTGAATATAAGAATGTTGTGTTTGAATATCTGTGATGTTTGTAGGCAGAGGGAGAAGTCTAAATGTTTAATATAATACACCTAGAATATTTTATAGCTATTATACAACAGGTATAAAACATATCCTTCTACAACTGGCGGAACTATCTAACCCGCAACCGGTGGACTGCTAGTTAGCAACCGACAGTTGTTGTAATTAAGTCCTGAGAAACTTAAAAGATTTACTTTATATTTTTACTTATTCTGCTTTAGCATATCAGCTATGTTCAGGGGTTGAATCCCAAAGAGTGTTAAATGGAAAGCTACTGTGCTATAGTGTACAATCACTTGTTCCACCAAGTAGTGCCCTTGATCAGGGGTAGAGAGGAATTGGGATTCAACCTTGTGTTCGAAACTGGTTAGCTTTTTAGCTCGTTTAGAGGGAATTTAAAATGACTTTTGGGTAATTAGTAAGGAGACAAACTGTTGTTTAAGATGTCATAACCACCATAACACCAATCAGATGTTTATTTTTTTTTAACTGAAAGTGATTCTGTGACTGGTTTTGAATGTGGGTTTTGGCAGGCAGCTTCTCTCTCCTCTTTCTAGTACCGCAGACTGTACAGACCTGCTTTTACCCATTCTTTCAGTCATCTTTGATGATACTACTACCTAAACAATGGTATGGTTCCATAATGTTTAAAACCAACCAATAAATTGAAGAAGTCACTAATGCCATCCAGAGATTTATGCCTGAAAGTGGAAAAAGTACAGCTGATCAATAAACATTTGAAAAGCTTACCTCCATGGGGTAAATGGAAGTTTGTGCTGTGGCACCGGCTAACGAGCCTGCCATGAATCTCTGTGCTGTCTCTATTTTATCACCCTCAGACGAGAGGTACTTCTTATACTGAAAGAGAAAATTTATTTTCAGTGAGCACAGAATTTAAAAGTGGTTGTCATAAAAGTGAAATTGCACAATGAATTAAGATATGACATCATGGCTCATAGTCTGTCATAATCAGACAATCCTTTAATTGGAGATACAAAACCTTCAGTAGAGCAATTAAACATAATTCTTCATATAGAAATACAGTATGATTACTGTTAGTATTATACTGATTGAATGTTACTTAGAACCTATTCCATGTTTAAATTCCTTATTTAAATTTTATGATAAGCAGGATTTTAATCGGCTTAAAAGGAAAAAGAATTTGTGTTGTATATATTTTTATTCTGCCCCTGTGAGGATAACAACCTGACTTATTTCATTTTACTGCTTATTTAAAATATGGCACATGACACAGTTCTACTTCCTTTTGTCCTGGACAGAAAGTATAGTTTTGTCTGCACTAGTCATTAGTCAATATTGCCATTTGCTCATTTCCTTGCTGAACATCAATAGAACAGCCGATCAGCAAGAATTTTGGTTGTTAAAATTTTGGTGATTTAACGTTGGTATAAGGTTATTTTTTTAAAAGTTAGAGTTACTTTCATGAAATGATGTCAGAACAACGTTGACTACATGATGAAGGGACAATGTTGAACCACTGCCCCTAACACAATGTTACAACTTCAGTCCTAATATCAATTACAACAGTATTGATATCAAATCGATGGCCTGAGCAGGATTCAAACTCTGATCTCTGATACTACGTGACAACGAGTGCCACAATAAATACCAGACAACAGCAATTTACCGAAATAGTAAACTGAAAATTAGCCAAGAGGGTAATAAAAAACATAAAGGTGTGAGAACTGTTATGTGCAGTAATTTACAATTCACTGTCTAAAGTGGTTCAGGGACAATTTACAATTATTACATTTGGTAGACACCCTTATCCAGAGCGACTTACTTCTTTATCTCATTGTACATCAGCCTTGCTCAAGGCCCCAACAGTGGCAACTTGCTGGTGCTGGGGTTTGAATCTGGAAACCTTCTGATCAGTACCCCAACACCTTAACTACTGCACTACACATGCCTGTTAGTGACAAACACTTTGGATCATGGTGCTTCCAAAGCTGTATGGGTTTAAATGCTACCACACATGTGGATACCACTGCACCACATTTATCACACTTTATAACAACTGTTTAAGTAGCACCATTTTGCCAAAACAGAGTGTTATAGTGTCAATTGTTAATGTTCCTGATGTTTCCTGACATCCAAGAACATTAAACTGGTCAGTGTGGCACAACATAAAACCCAAAACTTGAAAATTATCGAATGGCCTCAGCCCGCTGGCATGATTGCAAAAGATGTGTCTCTTTTTGGGTCTATTCATAAGTGCAAATGGCACCATTGTCTGCACAACAGGGGAAACACTGATGGCTTGCCTCTTGAAGCAGAAGTTGTCTAGAGGTGCACTAAATCTCTATTTCACATAAAAATCAATGACCCAGCAATATGACCTGGGCTTGGTGCTAAGGAGTTTATGCAACTTGATCTTGCAGATGATAATATACCTAAGGCAGCCTTGTATCCAATTACAGCTCAAGACTCAACATCTTGTACCGCTACTATATACTGTATGTACACTGTCTGATCATGTATGGAGACGTGCACTTAAAATGTTTTCGATACGTGGCCTTCATTAGTTAATGAAGAGTTGATGAGAATGGACAGGAGGTACAGCACAATTTAATGGGGATCATTCATAGTCTCTCCATATGGGGTGAAGAAGGCAAACCTCATGATAGTAAGATGGTTAATTATTACTGTTGGTTTTGAGCAAATGGGAAACCACCACTAGTTCTGAACCTGCTCTGAAAGCCATCTACTCAGCCATAGAACCGGAACTTGTGTTGCACTGCCTAGATGGGACATTCAGTCAATATAATAAAGAATTGTCATGTTTTTACTTCATCCACTGGTGCATGAGCGCAGATCTAATGGAAACATGGTTATTTGCAAATGGTAGCTAGTTTGAAAGGAGTTTTAGTTATAGTTCGATCCAGTAATCACTGGAAGAAGAGAAAGCAATGATCAAGGCAGTAAGGCAGTGTGATGCCAAAGTACCAGCAGGCTTATTAAATTCATCTTAAGGCTTTTTTCCATTCCCAGATAATGAATCTCATGGAGAACTATGTAATTAGTTGATGAGTTTAATTGGGTAATGTAGTGCTTGGGAAATACAAGTTCAATGACTTATAACAGCCCACCTGTTCATACGCCATGAATTTGATAGCAGTCTCAGGGGCGATTTTTAACACATTGAGGCCATTTCCCCTCCACAGAGATATCACTCCTCCTTCGGTAAGCATCCGTTTGAACCCCCCCACCAGACTGATTTGGTTTGACCTGGATGCATGAACCTAAAATAAAACAAATCTGTGAAACACTAAACGCTCATGAATAAAATTTTTCGTTTTTTTTGGACTGCAGTATTAAACTGTACAGCATTCTCGTTTTCTATAAACGTACATGATGTTAATATTTTGATTCTATACATTAAAACTGTATAGTGCAAACTGTGTATTAGAAATCTGGCCTGTCCATACCTGCATAAAAACCTTTATTCTATCCAAAGGTGCAGTGCCTGTTCGAGAAACTGCCCCTGCTGTTGCCCCAGCAACTAGCTGTTTCCACCAAACACCAGAGATCTTCTCCTCGTCAGTGAACTCATCAGGAATGACGAGATTATCACCAATGTCCAGCTGCTAACTTGGAGAGGCATAGAGTATAATGCTAATAAAAGGATCATTTGCATTTAGGTTACATTTTACTGGTGATATTCATGGGTTAGATGCATGAGCTTAAGAGACTATTAAAATTCTGTGAATGGTGGTATTGTGAATTGTGTTTTCAAGAAATCATTTTAAAAGCATTAAATGACTATATAATTAAGCAGCCGTCATGTACTATAATGCAACGCTTAACAAACTGCGAATAAAACTAGTCATTAGATTCAAATGGCATATGGGATCACAATAGAGTCATAGGCATGCAATCATTCAAAAATAAAAGCAAGGAGGATGCCATGTTATTACTATTCATGCTTTTCTTTTGCATTGATATTGTGCAATAAAAATCGTCCATATTGTAAAACTATATAAAATGAACATATTATAAAATGTAATTTGATTATAACTTCTTTTTTATACTGCATTTGAAAATATGCTATAAATTAATTTATGCTTCCAATATCTCTAAAGTTCTAAAATAATACTAACTTCTTAAAAAAGGCTGATTATAAAACAGTTAGTTCTGACCAAGTAATCTGATTAGATGAATGGATTTTACGAGAGGTAATAATAGACTTCAACAGCACTGGGACATTTAACTATATGTATCACACACTAACGTTAGGGTGTTTCACACTAACCATCGGTCACAGCATGAGTGAAAGTAAGTCAGTGCAGTCCATAGTTCAGTACTGGAAAAAGAGAGGAAGCTACAAAGCTAACTAGCTTCTAACAGAAGGTTGAATCCCAAATCCTTCTCTAACCACTGATCAAGGGGACTACTTGGTGTATGGAAAAAGGGATTGTACAAGCTCAGCTTTTTATTTTATTCTATTTGGCATTCAACTGCAGAACCCAAGAAGTTAGCTGTTATTCTAAAACTGAATAATCGAAAATATAAAGAGAATCTCTTTAGTTTTTCAGGACTGTCCACCACCTCCATGGTTTATTCTTCTCACCCTTTGGCTATATAGTACCCTTAAGAATTTAAAACTAATTTCACCCAAGTTAACGACACTAACTGTTGGGCGTTAACTATTGGTCTCTAAAGGTTGAGGAACTGTTGTATAAAAGCAATATCAGACTTTGAAATCGTGCTGTTGTATTGAATATCAGCAACGCTGTGATGGCTTGTAGTGATGGGAAGTTTGGATAATTTCTTCGAGGTTCTTTGAATCTCGTTCATCAAAATAAACAAATGTTTTTTGAGTCATTTCGTTCTTTTTATCAGAAATAACATAAAAAGTTAGATTTTCAATAAACAGACCCCCTACACGTCTACATACTGTACATGAATTTTGGCTATAGTTCCAATAATGAAAATATTACAAGGCATCTAAGGACATATTATGATAAACAGAATGAGCAGCTCACCTCTCATATCTTCTGGTCCGAATCGTTTATTCTTTTGTCACGTGACTCTCATAGACGCTATGCAGCGCATTACACAGGAAACAGAATTGAACGGTTCTTCTCATGAGTCTTCTAGTCCGAGTCGTTCATTCTTTTGAATCTATTGCACTGCATAGCGTCTAAGGGAGTAACGTGACAAAAGAACGAATGACTCGGACTAGAAGATTTAAAGGCGACTACTCATTTCTGTTTCCTGTTCATAACCTATGAAGGCTTTGCGATACTTTGCGCATGCGCGCCCAGTAGAAAATAAACAATCACTCTCTGACACTACTCGTTCTGCTGAGTCACATTAAAGACTCGTTAAAAAAAATAAAAAATCGTTCATGAATGACCCAGCACTAATGGCTTCAGCACTCAACACCCTTGACAGCACAACAGCACAACCTTGTGTGTGATATTGCTTTTATACAACAGTTCCTCAACCTTTGGAGGAACCATTTATTATCAACAGATTATGATTTATTTGTTCATTTAATATACAGTGATGTTGATGTTTAATAAATTTCCACATCTAGCAATCATAGGGTGTGCAATCCACTTGTTCCACACACCTTGATCACTTGTTCCACACACCTTGATCACTTGTTCCACTAGTCCGAGTAAAGGTGTGAGAACCTTGATCAGGCGTTAGAGCGGGACTTCGGATTCAGTCTTGTGTTTAAAGCTAGTTAGCTTTGTAGCTCACCTTAGTCATAAATAAAACAACAGGGATGCAGTTCAGAGCAAATTAGGGGGAATCACTAAGGTGACAAAGTGTTATTTAAAATGAGAGAATGTTAGTGCATCTATGACTAATTTTGAATGTGGGTTTTGTCAAGCAGCTGTTACCCCCTCAGTACTGCAAACCCTACTGACCTACTTTCACCCAGGCTGGCAACCGAGCATTAATGTAATTAACTGTTATTAGAACCCCTTTGATGTTTATAGCTTAACCTCCCAGTGCTGTTGTGCTCTATTATCACCAAGTGTGGAATCGCTCTCGTTCAATAATCAGATTACTCGGTTGGAACAAACTATTGAAAATAAATCACTTTAAAACAAATTAGTTACTTTAACTACTTAGTTTCTCTTAAAACAGAACCATATTGTTCCTTTGGTCCCATTAAAAAAAACAGTGTATTTTTACTACAGCATAGAAAATTCATTTGCATTAGAATAATATCTGACCGAGGAGTGTTTCCAGTATCTAATAATTTCTTCCAGGTCTGTGGTAGGCTTGAACATGAAGTGCTCCTTCCACTCGTTCCAGTCCACAGTCATGGTGCCATCAATGTCAATGCTGCAGAAAATACCCAAATCATTTATGGATCATATTTTAAAATATTATTTATTAAATTTAAAAATAAATAATAATAATAATAAAAAAAACAACAACAGAGCATTAACTAAGTATCCACATAAAAATGCATTGATCAGCCATAACACTAACACCACCGCCAGGGGAACAACCCGCAGCACCCCAAGGAACCACCGCTAATATCCTGGTGCCAGACACCACAGTGTAGCCCCAGAGGTCTTGTGGAGCTACCCTGGTGGCACAAGGGGAACGAACATATACAATACTGGGCATAATGTTTTGAGTTTTTTTTATCATATTTTATGATTTTCCCAAATTGTTTCATATACCCCAATTCCCGTCAATCATTAGGGCACTCCAGTCACGGAGGGCCAAATATCAGGTGATTCCTTCGTGCCATGTGAAACCAGCCAACTGCATTTTTTTAACTGCTTGCTCACACTCAGCATGGAGTTACACTCAGAGGGTTGTGCTATCCGCTTCTTCTGCAGTTTATTAAACATGAATAGAAAAAAAAAAATACAGAATACATTTTTAATTAATCATTAATGATTGGTTGGAACACATAGCCAAGTGCTCCCATTTCAGTGTGACTTTCAAGCAAAACTCTTTTAGACAGCCAGAATGCTTTGAACCCTTTGAAACCATATTATTAACAGGTAACATTGTTTCAAGTACTTCAAGTAATGTCACAGCATTTTTCTTGCACACATTTATGGCATATTTACATATTTATAGCATATTTATATATTAATGGCATAAAGTCTGCCTGCAATAAAATTTATAGTGGAACCTCAGCATACGAATACCCTGCCTCACAAATTTAATATTTAGAGCCATTAGAATATTTTTAGTTTGCTTCTTGTGAAGACATGGCACCATGGGTCCTGAGAATGTTAGTGCGGACGGTATCAAGAGGTATCATAAATTAAGGTTAAGTGAGGTTTAATGTCTATTTATTTCATATTTTACTTCATGTCTTTTTTGAATTTTATTTTGTTTTTCATATGCAACAATACGCTTATAGTGTTCTAGTGTAACACGGGAAATATTTCTGGGTACCTCGAATGGATTATTTAATATTAGATAATTAATTTTTATTATTTCCACTTGGGAAATGCGTTTCGCAACACAAATTTTTGCCTCAAGATCTCGCCTCCGGAACGGATTAAATTCATATGCCGAGGTACCACTGTACATATAAAATAGGCTTTGCTTTGGAGTAGGCCATTTACTGGCAAAAATAGAAAGGCTGCTTTGCTTATTATATGGAGAAAATATTACACATCCAGGGTTTTTAAATATTTTGCAGAGAAAAAATACCAGTACAATGTGCATCCAGAGAATATATAGAACATCTTTATGTAATTATTATAGAATTAAAGATCTTGAATGTCTGACCTATGTAGGATTTTCTGTGCTGCTTCTGTGGATATGTCCATTCCTAGTTCAGCCAGAGACTGTTTGATCTCACAGGCATCCAGACGTCCTAGCAGCCGATAAAGAGAAATACGTCAGCTCCAAACCCTTCAGTTATACACTTTAATTAAGAGTTGCAGCGCCTAATGCAATAAAACACAGCAGAGCAATGAACACATGGCCCTAATCCAAACATGACTTCACTTATGTGTTGAATTATTGCTAATCCACATAGATACTGAGTTGTTGCACTCTTGTGTCACGTATCTCTTATATCATGAACTTAAAAAAATTTCTATGTATTCCTTTTGCAAATCCTTAGTCAGTTTTAACTATCAGCATCAGTTAAAGCTTGAAGAATGTCAAACCTACTACCATCATTATTCTTGTCCAAGCTGTTAAATGTGAGCCACAGTTTCTTCTCGTGCTCTTTCAGGTATCGAGCGAACTCAGCGAAGTCAAGCACACCGTCCCTGTTCTTGTCACCAGTGGCCAGAATTTTCTGTCAAGACATGCAGAGGGTTAACTTTCAACTAGACATGATCATCTAAATGGTGTTTATGTATTGTTAGACACAAAACAGAAACTTGTATAGCCTAGCAGACTACAGGAACAAGATTTTTTCAACTGGCATTGCAGGGAGCATGCCAATCCCAATATGCCAGATACTAGATATATGAGAATACTAGATATATTGTAAAGGCACTAATCAGAGAGGCAAACATAACACTCAACGGGTAGTTCATTGGTAGCCACACCTCAGATGCTCACAGGACAACCATTGCATGATGTTCCACAATGCTGGGCTATAAGGAAGTTTTATATGCGCAAGCCATATGCAATCTTGATGAGACACGCTGGAGACTGCAAACTTAATAATAATAATAATAATAATAATAATAATAAATAAGTAAATAAATAAATAATAATGAGAGGAAAAAAGCTTCTGTGAAATAGTAACATTTTGTTCTCATCAGACCAGAGGGTTCTGTATACAGTATATTTATATATGCAATGTTAAGAATACTAGACAATTATATTGATACCTATATAAGTATGCAAGAACAATATAACAACAAATCAGTTACTAGGTATCCACCCAAATACACTGATCCGTCATAACACTAATACCACCGCCAGGTTAACTGAATGCCGTTATCAATGACAGTATATAACAGTAAACAAGTGACAGTATCAAGGGCCCCAAGGCTCATTTATGCCTCTGGGCAGAAAAGGCTAGCCGGTTCATTTACATCATACAGAAAGGCCTATGTAGCACAAATTGCTAAAAAAAAAAAGCTTCTGTCATCAAATAGTAAAATTTTGCTTCTATTGCTCTCATCATACCAGGGAAGATTTTTTTCACATTTGACTTCAACATGTCTCAACAAGATTGCACATGACTTGCGTTTATCATGGCACGCTGCTTATCATTCTGAGAAGACCATCTCCACATTGAAGCTGGGTGGTGGTAGTATCATGTTGAGTTATTTAAATAATGTATTTAAATATTTTTATAGCCCAACTATGCAAGGTGGCTTAGTGATTAGCACTGTCGTCTTGCACCTACAGGGTCCAGATGCAATTCCCACCTTGGGTCTGTGTGCATGAAGTTTACATGTTCTCCCCATGGTTGCTAGGTTTCCTCAAAGTACTCTGGTTTCCTCTCACAGTCCAAAGACATGCAGATTAGGCTAATTAGCATTCCCAAATTGCCCGTAGTGTGTGAGTGATTGTATACGTGTGTACCTTGCCGTGTGCCCTAGGTCTCTTGTGATAGGCCTCAGACCCCTGTGTGACTCTGTACAGTATATAGGATAATGTGACACAGACTATGAGTGAGTAAGTGAGTAAACTATGATGGGAACTTTTGTAGGACTTTACCCCATACTGTTTTGATAGCTCCTTGATCTTCATTATGCTGTTTGTATGTTCTCTAACAAACCAGGAACATACAGATTCTATAGATGAAAACCTCTGCAATTCCATTTTATTTATTTATTTTACAATTTTACAGGTATACATCCAACATTATTGCCTATGGACTATTTAGTGTAATCTCAGCTGCAGGATCTAACTCTGTCTGCTTGTGCAATCACACCTGTTTATAGTTTTAAATACAAAGTTTAAAAATGTAAAACATTCCCTTATCTGTACATATTTTACACAAAGTCACCATTGACAAATAAAAAAAAACAGATTCTCAGGGTTAACTGTTACAGTCAACTCCACTAATGTATAGAGATTGGGGAAAAATCTTTTCAGTTATGAATCGTAATTCTTTTGTGTGGTGATCAGTGTTGGGGGACGTTACTTTTTAAAGTAACTACATTACAAATTTACTGTCTTTAAAAAGTAATCAGTTATATTACAGCGTTACTTTCTGATAAAAATAACTAGTTCGAGTACTTTTCCGTTGCAGAAAATGAAAACTCCTTTGTGATTCCTCATGCATGTTGTTTTAGTTAAGACCTTTATAATTATTCTACCATCATCACTCAGTGAAGTTTGGCCCATAATCTGTTAACTACTAATACCCCTATCTCACCTACGCGGTTTCGCGCGGGGGCCGTAAGTACAGTTCATCATGATTCACCGCGAGTTTTGGCGCTGTGATTAGGTTTCCATCTTTCTGCGCACCGGTCCTCGCAAAGGTGAGACCGCAAAGGTGAGATAGGGGTATAACAGCAGGAATAACAAAGTGGGGCAGGTTATCGTGGGCGGGGCTTGTAGGACGACTTTCACACACACACACACACACACAATAACGGATTGGGAATGACTGCTGCCTGGTTCACGGATTACATAAATTGTCTGAATAACGGATTACATTTTTGAAAAAATAACTAAATAACTGCATACTTAAATGGTGGAACCAACGCATTAGATTACTCGTTACATCCAAAAAATTATCCAAGTACTCTAACACGTTACTTTGTAACATGTTACACCCAACACTGGTGCTGATTCACGTATCACCACACTGACTCAAAAATTATTTTTTCGAAAACTATTTTTCACATGTATAATAGAGATGAACTGATCGATCGGCCAGTGACCAAAATTGGCTGGTTTTCAGTTTGATGGCCATGACCAGTAATCAGCAGATCAGCCTTAAATATAAACGACTTCATATCGAGCACAGACGCAACAGAAACACATTTTTATGGCGTTACGTTATCAAAAATCGTATGCGTTAAAAGCCTCAGATCTGCTTTTTTTTTCTTTCAAAACCACTCGTTACACTCGCTTACACAAGTCTCAAAACACAGTGAATGAGAGAACTAATATTATAAGGAACAGGCTACATTTAATTACTAAATGAACTTTTTAAAGGCTTAAAATATGAACAAAATCAGGGGAAAATGTAATATCTAATCGGGATAGTTATAAAATCGTGAAAATGATAGAACCGTGATTTTATTGGAATCGGCACCAAGGTATCGTGATAATATTGTATCAGGAGGTGACTGGTGATTCCCATCTCTACTGTATGAAATGATGATGGTTTCTTTACTCTATACAGTTCACTATACAGTATATCAAGGATGCAGTGGAGTAAGCTATGATTAAAAGCTATTGGAGTGGTTAAAATAACTAAAAAGATATTGTATTATATAATTATTAATAATAAATCATTTGCACATCTTGACGGATAGTTTTATGTCCTACTACTGGGACTGGGGAATCTCTGACCACGCCCACCGGCAAGCGCAACGGGTTTTTTTTAAACAGACTTTTAATATTTTAGTCACTTGAAAGGTGGTACACAATTCTTTGTTCTTATGCAAAAACAATCCGAAAATCTTAGGAAGATATTGTGACATATAGCATTAGCCGGGCACGTGCATCTTCGTAATTACAATTTCACAAATGGAACACATTGTCATGACACCCGTGGAGCACGTGAACGCAGCATCACGCCATATACCAGCAGTAGGTTGGATGTCATAGCTAGGCTCATGCGGTAATGCGTTTATTAATCCTACCTGGGCTTCGGCAGTACGCAGGGCTATCCCCATCGCTATGAGCCCAGAACGCAGCTCTGCTACGTCAACTTTCCCATCTTTATTGGTGTCTAGTTTTTCAAACAGCTCCTCGTAGTTTCTCTTGCTGCCCGCATCCCAGCACCGGCAGTCTGACATGATAAATCCCCGCAGAAACGCCAGCATCCCTCCCGTCGGCTCGACAGACATGCGTCGAATATTTAAAGCCTGATCTGGTTTTAGATATGTATGTATGGACAAAAAAATTATGCACACAACACTGTGTCTAAAATGCGACTAGGAATTAAACGGATTGGAATACAACCGTCTGATACACAAATACAAATACGAATAGGACCACTATGTATAGGGGCGGGGCGACACGTTAGCCACGCCCTCTCTATGCATCTCAGTCACAGATGGAATCTGAAGCTGCGGCGTTAAAGGGCAAATCCACTGAAGTGGGTCTCTGTGTCGTCAGCTTGTCTAAACAGCATGGCTTTTTTCTTACCCAATCTGTCAAAACACGCCTTTGCTGGTCTACAAGATACAAAAAAAGCTCATCTGATACACACTAGTTAATGGTTTATTAGTAGAATATACGGATGGGAATCACTAGTCACCACCCGATACGATATTATCACGATTCAAATAAAATCTCGATTCTATAAGTATTACGATTTTATAAATATCCCGATGCGATATTACATTTTAGTTACAATTTGAAACCATTAAAAAGTTTAATGATTAATGAAATGTAACCCATTCTTTATAACAATAGTTTTCTTAATTAAAAACTTTAAAAGCGCAGGATTTGAACCATACAAGCTAAGTTCAAATACAAGAGTTTAACATTAAACATTAAATTAAATTAAATTAAATTACATTGTTACTGAGCAGCACGTATCATTGTCATCTGCCATAATTATTATTTCTAACAAACTTACCAAATATCACTCCTGCCACATGGGATGCAAATGTGTACCACCTGCAGAAAACCAATAGAAAACTGATGTTTTATTGCCTCAAATGCATCTAATTTGTGCTCACTGTGTTTTGAGTGTGTAAGTGTGTATGATGAGTGGGTTTGAGACTAATTTGGAGAAAAAGGCAAATTGGAGGTTTTTAACGTGTGCAATTTTTGATAATGTAATGCCATGAAAATGTGGTATTTTTTGCACCAGTACAAAAAAATGAGTACTTAAAGGCTTCTGTACTCGGTTCAGAAATGTTTACATGTGAGGCCGATCGGCTACTTAAACTGAAAACCAGCCAATTCCGGTTCCTGGCTGATTGATTTGTTCATCTCTATAATCAATTTAAAAAATAGTTTTTAAAGGAATACCTGAATCGTCATCTAAAAGAATTACGATTCATAACTGAATAGATTTTTTCCACATCTCTAGTGGATTATACACGAGAAGCATGATAAAATAGTGAATTCCAGTTTCGACCAGATTAATATATAACTACAAAATAAAACTACAAGTTATTCATTCATCCTAAAATGTAACTTTACTGCCTCATATCTCCAGGGTCTCCAGTTTGACCCACTGCTCAGGTTACTGTATGCACACTAGATTTTCTCTGGGTTCTCTAGTTTCCTCCCTCTTCCCAAATACATAGAGTGATGATTTACATATTGTGCAGATCGAGCATTTTAATTCACATTGCTATGACTCATTCACTCAGTTCACACTGGGCGGTACATCATTGGTTCAATGGATTTAAAACTGAATATTTAGTAAATGACACTAATTACAATGCTTCAGCAAGCTTTTAACCTTTAACTTCTCTTGAGCGCTCCACCGACTCGCATTTCAATCACACAAAGAGAAAACACAGATGTTACAAACAACAATGCCTGTGTTGCAGAAAAAAAAGTCTTTCTGACATTCATTTTTGTCAGAACAACACATAAAACTGGCTTTATATAAGAAATTATTTTTCTAGTCTTAATTATTTTGTGTAGTAAAAATTATATCAGCCTATACATATTGAAATATACAGTGGAGTCCAAAAGGCTCTTAGTAACAATGCTTCTGTTTTGACATTCTTTTTCAATTTCACAGTTTTTCAATGGCCATATTATCAGCAACAATTTCTACAAAAAAGTAGAATTTCAAAATATTGCTGGGAGGTTTTGAATTTATTAATATTTGATATGTCTCCATTTTGCTTTAATATCAGTCTGTACTTGAGCTCACGATCCATATTGGATCAAATCCATTGTTGTGTCCTCTGAAACTGATGACTTTTGGAAAATCTGACCTTTTGTGTAAAAGGATATCAAAAATTTGTTTAAATTTTAGTAGTGACCTAGAAATTTTGCAACATTTTTTATCATTGATTAATCAGTTCAGTTTATTTCCAGTTTCCAACAAAAAAGTCTCAGAATTTCAATCTTAGACATTTGGACCCCACTGCACGTCTTTGTCTACCCAGGAGGAACCCTATCTTTGTATGAAAAATTGGCAGGTGGATTTCTTCTTTGATAAAAACAAAGTCTATCCTCATATTACCTAAATAAGTATACAATATAAGCAATGCTATATAATGCAGTGAATAACAAGGTTACTGTTAAACAAAAAACTCTCACAATCACCACTTGTTGTTGTCTTTCTTTTTTTAGTGAATACAAATTGTCAGAGCCGGCAGGGTTGTTTTGGCTTTGATATTCTGACTATTCACCACGAAATACTGAATAAAATGCGTTGTTTGTTTTTTTAATTTATGACTTAAATGCTGCTCCTATTCAGTGATGAGGAGTTCAGGCGGATATGTAAATCTAGTAATTCAAGGGAATTCAGCTTCCCCAATGTTTCACTGGTCCTGTGGCCTCTCACAAATTTGAAAGGCAGTGTTTCTAAGACATTCTGCTCGTTGTATTACCTGTTCTATAGGTACAAGTATCATTAATTTTAAGACATCTGTGATACTTCCACAGCGAGTATGGAGTTGGGACCAGATTATCCTGAGGTCCAGGAAACAGATGTCACTGATGTCATCTGTTGAAAATAATAAATGCAAAAACAAACATCTCTTAAAAGATGATTAAATGCACATTGGATGATAAAAAAAAAATGGTCCTTTTTAAAAAAGCTTTATTGCCATTTTTCTTGGTATTTTCAATACTGATGGTCTGTGGCTCATTAGAAAAGCACACAGAATGGCCCTCTAATAACCTCTCTGCAAACTATGAAATATTTAAAAAGTTAAAGAAATGCAAAACTTTTCACAGAATATGCATTTTATACTTACCTCACACAAATACCCCACATGAGACTCCATCTCTCTGCAGTGAGTGTGGGAGAGCCTCACACCTCCACCTTTAGACACTGTAAATGTACAGTGCATCTCAAAAATTAGAATATCGTGAGAAGGTTTTTTTTCCCTATAATTTAATGTAAAAGATGAAAAAATGTATATACTTTAGATTCCTTACAAGATAAGTTGTATATTTCAAGTCTTTTCTGTTAAAATTTTTATAATAATGGCTTAAAGCCCATGAAAATAAAAAAAATTCAGTATAAGATCAATCAAAAATAACTTAAAATACAGAAATTCTGAAAGAATCTGTTTATTTATCCACTCAATACTTTTTCAGGGCTCCTTTAGCATGAATTACTGCATCAATGCAGCAGGGCATTACTGAAGACTAGGTTGCTTTGATAGCAAAATCAGTATGTCCATAAAGCTTGTCAGTATTTGAAAGTGTAAAGTGCTCTAAAATATTCTGGTAGATGGCTGCATTGACTTTGCACAATTCACAATGCATCAACACCAGCAGCTAACACGGCACTCTTAATCATCACCAGCTGTGGAAACTTCACACTGGACTTCAATGCAACTTGGATTCTGTGTCTTTTCACTTTTCTTCCAGACTTAGGGTGCTTTGATTTCTAAATGAAATGGAAAATTTACTTTCAAATGGACAACTTCACATATTGTTTTTTTTAAATATATTTTTTCATGAGCTGGGAGCTGCATTTATATAAATTAATATAAAAAGGCTTTAAACATTTGACTACTATGAAACATTTTCACTACTATTTGTATTAAATTATAATAAAAAAAAAACATGAACTTTCCATGATGCAACCTTTTTTTTTTTTTTTTTAAATACTGTGTTTCTAATTTAAGCAAGGGAACACATTTTTCTAGGCCTCAGAAAAATCTCCTTATTAATGCCTGTGAAAGTATCTGGGATGTCTGAAATTCACTCAGAGACATGTCTACCTGTAGTAAAGGTAACTGGGTGAACAGAATGTTTTAGTGACATTATGTTTCTAATTTAAATGGGAGAACACATTCTCTTAGACCTCAGGAAAATCTGTTCTCTCTCCCTTCTGTCTGTGGAAGTATAAGACACATCTGAAAATTAAGAGACATGCCTGTCTGGTAATAAAATGAGCAGAATGTTTAAGACATGGGAACAGATTTTCCAGATGCCCAGGAAAATCCGTTCCCCACACTCTACTGTCAGTGGAAATATCAGGGATGTCTAAAATTCCCTCAGAGAATACAATAAGCAGAATGTTTTATTACAAAAATGAATGTCTACATTAAAAAGGCAACATTTCTAAAACATTCTACTCATTAAACAGGGGGAACAGATTTTCCTGGCAGTCGTGATAATCTTTACCCCCTTCTGACTGACTGTAGAAGGATCAGTGATGACTAAATGGCAGTCAGATACATCTGTATGTATGGCCAGGAAAATCTGTTCTCCCAGTTAACAAATGTAATACAATTCAAGCTTTCATAATTTATGAAATGAATGGATAAGAAATCAATTTATATTAAATTTTTACCGGTAGGAAAATGTTGTTGTATTACGTATTGTGCCCTTGATTGATTGTGCCAATTATATCTGTTTCTGTTTATCATTGAGAATCATACATCTTGGATTTCAGGAAACCCATACAATGTTCACCATTGTATTTTGGTAAATATGTATGTGGGAAGGCTTAATGTCATTCAGACCCATAGTTTCACATGAATAACTGTGAGGTTGGTGTCCTATAATTGCTATATCTGTGTGTTTGATCCACACAAATATCGTTGAATAGAGCCGGTGTTTAAATGAGTAGAAAAAAGTGTCTTATCATTAGCAGTTACTCAATATACGATGTATGCAGTCTCACAATTGAGTTACATGCAAAAATTTATCTATGAAGTATCATTTAAATATAATTAGAATAAATCAATATCATATCCATTGTCACACGTGGACAATATATGTGAAGTTTCGCAAAAGTAGTCACATTTCTGTATTCATCCAGCAAATCATCCAATACCAGCAACTTAAAAGTGTAATTTATCTTACAAATACACAAATAGAGACTATTTTGGAGGGATTATATGTTTAGTTCTAGAAGTTCCTTAAAACACTTTAAAATGAGAGAGAAACCATCCAAATTCTTGTTCCTTGGGGAACCATAGGCAACACTGAATTTTCTGGATCACTGCCACACATGGATGGCAGGAACAGACACAGAATTGTTTTAATTAGTGCTGAGATATGTGTGGAAAATGCAATGCAATTAGCAAAAAACCAGACAAAAGTGGCACATGTATCCTTTTTTTATTTCAGGAACTTATGGAAAAAAAACCCTATACCACAATTTTTAGAGCTTCTTCTAAAAGTCTTTCAAGAGAGCTTGCATCCTAGATCCTCCTAATTCAAATTATATACACAAGCCATGTAATTTGTAATACTACTACTACTATTACTACTACTACTACTACTACTACTAATAATAATCTATTTCCAATAAAATGTGCTACACTTCCAATAAAAAAGTGTTATTTAAGATTTAGCTGTTTTGAGCATTCATTCAAATCATGCCATGGTTTTAATCTCAGATGTTTAGATGTTTAATGATAATGCCAGCAGAGGGCAACAAGCTATCCACAAATAATAATAGCCTAATTAAAATAATAAAAAAAAGCAGAGTGGCAAAAGTATAATGAGCTGGTCAAACAGAAGAGCTAAAGAAAATTAAGATTACACTTAAAGAACTTTAACACTCACTTTTTCAGTTGAATAGATACAAACACAACCTTACTGCTGGGCTAAGTATGAGACACCATGCAGTTAGTATATAGGTGTTTTTTCCCCCCTTTTGTGATGTATAGTGTTGATTTTGTTTGGTTGACCCAAGAGTCCTTCAGACATCTTTTTGTCCAGCCGTATCCAATGGTTTTTGATATGAATGTAGGACTTTGTAATAAATATTGATTGTGTATACATGTTTCTATGTTTTCCCCATGCTTGGTTGGTTTCCTCCGGGTACTCTAGTTTCCTCCCACAGTCCAAAGACATGCAGATTAGTCTAATTGGCATGAATTAACGTGAATGAGTGCGTAAATGTGTGTGTATGTGAGTCTGCCCTGTTATAGACTGGCACCCTGTACCCTGCTCTCATGCCTAAAGGCTCCAGCCACCACACCACACCACACTGTACAGAGGATAAAGCGGTATAGATGAGTAAGATACAATAAGTGTTGTATAGCAATTTCATGTGTAAAATAAAAAATTATTCCTACTATCTTGATTGTCATGATTAAAAAAAAATTTTTTACTCAAAAATGTGATTAAAACATTGAATTTCACTTTTGTTCTTTTGCAGAACGGTGGCTTAGCCTTGCACCTCCAG
Source organism: Leiocassis micropogon (assembly GCA_028565275.1). Classification (NCBI taxonomy): domain Eukaryota; kingdom Metazoa; phylum Chordata; class Actinopteri; order Siluriformes; family Bagridae; genus Leiocassis; species Leiocassis micropogon. The sequence goes on from JAOVVA010000024.1 coordinate 8,027,855, forward strand.
GGTCCAAGCTCGATTCCCGCTTCAAGGTCTGTGTGCATGGAGTTTGCATGTTCTCCTCGTGCTTGGTGGGTTTCCTCAGGGTATGCTGGTTTCCTCCTACAGTCCAAAGACATGCAGGTTTATCAAATTGTCCATAGTGTGTGAATGACCGTGTGTGTGTGTGTGTGTGTGTGTGCCCTGTGATGATTTGGAATTCCCGTCCACGGTGTACCATGCCTCGTGCCCTAAGTCTCCTGGGATAGTCTCCAGGCCCCGTATACAGGATAAAGCGGTATAGACAATGAGTGAGTGGGTAAGTGAGTGACAAAGTGATTAAAACATTTAAAACATTTGAATTTCACTTTTGTTTCAATAGTTTTGGCCACCACTGAATAGCTGACACGACTGATTTTTTTTCAGTCTGTGTTTTGCAGTTGATTCATAATTTTCCTGTCAGTAAAATTGAAACAATTAAATCGTGTTATCAACAATATATCTTTAAATAACCACAGATTAAAAACTAGTGATATGTGGTTAATTTGACAGTGACAGTAATCAGTGATATGTGGTTAATCTGGAAGCTAAAGCTAAAGAGTTTAATCTGTGAAACACTGCCCCCCCCGCCTCCCCCCTTGCCCCCCTCCCTCTCTCCCTCCTGTTTTTGTTCCTCGCGCGCCGCCGCTGAACGTCACCTGCGCAGATGCTCGCGCTGTTCAGTCGTGCTCGAGCGTGTCAGATGTTTGCCGGCGGTATCGGATCCGCCTCCATTTTATCAGTGTGTACCGGCGAAAACACACGGACGTGCTCAGTGCGATCCGCCTGGATTCAGAGATCGCGTTAAAAACCGCAGCGTATTCGGATCAGCGTTGGACGCGGGAGACGCTTTTGTTTCCTGGAGGACATAAAGAACACGAAGTGATGCAGCGCCGATTTAAACCGGCAGCAACACCCGCGGTCTGACTGCTGCATAACCCCCGAAAATGTGCACTCTTACAGGCTGTTTAACATGACACACTAAAATGAAATATTATTCAAAAACCATTCGCCTATGCAGCGTGAGATCCCGGTGAAGTTACCGACTCAACAAGCCTAAAGGAGCAGGTACGGATCAGGATTATTATTTTATTATTATCCTTTTTTTTTTAAAGGAGCTATGTGTCGTCATGCATGGTTTTTTTTTAATTTTTTTTTTTTTTAAGAAACCCTTTGATAACCGGATCCTGGAAAAACAAATCAGTTGTTAAATAAGTAATGAGATAATAATGTTTGGAGGCTGAGCTGGCCTTTGTTTGTGTTGTGTGTTTATTGTGTGTGTTCACAGGTGACAGGTTTACTGCCCACACAGCTGCTCTTTCAATCTTTCAACATTGCGTCATTAAATGCATATAGTAGGCTGTAGATTGTAGTAGTTTATCATTAGATTTTAAAAGCCAGTAAAATAAAAATAAAAAATAGAAATGTACAGTTACCCATTTATTCAATGTTTTTCATGTATGAAGGGATCTATCCCCTTTCTTCATCTTGCATGAAGAACAACTTGCTTGTTTTCCTTTTAGACCATGCATGTGTGTGTTTAAATATCAGCATAGCCCTCATCTCATCATATGGTTAATGATGTCCAAGAATAAATTTGTAATGCGATTTTGAGTCGACTAGGTTAGTTTAAACTTCTTTCCCCATCATGCTCATTTTGCTTAACACTTCTGCATATGGGGCGGCATGCTGGCGTAGTCGTCTTGCACCTCCAAGGCTATTTCCTGAAGTTTGCGTGTTCTCGCCGTGCTTGCCGGGTTTCCTTCGGGTACTTCGGTTTCCTCCCACAGTCCCAAATTCCCAAATTACCCATAGTGTGTGAACGAGTGCTGACCAGAGGTCCTACCACCATTGTAATATGGGAATAAATACAATGGTAATCACCATTGGCCTCCACAGTCCGTGGATGGACTACAGAGGTTCCTAGATGAATGGATGAAAATTGCCTGTAGTGTTTGAATGAGCGTGTGTGTGTGTATGTGCATGTGTACCCTGTGATCCCATCCAGGGGTGCCCTAAATCTCCAGGCCTCCTGTGAGCCTGTATACAGGATAAACCGGTATAGACGATGACTGACTGACTGACTTGTGCATATATAGTAATCTGATGATAGTGGCAAATCTAAATCTCTCTTAATCTTTACTTAAACATTCAAACGTAGCACTGCTGTACCTCACGAGACTGTCCAGCGCTCTCACATCCTCAACTGTGTCCCCTGCTTCAAATAGATTACATTTCATAGCTTCAACTTTCACGCTAGCAAGGATGTCTGAACATTATGCCTTATCTTTGAGATTGTTTTAAACGTGCTAGCAGCAAGACTTTGGCATGGTAGACAACTGCTACATTCTGCAGCAAAAAAAATAATTAGGAAAAAAAACAACTAATCAGCACCAGGCTTTTCTTCTAAAACGTAACCCACAACGAACGAGACTGCTTTATCTGTTTTGTTAATAAGTGTTGTGTGGTTGTCAGGTGGTTATTAGTGTGGTCTTTGTATTGGTTGCATAGGAAGTAGGCTATGCTCAGTAGCCATAAACCGATTATTTCCTGGTCATTGAACGTATGTGTACTCAATACTGAGTTCAAAATGTGGTTTGAAACTACAGCTGTAAAATATTAATAACCAACCCGTGTTAACATCGATATGTGAATTGGTGCTGAGCAGAGAAAAATCGACAAGATGGGTGTCAGTATTAGCCTGGAAAATTGTGTTTGATTTGCATTTAGAAAAAGACCATAATGGAGGAGAGCACGTCAGAAAGAGCAAGCACCTCGGAAGACGCTGGAAAATAGGCTAGAACTCCAATCTACAACTCAAAACAGAAACGAAAATGGACTCAACAAGATGTTGACTGGCTGAATAGGTGAAGGTGAGGTTTAGTGATGCTTCCACATCTTTTCTCCAGGAAAAAATGCTGAATCAGAACTGAACATGAACATAAAAAAACATATTAGACATATAATATGCATTAATTTATTCATATTCTATACCGATTATCCTGTACAGGCCTGGAGCCTGTGCCATAAGACGAGACACAGTACACCCTGGACATGGTACCAATCCATTGCTAGGCACACACACACACACACACACTATGGGCAGTTTGGGAATGTCAGTTAACCTAATCTGCCTGTGTTTGAATTATGGGAGGAATCCAGAGTACCTGGAGGAAACCCACCAACCCTGACCCTGGATGTGTGAGGCCACATTGCTAAACACTATTCCACTGTGCTGCCTTTATGTTAACCATATGTAGAAAAATAAGTAGGAAAATGTGAGTGACTGAATCATGAACCACTATAATTTCTGTAGCTGCACAGAGACTAAATACAGGGTTAGAGATGTTCATTTACAAAAAGCAGAGTTTTCACAGATGCGTCATTTTTACCCTCTCTGGTCTGATTTGCAAACTGACATGTATCTCATCTGTTCGCAGTCTGAGGTGCTAGTCAAAAGTGGGAATGTGAGGCACCACTATGAAACAAAACATATCACATCACTCCACATTGTCCTGTTTATAGCCATGAAATAGACTTTAATGATTAAGTATTACAACTGAATAGTCCCATTTTAAGGAGACTTAGGAAGAGACTTGCACTCAGGAAGCTGTAAATAACGGTTGAGATGGGATAATGGCTTGGGGATGCATCATAGCAAAGGTGTTTTTGACAAAACTGGATACCTGAACGGTGATGTTTAAACTGACTTACTAGTGGATTCCGAGATCTGTCTGATGTGATGTTTATAATGATTAGATATTCCAACAGGATAGTGACTCCCACTTTAGAGGTGCCAAAGTCGGAGTGATTTGCAGGGATGAAAGTTGAAGTTTTAAAATAGTCAGGACAGTCTCTTGACTTAAGTCCTATTGGGAATTTGTGGCATTACATTGTGCAGACGCAGACCTTTGGTGGCTGTAGGTTGCTTGCCTGCTGGGTTTGATTCCCAGATATTGGACATAGTGCTACTCCCAAG
>JAOVVA010000024.1:8031945-8042186 GCA_028565275.1 Leiocassis micropogon
CGCAGACCTTTGGTGGCTGTAGGTTGCTTGCCTGCTGGGTTTGATTCCCAGATATTGGACATAGTGCTACTCCCAAGACTGGATGAAACGTTAGGGTTGCATCAGTAAGGGCATTCGTTGTAAAAAAATAAAACCTGTGCCAAGTTGTGTGCATATCGGATGGTCTGCTGTGGTGAACCCCTTAAAGGGGGTAGTTCTATACAGTAGTTCTATATTTCTGAGGTATATCTCAGTATTCTAAAATTACCCACACCTCAAATCTTGGGATCCTGTAGGTTGTAAGAAGGGGCCTCCATGGATCACACTGGTTTGTCCAAAACATCCCATTGATGTCCGATTGGATTGAACACTTTGTCATGTTCTAACACCAGTTTTCCATTGTAGCAGGACACACTATCCTTCTGAAAAAAAAAAAGTAATTTATGTTATCCGTTAAATACGGTTGCCATTGATGCTGTGTAAATTGTCTGCAGCAGTGTTTAGGTAGGTGGTACGTACCTTATCAAAGTAACATTGACATGAATGCCAGGACCCTATGTTTCTCAGCAAATAATTGCCCAGAGCATCACAGTGTTTCTGTTGGTTTTCCTTCGTTGCACAGAGCACCCTAGCGCCATCTTTTCCCCGGGTAAGCAACACACAAACTTGGCTGTCCTCATGGTGTAAAATAAAATTTTATTGCAGACTGTGCTGCATTTTCGGTGCCCATGGAAGGGGTCCGCATGGGCACTGACCGGTCTGTGGCTGGCCTTTGCTCCCCACCTGAATTAGTGAGCCTTGGGCACCCTTGACCCTGTCACTGGTTCATCAGTTGTTCTTCCTTGGACCACTTTGGCTAGATACTAACCACTGTGTACTGGAAACAACACAGAACACCTGCTGTTTTGGAGGTGCTTAGACCCTGTGATCCAATCATCACTTAGAGCCTTACAGTATGCTTGCCCATTTTCCTGCTATCAACACATCTACTCTGGGAACTGAATGGTTATTTGCTGCTTAATTGGCTACATCTCACCCCTTAACAGGTGCTGGAACAAGAGAATCAATGTTATTCACTTCACCTGTAAGTGGTCTTAATGTCATGGCTGATTGGTGTATAGTATACACATAAGGTCCAGCTAGATGTCTTACAAGTTAAAAAGTGTCACAATTTCATATATTCTATATTTGGGGACATTTGGTCCCCATAAAGATATAAAAACATGCGTCCCCCGACATGCATATAGCCCAAAGGCCATTTCCTGTGTATGTGTGTGACATGGCAGACTTTGTGCCGAAATGTCAGTTTGTATTTGCATCTTTGTGCGAATCTGACATTCTCGCCTCTCGGAGGGCCACATTTGGAGTGCACATGACCATTTCTGCTCATAAACATGCACACACACGTGTACAGACACACACATACATTCACGCACAATTACCTGAATTGTCCAACCCTGACGCTTTAATTGGAGCAGGTCTAATTTGGCCCATTTAAAAATATTCTACATTCTGAATCTCTTGTTGATGAGATGTTTTTTTTCCTTGCATGTGTGTGCGTGTGTGTGTGTGTGTGTGCGCACACACATATGTTCATCACTTGATGACCCAAAATTAGAAATAGCCAGAGGGGAGTCTGCATTCTCATCCCAACGTCTGCAGCCTCTGCTTATTATTTTTCTCTGGGGTTTGAATACACCCCGTGCGCTGACGATGTCTGTACAAACATAGACCAGACAAATCAAGATGTCAACAAATCATCTAAACATAGCGCCATGCTGGAATTTTGTGTTGTTCTGATCAGCCACAACATTGACACCATAAAACATTAACACGTTAACACTGATTATCAATTATATACCAGTAAACTTTTGACAGGATCATGGGGACCCAAGGCTCACTCTTGTCTGTGGGGACCAAATAATAGCATGTCTGGTCTAATCCCATGGAAAAGCCAAAGTATCACAACTTGCTGAAAAATCATAATAAAAAAGCACCAGGGCATCACACCACAGCCCACCGTGCATGGGTCCCAGCAGGAAAAGAGCCCAAGGCCACCAACCTGGCCTCCAAACTCCCCAGATCCCAATCCGATCAAGCACCCATCGGATGCACTGGACAAACAAGTCCGTTCTAAGCAAAGAGGATTAATCAATAGTAACATAATAGTGGCATCTCAGAGAAAAGCTGGTGAGTGGGAACATATAAAAGAAGTAACAACAGGCCGCTTCTGCCTCTTCGTGCTTTCTGAATGAAGATCATGGTCTTAATTTGGCTTACAGAGAACAGTGGATAAGAAAAGGCATAGTGTGTGCGTGTGTGTGTATATGTGTGTGTGTGTGTGTGTGTGTGCACACGTATGTGACATAAATTCAGTGTATCTGTATGCTCCCGGTTTAAATAGGGTGCCCAATAGATTCATACAGTATATAAGTCATGGTTCCGTACAAAAAGATTTGGAATTAAGGAGTAATAAGGATAAATAAGGAGTGAACCACAATGTGGATTGTTATTGTAAGATTGTAATTAAGGACAGAGTTGTGGTGGTTACTGTTACCACTATGGAGATTATTTTCCTATAACAGTAGTGCTGGACGTGTTATATTCTACTTATAATACAGCAATTCATCAAGAATAAACTTTATTTATTTATTTACGAACTTTCTATAATCGTAAAGTTTTATTTATTGTTGTCAGATGTCTCTGAGGCAGGTTATCACTTACCTTATAGCAGCAACAAAATGTCCTCTCACCAACTTCTCTTTTTACTACAGACTTTTACAAAGCACCGACACTAGAGCTTAATTTATTCCATGAACCGGAACTTTTCCCCACAGAAAGTGTCACCATATTAAGGGTTTTTCTTTGTATAATAACATGTTTAAATATCGGTATTATTTTAGGATATGTGGCATGTTCAAGACTCTGAATTACAGTGGATATATTATGTCTATATTGTATATTTGTGTTAAAATTGCATGTTTTTTTTTGATGTACATAATGAGACAAAATAGACCAATGAAGATGACAAGATGTCTTTATTATATCTGGCTTTGCTTCGAATATAGCGATTACAGTGGAGGGGGGAATTTTAGTGCATAACACCGTTTATTTTGCAGTACAGCTGGCAACTCAGCAAGTTAGTTAGAAGCTCTGCATTCCAATTGGCAAGTAGTTCCCTGAGAAGTAGACCGCACACGGAGCAGGAAGGGCACACTTTTAATTACACTGCGGAACGGACCGCAGCAATCTCCAATCCATTGCTCTTCCCTGTGATATCCCGGATGTGAAGACCTGAATTCTGTCAACCTGAATTTGTGAAGTTGAAAAATAATGAAGATGATATTTTTAACACTTGAAAATATTTTTTCAAGCAATTTATAACGGTCAATGTTTTTGCAGTGAATTTTAAATGCTTGAATTACATTTTTATTTGAAATATACAGTATAACCACAATAAATTGCCGTGACAAAAGTTTCAAGCATTTTAAATGCTGTAAGGATTTTTTTTCCCATTCAGATCAAATTGCAATGCAGAAAAATTCAAACATTTTTATTGCATCAAGTTTTTGTTCAGTTCATGTAATTCCATATGCTATTTTGCTGTTGAATTACTGTTATAATTCATAAAAAAAACAAATAGGGCAAGCAAGAAAACTGTCAATAATGACTGTGCTATTATAATTTTCATGTATATTGCGATGTTCAATGCATTTTAAAATGTTACAATGTTATGGAAATATTATGGAATATTATGGAAAAGGTTTTTTTTTTTTTACATTTAATTAAATCGTGAAACTCTCATATACATATCATATATGCAACATTCAGTATACATCAAATGAAACATTTCATTACAGCCGTAATTTTGATGATTGCAGCTTACAGCAAAAAAATAAAAAATCCAGTATCTCAAAATATTAGAATATTTCCAAATATCAATCAAAAAAACATTTACGATACAGTAATATGAGAAAGTATTTATTTTTATTTATATATGTTTATTTATGCACAATTGGTTGGAACTCCTTCAGCATGAATTACTGCATCAGAGGCGCCAGTCAGCTTTCCATGAATATGCTTTGACACAGCACTCTGAACAGCCCGTGCTTTCGGCGATGACCTTGTGTGGTGTACCCTACTTGTGGAGAGTGTCGATGATTGTCTTGTCGACAACTGTCAGCAACCTTCTCCATGATTGTGCATGCATATACTAAACTAGGGTAAGAGATACACTGTTTATTTATGCTGTATGAATACTAATTTCCTGAAACTCTATATGAAATATAAGAAGATTTTGAGATGCTTGATTATTGTTTTTTTGTGAGCTGCAAACCGTAATTATCAAAATAGAATAGGATAAGAAACAACACAAAAAGACTTTAAATGTTTCACTTTATGTGTAATAAAACCAGACTATATTAGAGTTTCAAACTGGGACGCCAATCTCACATGACCACGAACAGAATGTCCCTCCAAAATTGACATAAATGCAAAATGAAGCATATCATGGCATTAAAGGGGCTGCAAAAAAAAGAGACCTGCATGTGAACAAAAGAAATCTATTCTTCACATGTCTGATTGAAAAGATATATTTAAAAAACAAACTAGTTGATCACCTAAAGAATTCAATTATATTCAATTCAATTTTATTTGTATAGTGCTTTTAACAATTGACATTGTCGCAAAGCAGCTTTCCACAATCAAAAGAATTATTTTGTATGGGAACGTGTATGAATCAAAATGATAAGATTGTCCCTGATGAGCAAGCCGAGGACGAGGGCAACAGTGGCAAGGAAAAACTCCCTGAGATGGTAATAGGAAGAAACCTTGAGAGGAACCAGACTCAACAGGGAACCCATCCTCATCTGGGTGGAAAGGGATAGCAGGGATTGATCTGCATCATAATGTGTAAGACTGGAAGTTTAGTATAACAGGAGATGTGTTAAAGAACATTATACCCATAATGCTTCTCTCCAGCAATGACTGTGGACTCGAGATAGAGGTAATCATATCTAGCTTCAAATACCAATCTATTTTTTACACCAGCGCCAGCAGGCCGCTGTTAGACAGCTGAAGATGAAGTTCCTATTCTAGCATGATAACACAAAGCACAAATCCAGGTCGACTTCAAAAGAAGATGATTGACATTTTGGAACAGCCCAGTCAGGTTACTGCATTTTTCTCCCTCCTTAAAAATGTATTTGTTTTTTACGTGGGTTTTGTTGGTTGCATCCCAGAAAAAACTCTGATCTGATTTAAGTTTCTATTTTTACAGCCATGCATGCATTTTTTTTTTAATTCAACTTTAATTGTTACTATAGAAACAATAAGTTATTAAAATACAGTAACATAAAACTGCTGTTTAAATTGCAGCCAGCACTATTTTAAGAACGGTTCTGTATACAGTCCAGGTCATTAGAATTTGGACTTTGGCTCAACAGTAATCTTCCCTCTGTGGGCTGCCACAATGAATTCGAAATGAAGCAATCAAGACATGGTGGAAATGCAGAGTGTAGCAAAAGTTGGGTGTTCCCAGTCAGCTGTGTCTAAACTTTGGTGCAAGTATAAACCAAATGTGGAGGTTATAAAGGGGGGAAAAAAAGGAAGACCATGGTTGACATCAAGGCATCAGGATAGAAAACCCAATGCAGTATTCATTGAAAATAAAAAAGGACAACAAAACAAATGAAGAAAGGGTGGACAAACAAAGAAAAAGTTGGATAAAGAGGGTAATTCACAGGGTGTAGATGAAATATATCAAAGAAATATATAAAAATGCCTGGGTGAAGAGAGAAATCTAATTTCCCCACTTTTTTATGATGTGGTGGAACATTGGCTTAGTGGTTAGAACTGTTGCTTCGCACTCCCAGCGTCTGTGTGCAAGGAGTCTGCATGTTCTCCCTGTACATGAGGGATTTCCTCCAGGTAATCTGGATTTCTCCAACAGTCCAAAAACATGTAGTATAGGCTGACTGGCGTTTCCAAATTGGCCTGGTATTTGTGTGTGTGTGTGTGTGTGCATGTGCCCAGCAATGGGTTGGCACTCCATCCAGGGTATATCCCATCTTGTTCTCTGACTTCACTGACAAGGGCTCCAGGCTCTTTACGCAGGTAAGACAGTACAGAGAGTGGATGGATTTGTAACCAAGGCATTTGCAATCATTGACAATTTTCTCATGTCTCAACACAAAACAGGACAGAAAATGATGACATCATTTTTAGATGATAACATGTCTCGCCACAGATTGTTCTTCGTGAAAGCAAATCAACTCAATGACATGGCAAAGCAAACAGTCCGGATCTCAATTTAATTCAAAATGGATTATGGTGAAGATTAAAATACATATCAAGGCTCCATTCTGCAAAGCTGATGCCAACTGCTATTCATGAAAGCTGTTTAATTGAAAATTTAGTTTAAAAAAAATAAAAATAAAAATAAAAAATAGGAGCAACAAAAGAAGAATAATGTTGTCTTTTGTATATAATTTGTCCCCAACATTGAGACATTCCATATTTATTCCTTTACACAAGCTGAAATTATTATTATTTTTTAAAATATTGAATTTAAATTGTTTGAGTGGCACGGTTGTAACTTTATGGTTTATTTGCTATGGAGTAAAAAAGCTTGATGAATTGTTTTCATAATTTCTGCAAGGGGCTGTACAAATTTCAACAAATTGAAAAACAAAGAGTACAACCAGGACAAGCAGATATGCATGGCAGCTTCAGAAAACATGAGATACTGTGAAATGTTGCAATCTTTTCCCACCCATATATGGCTATATTCCAGCAGGACTTTTTGATTGTCAAAAGGTTGTGGTAGCTTAAATTTGGCAATGTTACAGATGTTGTTATTAGGTGTTATAAGTTTGAATTACTTTGATGACATGATGTTTGAACCATATTAACCACACGACGATGAGCTAACCAATGCCCATTATATAATGCTGTAAAAACAACTTCAAAACTAAACTAATACCTAAGCGATGGCCTGAGCAGGACCTGATAACTGCAGCAATCAGACAATAACGGAACATGCTGTCAAACCTTGCAAATGCTCCTACTGTTGTTTAATTTTTAAATCTGATCTGGTCTGAAGGTGTTGACAGCCGCTCTATTACAGAGGTTGTACGAGGTTGAATCGAAAATTGTCCACACTTTTAAAACAGACAAATACATTGTTTCTCTAAGTAATCTCCTTGCTTTTCAAGCTTTCATATTCCCTCATTATATAAAATTTTTTTTAGTCTGAGCTGTAAGCCATGGATGCATTGCTTTTCATCAGTAATGATCTTTGGAGGCCGGCTTTCAGGGGACCAAACAGGTGAAAGCCTAATGCAGTGAGATCAGGACTATAGGGAGGATGCTTTAACACCTCAAAACTCATTTTTTGTAGAGTGTCGACAGTGTGGGCAGAAGTGTGGTGCGTGTATTGTCATGCAAGTTCACAATGACCTTGGATGGCAATCCTCTGCGTTCAGTGAGAAGTTTAGGCTTCAGCTTATCAATAAGCATCTCACTGTAACAAACACTGTCGATTGTTGAGCGTTTTTTTTCCTGATAATGTTCCAATACTGGCCCTTGAGAATCCCAGGAAACTACTGTATAAGTATTAATTTTCCAGCTGATGGTTAACTTTTGATCTTTTTCTTGGTCGTCGATTAAGGATGTTTATTCCATTTACTCTCAGGCTTGTAGTGATGAATCCATGTCTCTTCACCAATAATGAAACTTAAAGAGATTAGCTATGACTGGGGACTGTTACCTTGAACGGAAAGTGTTGATAAGACAGTGCAGCCAACAGAAGTTTTAATATACCCAGAGTGCAAGTAATTTAAAAGACTTAACCTTGTAATAGTAGGGCCAGCTGTAATTTAAATCACAGGTATATATATATATACAGGGATTTGTGTTGCAAATGCGCCACATATTTGAAGTGTAAAATTGTTATTTAATACAGAATAATGTTTAAAACTGATGTGGGAAAGCTTTCTCTATGAAAGTGTTTGCCTTCAGGACAGAGGACCTTGCGTTTTGCATTTTTCCCCCCCGTGAACATGACAAGCTGCATGGTTTTTCCTATAACGTCAAGAGAGAAAAAGGAGAGATTGGTGAGGGAGCTGTTTATCGGCACTATAATGTAAATGATGACAGGACCCAACTTGTCTCAGAGATGTTTCACACCATTAATTGTCGCTATAAATAGCACAATATGATTTTTACTGATAACTTGAAAGAAAATTGTTAGAAAGTCACTGTCATTGAAATGCATTACAAAATACTTTGAGGAAAACAATTGATTCTGCTTCCTGTAGGGCTGCATTATACCTCTGTGTTATGGATTATTTGTCTGTAATAGCATGCCTTTGTGTGGTTTATCCCTTAATTAATGGTTTGATAGTCCAACAACTGTTGTGTTAGCTTTAGGTGAATAGCAGTGGGTCCTGACAGTGGATTAAGGGTTCGGTTCTGGATCCTACTTTATTACTGATGACTAGCTAACAAAGAATTCTGGCTTTTTGAGTGAGATTATACTATTCAGACAGCTATATTATGAAGCTCTGATCTTTTCTAAATTTAAAGTTGTGTGCAAACTTTGAACATGACATATTTGTGCTTGGTAGAATCTCTATAATTTGCTAATCGGAGCTTTCTTATGTTTCTGTGTCCTATTTCTGTGCAGGGAGCAAGTTGGCACAGCTTCTGCAACTGAGAATAACATACCAAGAAAGATCATTAACACATTGGGACACACACATAGCTGTCCACCCACTGACACACACACACACACACACACACACATTTGCAGATGGCACTGGAAAACTCTACATTCTCTTCTCGGCCCGAGTCCCTCTCTTTGCCGGTCCCAGAGAAGGGGGAGGTGCCTGCCGAGGAGACCAAAGAAGATGCTCCTGTCACTGGAGTATTTAACGTATCGGAGGAACTTGGGCACGTGGTAACCACAGAGACATCACCCCCCCCACAAGTGTCCAGTAATAACAACATGTCATTCCAGGACAAGATGGCTGCTCGGGAAGCACAAGCCAATCAGCCCCGAAAGAAGCTGCAAGGGGCAGGGCAGGAACGGGGAAAGTTTGGCTGGGGTAAGAGATTTCACTATCGTTTTTACAAGTTTGAAAACAGGAACTCGTTCATGTTAAATATTGTTTCATCTTTTGTCATTTATTTTTATAAAAGGGTGCCTGCATTTGCACCGGCAAAAACGGACACAAGGTTTTAAATGTTTTTGTTGAACTGTTTGGTGACAGTGTGTACATGCATGCATGCCTGTGTAAATGCGTCTGCAAAGAAAAACAGTGTAATACTTCATTATGCTTTTCTGCATCTACATTAGTGTATTTATCCACACTATCTTGGCTCAGTTGTCATTTTTTATATTTATTCTCATTTTGTTTTCCAGTTTCTCTTACTCTCCTTCTGTCTTTCTGACCCTCTTTCTCTGTTTTACTTACCTCTCTGTTTTGTCTCTCTTTTATCCTTTGGCAGTCCTCTCTCTATGTGTTTCACTCACTTGCTTAGTGTCTTGTTACATCTCCGTCTATCCTAACTCACTTCTTTGCATTCTTTGTCCCTCTTTGACTCCCTCTCTGTCCTCTCTCCAGCACGCAGTAAGCGTAAGAGGCAACGATATGTGGAGAAAAATGGGCGCTGTAACGTACAGCATGGTAACATGCGGGAAACGTACCGCTACTTGACGGACATCTTTACCACTCTAGTGGATCTGAACTGGCGCTGCTCGCTCTTTGTTTTTGTCATGGCCTATGCTGTAACCTGGCTCTTCTTTGGTGCTATATGGTACCTTATTGCATACTGCAGGTATTTACTCCCTCTCTCTCTCTGTCTCTCTCTCTCTCTCTCTCTCACAGGGATATATCTATGTATACCTACTGTACAGTGAGACAAAAAAGTATTTAGTCAGCCACCAATTATGCAAGTGTTCCCACTTAAAAAGATGAGAGATGCCTGTAATTTTTATCATAGGTATACCGCAACTATGAGAGACAAAATAAGAAAAAAAAAATCAGAAAATCACATTGTAGGATTTGTAAAGAAAATGATTAGCAAATTATGGCGGAAAATAAGTATTTGGTCACTAACAAAATTTCATCTCAATACTTTGTTATATACCCTTTGTTGGCAATGACAGAGGTCAAACGTTTTGTCTTCACAAGGTTTTCACACACTGTTGCTGGTATTTTGGCCCATTCCTCCATGCAGATCTCCTCTAGAGCAGTGAT